>CAXIVR010000001.1:49413312-49858312 GCA_964035755.1 Teleogryllus oceanicus | reverse complement strand
TGCTGTTAGCAACATTTGCTTTTCTGCTGTTGCTGCTGTTGCTTATTTGCGCTGTTGCTGCTGTTGCTGCTGTTGCTGCTGATTTGCTGCTGTTGCTGCTTTTAGCTGTTTGCTGCTGCTCTTTAATAACAACTTTGCTCTGTTCTGTTGCTGCTGTTGTAACCAATTGCTGATTTGCTGCTGTTGCTGCTGTTGCTGCTGTTTGCTGTTGCTTGCTGTTTACAACATTTGCTTTGCTATTTGCTGCTGTTGCTAACTTTGCTGCTGTTGCTGCTGTTGCTGCTTGCTGTTGCTGTGTTTAACAACTTTGCTGCTGTTGCTGCTGTTGCTGCTGTTGCTGCTGTTTAACGCTTTTGTGCTGTTGCAACTTAACTGTTGCTGCTTGCTGCTGTTAACAACATTTACTGCTGTTTAACTAACTGTTACGCTTATTTCTGCTGTTGCTGCTGTTGCTGCTGTTTGCTCTGTTGCTGCTGTTGCTGCTGTTGCTGCTGTTCTGCTGTTGCTGCTGTTGTTTGTTTAGCTGCTGTTGCTGCTTTGCTGCTGTTGCTGCTTTTGCTGCTGTTGCTGCTGTTGCTGCTGTTTAACTGTTGCTGCTGTTTGCTGCTGTTGCTGCTATTACTGCTGTTGCTGCTGTTTAACGCTTTAACGCTGTTGCTGTAACATTTGCGCTGTTGCTGTGTTGCTGCTGTTTAACAGCTGTTGCTGCTTGCTTTTGCTAACATTTAACTGCTGTTGCTGACTGTTGCTGCTGCTGTTAACAACATTTGCTGTTTGCTGCTGTTGCTCCTGTTTGCTGCTGTTGCTGCTGTTGCTGCTGTTGCTGC
The DNA here is from genome assembly GCA_964035755.1 of Teleogryllus oceanicus. Taxonomy (NCBI): domain Eukaryota; kingdom Metazoa; phylum Arthropoda; class Insecta; order Orthoptera; family Gryllidae; genus Teleogryllus; species Teleogryllus oceanicus. The sequence goes on along the minus strand of CAXIVR010000001.1, from coordinate 49,857,485 downwards.
TGTTGCTGCTGTTGCTGCTGTTTAACAACATTTAACTGCTGTTTAACTTCTGTTTGCTCTTTGTCTGTTGCTAACTGTTTCTGCTTTGCTGCTGTTGCTGCTGTTGCTGCTGTTGCTGCTTTGTTGCTTGCTGTTGCTGCTGTGTTGCTGCTGTTGCTGCTGTTAACAGCCTGTTTGCTGCTTTCACTGTTGCTGCTGTTGCTGCTGTTTAACTTTGCTGTTGCTGTTCTGCTGTTAACAACTTATGTGCTGTTGCTGCTGTTAGCTGCTGTTGCTGCTGTTGCTACTTTGCATTGCTGCTTTCATCTGCTGTTGCTGCTCATTGCTGCTATTTGCTGCTGTTTAACTGTTCTGCTGTTGCTGCTTTAGTTGCTGTGTTGCTGCTGTTGCTGCTAATTTGCTTGCTGTTGCTGTTGCTGCTGTTAACTGCTGTTGTGTGTCTGCTGTGTGCTGTTGCTGCTGTTGCTGCTGCTTTGCTGCTGTTGCTGCTGTTTGCTTTAACTTGCTGTTGCTGCTGTTGCTGCTGTTGCTGTTGCTGCTGTTCTTGCTGTTGCGCTGTTGCTGTTGCTGTGTTGTTGCTGTTGCTGTTGCTTGTTGCTGTTTGCTGTTGCTGTTGCTGTTGCTGTTTAACAATGTTTGCTGTTGCTGCTGTTGCTGTTGCTGTTTAACATTTGCTTTGTTCCCATTGTGTGCTGTTTTGCTGTTTAACGCTGTTGCTGTTGCTGTTGCTGTTGCTTTGTTGCTGTTGCTGTTTAGCATGTTGCTGTTGCTGTTGCTGTTGCTGTTGCTGTTGCTGTTGCTGTTGCTGTTGCTTTTGTTGCTGTTGCTGATTGCTGTTGCTGTTGCTGTTGCTGTTGCTGTTGCTGTTGCTGTTGCTGTTGCTGTTGCTGTTGCTGTTGCTGTTGCTGTTGCTGTTGCTGTTGCTGTTGCTGTTGCTGTTGCTGTTGCTGTTGCTGTTGCTGTTGCTGTTGCTGTTGCTGTTGCTGTTGCTGTTGCTGTTTGCTGTTGCTGTTGCTGTTGCTGTTGCTGTTGCTGTTGCTGTTGCTGTTGCTGTTGCTGTTGCTGTTGTATTTAACGTTGCTGTTGCTGTTGCTGTTGCTGTTGCTGTTGCTGTTGCTGTTGCTGTTGCTGTTGCTGTTGCTGTTGCTGTTGCTGTTGCTGTTGCTTTTGCTTTGCTTGCTGTTTGCTGTTGCTGTTGCTGTTGCTGTTCTGTTGCTGTTGCTGTTGCTGTTGCTGTTGCTTGTTGTTCTGTTGCTGTTGCTGTTTATTTCTTTGTGATTGCTGTTGCTGTTGCTGTTGTATCTTATTTGCTGTTGCTGTTGCTGTTGCTGTTGCTGTTGCTTTGCTGTTGCTGTTGCTGTTGCTGTTGCTGTTTGCTGTTGCTGTTGCTGTTGCTGTTCATTTGAACATTGCTGTTGTATTGCTGTTGCTGTTGCTGTTGCTGGTTGCTGTTGCTGTTGCTGTTGCTGTTGCTGTTGCTGTTTATTTGCTGTTGCTGTTGCTGTTGTAACATTTGCTGTTGCTGTTGCTGGTATTGCTGTTGCTGTTTGTATTCTCATTGCTGTTGCTGTTGCTGTTGCTGTTGCTGTTGCTGTTGCTGTTGTTGCTGCTGTTGTTGCTGCTGTTGTTGCTGCTGCTGTTGCTGCTGTTGCTGTTGCTGTTGTTGTTGCTGTTGTTGTTTGTTGTTGCTGTTGTTGTTGCTGCTGTTGCTGTTGCTGTTGCTGTTGCTGTTGCTGTTTGCTGTTGCTGTTGTTGTTGTTGCTGTTGCTGTTGCTGTTGCTGTTGCTGTTGCTGTTGTTGTTGCTGTTGTTGTTGCTGTTGCTGTTGCTGTTGCTGTTGCTGTTGCTGTTGCTGTTGCTGCTGTTGCTGTTGCTGTTGCTGTTGCTGTTGTTGTTGTTGTTGTTATTTTCGTATTTCCACGCTTTGGAGGTTGTTGTCCAGTGGCGGCTTGTAGGGCAATGCCAGTGTTCCATGACACAAAAAAAGGAAAGAAAATTTTCATCACAAATGTGTGAATAAAATATCGTTTCTTCAAAATATGTTTCTTTATAGTAATTCATTTCAACGAGAGCGTTGTCATTCGAAACTTTATCAATACTCTCTTCAAAAGCACAAGACGTAGTGCAATCTGACGGCCTCCTCCTAAAACTCTGAGTCACCTACGTATTGGCACCGTCTCTGCTCATTTAACGTCGTATATTGAACGCTTTGTTGGTTTGTACGCGTCTTTTATGGATGAGACGGTGCGAAAATCGAACTGGCACAGTAGTTCACTCTCTGTTCCATAGAGTACACTAATGGCGCTATCTTCATCGAGCAGCTCTTCGGTCAGGATGACCCCCATTGTATTTGTTGTTATTATTTTTCGTTTGTTTTCAGTTAAATCTTCATTATAACCTAATAAACACGGTCATTGTAAGATTAAATTTTGTTGCTCAACAGTTTTATTTTATAGGTTATGAAACCAGTTTTACAATATCGCAGTGATATATAAAGATGTAGATGATTTTGACTGATTTACTAACATCGATATTTTAATTTTGAACATCGAAAATTGATAACAAGAATGTTTTGTTATCGATTCGCAACATTAACTGGCACCACCAGTAGAAATCAGTACATGCCGCCATTTGTTATCTAAGGTAATATTGAACATTGTTGTTTCGAATGTCTTATTTTAAAGAGCGCAAATATAAAAATAAATAAAAATAAAAATAAAATATGAAATAATGTATAATAATATAATATATAATAATAATAATAATAATAATAATAATAATAATAATAATAATATAATAATAATATAATTTTTATAAAAATAAAAGTAAATGGCATCGTCTATGTACATTGCACAACGTTACATTGCCGCTATTATGGTAAAGTGCATTTCGTCTGAATTGTATTTTATACTCCGATTTACTTAGAGCTGCACTTGGCAGGTCGTCAGCTGTTAAGGTGTAATCCAATCGGAAGCTTACACGTCACTACAGTGGCACCACTATGGTGACATTCAACCTCAATATTGGATGACTAACGAAACGGCTGATTTACATCAAATGCAGTTATGTTTAAATCCAGCTATAGAAGGAATTCTATTTATTTACAATCATTTTTGAGTCGCGTGGACAACCGTTATACACCTACATGCAGATAATGAAGATAATGCAGATAATGAAACCAGCAGAAATAATCGCTGAAACCTGAACTCAATGTAACATATCGAACAAAATTGTAAAATTCTTGAGGTTATAAATTATAAAGAAAGTTGAAACATTTTAGAAACACAAACTGAAACATTTTCGTAGAGTTCCGACAACTTAATGAGAAAACAACAGTTTCAGCCTCACGGTTGAAAAGGTCTTGAGCGGAGACGGTTTGTGATGTCTTGATCAGAACCATTCTCCATCACGTAGTTGCGGGCGCCGGCGCCGGCCGCTCAGCGGTACTTAGCCGTCCAGCCGCTCGACCGGCGCGAAGCGGCCACGGAGGTGGAGGTGGTGGAGGCGGCGGCGGAGGCGTCCTTGGTCCGCGTAACCCCGGCGGCGGAGGCAGTGGTGGCGAATCAGCAAGCCGGCAACGCCGCGCCGGACCTACACTGCTGCTGACGCTGCCGACACCACCACCGCGTGGACACCGTAGGCGTGGACGCTGGGCTGGCGGCAGCGGCGGCGACGACGACGGCGGGCACCGTCGAGCCATTTGCTGTTAAAACCTCTCGCCGTCCCCGCAGCCTGCTAGGGCCTAATTTGAGCCTCACACTATCACCACACCTACCAACTGCGTCCGGAAGAACTACAGTGCAAAAGCCGCGAAACTGTGATGGTGTGTTAACTCATTATAGCGTTATACTTCCTACTACTCGAAGACAATGATCAAGGAATTGAAAAATATCAATCTACGATACAGACATTTGATTGCCAATTGCATCTACTAAATTTTGCGTAAATGATACCTCACTCGTTTCCGAAAAACGCATTTATTAATCTGATAAGATGTGGTAAAACAATAATATTATATTTAAAACATTATAAGTAAAAATAATAGTTTAATTTTGTTTACATTATCGTCGATTAAGATATCTCTTAACGCCTGACCAATTCTTTGAACAATGTAACTTTAGTTTGTGTTCATCACGGTCAGAACGCATATTTATTCCTAAATAGTGATTTGCACGAAATATCGTTTGCATTCCTCGGTGTTTTTCCCAGAAATCACAGTTTCACTGTGTTCTACAATTCCTGACATAAAATCCTCAGCCTTAAATAAAATTATTCAGACACTGGTTTCCGTGACATTAAATCGAATAATCAATACAGAGAATGTGTCCACAGTTAACATTAACTTCCTTTGGTAAAAATCGTCCCGTGCCGGGAATTGAACCCGGGCCTCCTGGGGTAAAAGCCAGCTATCCTAGCCACTAGGCCATATGGGAGGTTGTAGTACGGGTCTACATTTCTTGTATCTCCGTATTACATTAATTTTATATGTAATACAAAACATTTCAAAATTAGCCGCTCTCAAACTTTCTTAAATATATTATCAAAACGATATTCATTTACTGTTCAGTATTCCTGAAATATCGAAATGGATTATATAGCACCTCAATCAAGGTAGCCTACAATCATTTTCAGACTAAGACTCCCCATGAAATTACGTTTCTCGTGACGTATTTTCAGGTTTAGAGGTCAGACTCGTTTTAAAAATACGATATCGACAATGCCAATGGTTTTTTGGTTTTTTAAATTATTGTAATTTTATTTTTGGTTGACAGTTGTTCAGTTTACATATTAACAGTGCAAATGTTTGATGCCTTAATCTATCTTATACTAATTTAAACTAACTTAAAATTACACACATTGAGATTATATAAAAATAACATTTAAAAAATATACCGGGAGAGGAAGCAGGAAGCACCACCGATAAGTATTATTCCAGGTTTGTGAACATTTTATAGAATGAATTAACGAGATATCTGTTATTAATTCTGGTTTGATAATTGGGATTTCTGCCCATTTTATAGAAGGATGATGCTTGTATTTGGGAAAGGTTTGTGTAAAAATTGTATGCAAAGTAGGCTATCAGGTTTTTATTGTGTTTATATTTAAATCATTATGCACTTGATTGTTACCGATGAACCAAAGTTTTTTGTAATAAATCTTAAGATTTTATTTTGGATCACTTGCATTTTGTTTAGGTTGGTATTAGCAGCATTAGTACAGGTGGGACTAATGAAAACTAAAGAAGTGTCGGCCGGATTATTGCTTTGTAAAGTAATAGTGCATTAGATGTGGAGAATTGACTGTGATGATTCAGTAAGGGTCGTAGTTGAATTGGTTTAGTTTTGGCTGGCTGTTTTTACCTCTATACATTGCTTCCAGCTAAGTCGAGTATAGAAGTTTAGGCCCAAATACGTCATTGTTTTATTTGTTGGTGTCCAATTGATGGTTTCGTTATTTATTAAGAGTGGAAGAGGCTGCGTAAATGCTTTTAACGTAAATATTTTTGCTCCAAATTTTGTTGGGTTCAACTTTATTTCCCAGATATTAGCTCAATTTGCAAGTAAATTTAAATGATTTTGAAGCTGTGTTTGAAGAGTTGTTAAAGAGTTCCCTGAGATGTAGAATGCAGTGTCATCGGTGAACTGAGTGGAGTTTATTTGCACTGAAGTAGGAATATCTGCAGTGTATTTATGGAACAGCAAGGGGGAAAGTGGTGAATGTTAGGGAACCCCAGCAGCAATTTTCCTTGGATTAGAGCAATAGCCTCCAACTGATACTGAAAAAGTTGCATTTGTGATATAGTTAAGGATAACAAAAAATAGATATTTGGGTGTACCTCTTGAAATTAATTTAAAATAGAGAGCTGGATGCCATATTCTGTCGAATGCTTGCGAGATGTCTACAAAAGCAGCGATTGTATGTTGTCCCTTTTGGTTTGGTTTGGTTTTTTCGTGTTTCCGGGCGCGTCAACTGCTTCGGTCCCGCTAGTGTAGTGCACTTTTTTTCTCGGGAGATGGTGGTGGTCTTCCCCTGAATGGCGAGATCCGACGCCGACCTACCGTCGGCTAGTGGGGTTTCCCCCTAACCAGGACTCTCCCACCAGCGGGGCACCGCCCCAGCCGGGACAAGCTCTAAGCTCCCGATCGGTCTCCCGGAATATGTGGTAGTGTAGTGCATGTGAGTTTAAGTGTGTGTGTGTGTGTGTAAGGGCGAGAGGATAGGACAAGGAAGAGGAAAAAAAGATCGCGCGCGGTCCGTGGCCCGTTTGTTAGGGTACTGCTCCGGCAGTCGCCTGGTGTTGATCGGAGAAACCACGGAAATCAGAGCAGCCGGCCGCTAGAATTCTCCTCCAGGCAGCGACTGAATTCGACCTTAGTGTCGAAAGTGAATTCGACATTAGTGTCGAAAATCCTGCCGCCGTCAGGACTCGAACCTAGGACCTCCCGGTCAGAGGCGCTGCAGTGACATCATTGTCTCTTTTGGAATGCAGTATGAATGTGTTCCGTAAACCTTCGTAGTTGGTGGGTGGTAGAATATTGCGATTTGAAGCCAAACTGATGCTGTGGTATACTGTTTTCTTGACATGTTTGTTCAATCTGAAGAGAATTAATGCCTCCTAAACTGTCTCCTAAACTGACACATTTGCCTTTCCCTTCCTGTACCACTTTTTTCAAACCAGTTTTCAACCTTTTTGCTATATGGTTAATACATTCTTCTTTATGTATTGACACATCAAGACCATACACTGACAGCTGCTGATGATGACTCCTTAAGCAGCTCCTGAAGAAGAGGTGTTTGCATCTGACAATACTGTAGTGTATATAAATTTGTACTGCATTGACCTCTTCCATAACACATCAGCAGCAGCTACTTCCATGGCATTTGATGATCCTGTAAAATTACATTCACATTCTCCTGATTGTTTGTGTTTATTTTCCCATGCAGTATAATCTTCCATAGAATTAAATTTCTTTTTATTTTGCTCACACGTAGCACAGTATTTTGAGAGGATGGAGTAGTCAATAACAAGGCCTGTCATCACATCTATAACAATCCCCATTCCATATAAAGATGTGTGACCACGCTTGTGCCAAGTACCATCATATGAAACTGTAATGCCAATTACATCATCAGCAGCACAATCTGACTCCACATAAGCCTGTCGAATGACAGTATGCGGGGTTTTCAAAACCTCATTTCTCATTTTTATATTGTTTTCTGATAAGGCTTTCAAATGTTTATTATAAGCCCCAATACTCAGTACTGGTAGACTATCATTGAAAACTTTTCGCAAGCTGCATGATCCCTTCCCAAACGCGTAAAAGCTTCAAACATTTTCCTGTTGATGTCAAATGGTGATCGACTTGATTCAGCTTTCACTCGAGTACTTGTGAATAATTCATTGCAGGTTCTCTTACAATTGCAACATTTTGTAGCAAGTTTATGGGCAAAACCCATTGTAGCATCAATGTCAACAGATAAATTTGACGAACCACACTGAACACAAACAAGGCCTTTTAAAATGTTTTTGAAAACACTATTATTAACAATCATGTATTCATTTGTTACATTATCATTTTCTCCTATTTTCAAATCCTGAATAATGTTTGAGAACAATGACAATTTCTCATTAGAAGTAGAGCTCTGAGGAACACCTTCAACAGCAATATTAGCATTAGCAGTAGCAGCAGAAGCAACAGTAGCAGGGACAGAAGTTGATGGTTCTGAAATTACACTTTTTTTTCAACTATGCAATTTTTCTCATTCATTCCACTAGTTTACTTGATCTCTTCTTCTGAGTATTATGTTTAGGCATTCTGTTCATTTTGCTTTTCCGTAACAAGGTACAACACAATGTAAATAGTTCTGTACTTATAACACTATGTACGAAACTAACCTATGTGCTAACCTAACCTACACACTATTTGATAAAATACTAATAATAAACAAACAACTTAAAAATCTAGTTAATATGATGAACAGGATCAGAGAAAAAACTAGTCGCTGTCACACGAACCAAAACACAAACGTCAAAACGTACAACACACAAATCTACTGAGTACACCAGGAACACACACTGAAGTCACGTTGTTTACACGTCTCCATTCAAAATAAAGGTTGGCAGTACTGCATCTTCGCGCCCAGATGTTCCACAGAGAAAACACTTGTGGCAAAAATATTTACCGCGAAATTCAAAAATATCCAGCCAAAAAATTAAGTTTCCAGGCTGCATGCAAAGGAAAGGGGGCGTAACCGGGCAACGCGCCTGGGCATTTAAATCCACGTGGCGGCCATTTAAATCGCGATACATGAAAAATTCTTACGACTGGCAATTCTAGAGACTTGACACTTTCAAATCCATTAAAAATATAAAAATCGATATTTTTCAGAAATTTCAGTATTGCATCCCCTTAATGACATAGCAACAGAGTCTTGAATATTCTGTATAATTGTTGGTATTAATGACAGTGGCGGCTCGTGCTTATTTTGCACGGTTGCACAACCCCCAGAAAATGAAAAAATCTCATAATATCTTAGGAATATACATTTTCCTTTTAAAACATTCATTATTCAAGATATTGCAGCAATATCGATGTATATGAAATCATTTTGAAACCAAAGAGCGTCCAACTGGCGCTCTCTCTGGTGTCTGGTGCCTTGTCAGGCATGAGCACCACGCTCTTGGCTCTTAGCTGTATTAATGAATTGTACTCCTTGGTCTTTCGATTTAAGACGAGGCAGATACAGCCTTTTGATTGGGCAACCAAGCAGCTGGTGCTGTCGCGGTTCGCGGCCACGGAAAGAATCTCAGGAGATTACCCATATTTTGTCGTCGTCTAACTCACTGCAACGTAGTTTTATGATTTTCGCTTGTTAAAAAAAGTACACAAGTTCAGTCAATTATTGGCGATATTTAATTCATTGTTTATGATATTTGGAAAATTTGTTTTCATTTGATATTAGGTTTGTTGATTCAAACGTACATTTGATGAGTTCTTTGTGTAAGGTTGCCGTTCTGGATGGAAGTCCCTTAGTGTCCCCGTGGCTGCAGCTGGCCGGTCAGCGGTGTGCGAACGTTTTTGTGAATACGAATGTGTGTCGAAGATCTTTCATTATTGCCAAATATACCAGGGTAGTGAAGTTGTTGAAATAAAATAATTTTACTTGTGTGAAAGGTGTCGAAGCAATAGTACTTGTTGAGATGTACTGGAGTCGAATTTAAGTGGCCAGTGGAAATCAAAGCCAGAACCATGTACGCGGGAGGTATATATGCCTTAAGCGGACCAAAAGCAAAACATTATGTAAATAGTGTTTCAATTGATTGATTGATTTAATCATGTTTCCGGGCGCGTCAACTGCTCTGATCATTAGTCCCGTGAGTGTAGTGCATGTTTTTTCTCGGGATATGGCGGTTATCTTCCCCCGCTGGATGGCGAGATCCGGCGCCGACCTACCGTCAGCTAGTGGGGTTTCCCCCTAACCAGAACTCTCCCACCAGCAGAGCACCGCCCCAGCCGAGACAAGCTCTAAGTTCCCGACTGGTCTCCCGGGATATGTGGTAGTGTAGTGCATGTTAGTGTAAGTGTGTGTGTAAGGGGAGAGGATAGGACAAGGAAGGGGAAGGACAGATCGCGCGCGGTCCGTGGCCCGTTTGATAGGGTACTGCTCCGGCATTCGCCTGGTTTTGATCGGAGAAACCACGGAAAACTACCGATCAGAGCAGCCGGCCCCCAGAATTCTCCTCCAGACAGCGACTGAATTCGACCTAGCTGAAAAGCTTGTGTCGAAAATCCTGCCGCCGTCAGGACTCGAACCTAGGACCTCCCACTCAGAGGCGCTGCAGGTGTTTCAATATAGACGTTTATTTAACTTAGTTTTAATTGATTTAAATTGCGTACATTTTTACCTACATGTTCGATGGAGGTGGAACCTCCAGTCTGTTGGGGCACCAGCCGTCACTGATTAATGAATTTATAAATTAATTATGTGATTGGTTATAACTGACGTGACGTTTTTTGTAGGAGTGACGTTTTGTAGGAATGAGTTACTAATATTGAAGTAGTTGTAATTTCTGTTTTTGTGTTGGTTGTTATGTTGTTGGTGATTTGTGTTTGTTGTGATTTGTTGGTAGTTGGAATTTGTTGCCTGCGCGAAATTAGGTATATTGTTGGTTGGAGGTAGTCTTGGAAAGTTTATTCTATAGAACTGCGGGGGAATAGGACTGTTCCTATGTCTGACATTTGGATTATTTCTTTTACTTTCTAAACTTTTCGATAATATGTACTGTAACGAATATTGCGTCATCTGCCGGCGGCCACCACGAACTACCTATATGCGCTGATTGAGTCATCGGCTGGCGGCCCTCGAACTAGCTAGTCCTAAAGTGTTCTGGGGCTAATCGCTAAGTCCAGAATAATCTCGACGGCACCCGCCGAGTATAAATACATGGTGGCCGGCGACTGCAGTCAGTCTTAAGTCTGAAGTGGAAGTTGAGCTGTGAAGTGTGTGCATCGCGGTGAATAGCAGTGCAGTGATTGTGCTCAGTGACGTGAACCGTGGTCACTGCATCGAACTGTGGTCAGTGCTTAGGACTGTGCGACTGTGTAAGACAAGTGAACAGTGTAAATAAATAATCAAGAGAAGTGTAGTGTAAATAAATAATCAAGAGAAGTGTGACGCGTAATGAATAATCAAATGTTTTCAGTGATTGTGTTAAGAAACAAAATAAACGTTTTTGTTAAAATAATACCAGAGTTTTAATTAACCACCTAGAATCGTAACAGTACATTCTCCTGATCTGAGATCAACCGTAGGCTTCCCTACACAAAGTGTACATGTTGGAGGGGAGTTCTTTTGCTAACAGTTTGCTGATAGGTGATCACCTGCACCAAACACGCACGAAAAAGTACGATTACAGGTATTTTTACTGTGTCCAGAGTGTAAACACCGTATATCTGTTTTTGATTTCTACATTGTATTGAGTCTACCGAAGGCTCACTGTCTGTGGTTACAGGTTTCAAGTCTCCGTTATTGTCGTTATCGCTGGCTTACTTTACTTGGAACATTACCTTGTTCTGATGCAGTTGAGTTGAAGCAACAGTCTGTTGTGACTGCATTTGTTCCTCGGGCTGGCCTGATGATTCGGTCTCGAATTGGTTGTTGTTACTTGAATTTTGTTGAAGATGATGCGGTATGTCAGTGTATTTCAAGATGTCCGTGAAATTCACGTTGCCTTCGTCGGGGACCACATCAGATAAATTTTCCGAATTATATATTGAGTTTAGGGCTTCACTGATCATTCGCTCTGGGCCGGATGAAGCATTGTTGTTCATTCCACTACTAAAGCATTAGTGTTGAATAAATGCGACCACTAAATACTGTTTTGTACACTAAGTCACCACTGTTTTCTTAAGTTCGCAGTGAAGTTGAATTACACTTTCACACTTAACGATTCTAGCTAATGTAAGCAGAGGAACTGCTCCGCCCCGCAGCTGAAGCGACAATGAATGCCAATGGTTTACAAATATGTGAATTTGTTATCGTTGGAATTAATCTTAATCAAACATTCGTTTAAAAAAGACAACTTTCTTGTTGGCAAAAGTCCTTGATAAAATCTGCTTGATAGTGAGCGACTGTAAATATAAAACGATCAATCTCTAAAAATTGCAGAAATGATTCTATCGAACATTTCAGTTATATTCAAAATATTTCAAGAAGTATTTATGAAGAACGGAAGTAATACTGGACAACAGTCGTAACATATTTTTAATTTTACAAAGTTAATTATTTTACATCCAATAATGTAATTAATAATTTCAGTATAGATATGTTAATCAGGTGCGGGTTTGTATAATCGAGAAACGATCTTTTTGAAACAGAGAGTTCAAGGCTCTGATATACGCTGGAGGAGAAAGAAAAAATACTTTTGACAGAAAAATGACAACTATGAAAGAAACACGAGCAGATAAAAAGAAGAAAAAGAAGAAGTTGGAGTAGGAGGAGGAAAAGAAGAACACGAAGAAGAAGCTGAAGCACAAGAAGCAGCAGAAGACTAGTGATGCTCCAACAGCATATAATTCATCGCAAATTTGTAACTGCAATTTTCGAAAATGAGACCTGCGCCATTTTTAAGTATCCTTTGCTCTATCAGCTAGTAGTGCGTAAATATCGCACAGCTTCTCGCACTATTTGTATCCAATAAGTAATATTATGCCGACCTGGATGGCTGAGGTGGCTAAGAGCGTGTCGCTTCGGTCACAAGGTTCACGGGATTCTTCGGTCATAAGGTCGCGCCTTGGGCATGATTGTTTGTTCCTTTTCTCCAATTGATGTTTGTTGCGGAGCGTTCTGCTGACCCCAGATCAGAGGAACGCGCAAGTATGTTGATGTCTAGTGTGGTCGAATATGCGTCCCATCGGGAAGTAAAGAATAACCGGCGTTTGACTGGATAAAAGACCTAATAAAGATTAAGTTATAATACTATATGAACTTAATGAAGTGCTTCCAAACAAGAAAAAATAATTTTCCGCGTTGCGATTCGAACTCAAGTTGTTAGCGTTATTAGTTCAGTCACGTAACCCATACAGCATCAGCCTCACCTAAACGAAATCTTCGAAGCTCAAAAAAGTTTGAACATTTGCATCTGCAAGTTTAAAAAATTCAGTGATTTCCATTTTCATAATTCGAAGATTATTTAGATAATTAGAAGAATATTTAAATAACAGCTTTCATTCAAGAAAAAATATTTTCCTGAAATATTGTACTTTTTGCAAAAAATTGTTATATATTCTTACCTTAAGAAATATTAGCAAAAGCTTTTTAAAAATTTGTTTCAAGCGAATTTGAAAACATTTCACTTAAAAAACTATCAAAATTTAATTTTGTTAGAGAAATCATGCATTTCACGCAGAACCACTGATATTTTCGAAAAATTGAATATACCTTTTTTCACGATCTGTTTTTAATTTTATTAAGGGCAAAAATCTCTCTTCAATATCGTAGATGTAAGGCATCCAAATAATCTGAACTTTTGCAATTTTCGAAAATTCAGAAATTTAAGAATTATCAGACCTACAAGACTAAAATGTGTGAAAATTCTGAAAATACCATGCAGCCTACACTGGTTAAATGTACGACATTGTTTTCTTATAAAATAATATATATATATATATATATATATATATATATATATATATATATATTGGAAACAAATATATGAATGGATTTTCATTCCGATCAAAGGTGGGAAAATTTGCTCTGGCTTCACATGAAATTACTCATAGGCAGGGGCGTCCAGGACGGGAGCAGCTGGGGCAACATATCAACATTCATCATTAATGTACGTCTATTCAAAAAGAAAAATCAAAATAAAAAAAGATTCCTTTAAGAACCTAGTCGATAATCTTATAAAGCCACATTTAATTTTTATTGTCGCCACTCTTGCTACGGAGTAGAGAGAATGTAATGCTGCCCGAAAAAACGGCGAATGTTCGGCAGAAAAACTGTTATTAAAGGGCCCTGGTAAGGAAAAAGTGGATAAATACAGTTGCTAAATATAGAAAGGAAACTAACACGTGGTTGTAGCCAGCATTCATGGTTTGAGGGTCCTTGATGCCGAAAAATCGAATGATGACCAAACGTCCGTCCGTATCTCCGAACAACTCCAGCGGCTAAACCGTTCAGCCGATTTTCTCCAAAATTGATATTACCCTAACGATCTAGCTGATGTCGCGGCTTCTTGAATTTGAAACCGATATTTTAATGTGGAGGGGATACTTTACACCTGGGCCATTTTCCAAATTTTCAAAAAAATGGTTCCATCCTTTTTGATTAAATTTTGTTAATGGAAATTACAATGAATGTTTAAGACAACAGTGCAGGTCTCACGTTCGTTGAATACATTGATTTTTCGAAAATTGCAAAAATTCAATTTTTTCGGCGTCTTATCAAAACTCTAAATATAAAGATAAGGATTTTCCACTAAATGGAATTAGCTCCTTGAAGATAGATTTTGAAATAAGGTAATGTACAGTTTTTCGAAAATACGAGTACTTATCGCGTAATTTTGCGTGAGTGTACGGGCGAGAAACTACGTGCTGTTTTAACACCGCTAGTTTTTGTATTGATGCGAAAAAATTGTTTGTGTTGCCTGATGACAATGACGTGTGACATGTTTTACCATTCTGTATACTATCAGTAAAATAACGATAACGCGGCTCGAAATATTTTTTTCCAAAACTCAATTATTTACTACTAAAATCATTTCTGCATTCTTTGCCATGCAGTACAAAGGAATTCCTTTAAATCGTTTGCGAAAATCGTGTTTCAATCTTCTGCAACTTGCAGGTTTTATCTCGAACAATCTTTTACGTTTTGGAGTTTAGGAGGATTTTATTTTTTATGTATTGTTAACTTGAAATTCATTTTTTTATTATACACCTATGATTATGTAAACTTGTTATAAGTTAGTAATATTTCTTATTACGAAAATGACAGCTGGTCGCATTTATTAAAGGTCGGATGCAGAACCGGAAACATTAAAACGATTATAGAGTTCGTTCTTTGCATTGTGATGCGTTTTTATGAGGAAGCCGGAAGACGTATTTTGTAAATTTTAACCAAGATTGCATAAGAGTTCGACTGTTGTTGCATTATTTAATTCTGTTCTGGATGATGCACAGTTTGAGTGCCGATGAAATCATGCAAATTTATTGATTTAAATTATTATACATTTGTTAGATAAAAAATAACATTTTTCTTTTATTGGTTTTAAAGATTTGAATCTTTTGATTTATGTGTAGCAACCCAGCGTTCGTACCTGAACTTCGTTGCCATGTGTGGAAGAATGTTGGTTTTCCTTTGGATTGGATTATTCATATTAATGTCGGTACACAAATTTTTTGGATATAAGTTTCCGTTTTCTTTGTTTTCGTCCACTGATGTTTGCAAATGTAGCAAATCCCCAGAGTGCCTCCTGAGATGTCCTACTAAAACGTACATTTTCAATAACTGATTTATTAATATTTTGTACTAACAACCAAGTGAGCAGAAAATACTGCTAGTATTAGTAAAAGATAAATAGATAAATATAGTACAATATGGAAGACTATTTGTCCCGGTATCAATTAGACCTAAAATTTTCTAAGCTTTCTTTGGGTCGATTCTCAAAATGTTCACCAAATCATAGCACAATGCAGAACGAACAGAAACAATTTCTATCACCTTCCCTCATTATTAAAATTAGTGATGCTACAACATCGCATACCTTCTCGTATTATGTTTTAATTTGCAAATTTCCAAAATTCAAAGAGATCAACGAAAATGAGACCTGCACCATTATTTTAAGCTTCCCTGTTCTATTCGTGGAAATATTTCGAAGAAAAAAATTGCAGCAGGGTTTTGAGAATTTTTTTAAAATTACATTAATTTCAAGCACAAATTACGAAAAAATTATCCGTTTTTTTTCAAAAAACTAAAACAATACCCTTTTTAATGAGCTGCTTTTTAAAATAGATTTTTTAAAAAAACAATCTCTTATCTTCAATATAGAAGTTCTGAAATATACAATTTTTGCCAGTTTCAAAAACAGTGTTTTAGGAAATAAGACACCTATTTCTTTACCGCCTTTTGATAGATAAATGATCAAATTTTAAGAAAAAATTCGGAGTTGTAAAAATAATTATTTTAAAAAATAAAAATTGCTTATATTTCACGCAAAATTATGCGAAAACTACTTACATTTTCGAAAAATTGTACATGGTATTATTTGAAGATCTGTCTTTAAACATTATGGAAACAATCTCTATCTTCAATATCGTTGTAGGAAGACACAAAAAAATGTGAACTATAGCAATTTTCGAAAAATCAGGGACTTCAACGAATTTGACAACTTTACCATTTTCTTAAGGGTTCCTTACGGTATTCAAACACAAAGTTTAATAAAACATTTGCAGCCATTTTTGAGGAAATTTTGTAAATGTTCCTGAGTCTCTTAAAAGCACCTCCTTAAGTCCATATCCGTTTCAAACTCAAGGAACGCTCAAAAGAACGGCGCATCTGTCATTTTTTGGAACTTTCTGAATTTCCGAAAATTGCAAATTTTGAAATAATGCTAAAAATTATGTGTTGTTGAGTATCATTTGTTTTTATACAGTTCTGATACTCAATCTATGCCTTCGAAATAATAGGCATCGCGTACGTGAAAACGTCAATAAAAAAAAACAATCGTACGTATTTTGCGAATCGTTTTGGCCGTACCGAAGATTTCGAAACATATAGGAAAGTCTTTGGAAATAATTGGGTCGTTTTTTAGTTCGTCTGATCATGAGTCTTATTGAAACGATGTTCAATTAATAACAAGGCAAAGTAAGCTTGCCCACTATCACTTATCAGAAACGCGTACAAGCACAAACAGACCTTAATGAACAATAAATCTTTTCACTTTATGAAGTTCACTATGTATATAGTGCGAGCCACAGTCGTGTGCGGTACAAGCCGTAAGGCCAGCACCCGACCTGAGACGTCTTGGGGGGGTGGCGAACACAAATCACCAGATGGTCGACTAGCTCAGTATAGACGTCCCAGTGTGGACACAATAAATAAAAAATAGGGGCAGGGTCGTAAGATCGTTTATGGATTGGGTGCAAAATTACAAACAACTCGGGTGAGAATCACTTTTCACTAAATTCAGAATATATTCAAAAATATTTGCTGCTATGACAAATACATACAATGGCACACAGAAAAAAATCAAATACAGAATACTCTTGACTGAAAAAAACACACTAATAACACAATACACAATTTCCTACTTTCATCTACAACCCAATTGTTTAACAAACACACTTTCAGAAATTCGAAAGAATCGTTAAAATATTACTTTACAAAATTTGAAAGAAACACACATTGAAAATCAAAAATTAATACTTTTCCTTAACATTACTTTTACAACAAAAGGAAACTCTTTTCTCTCTAAAATCCAGAGAATTACTATTATTATAATTATACTCTTACACAAACTCTTAATCACTATATTACAATATTTGATCTTGAAATCCTTTTGACAGAAAAGATTGATTCTGTTCTCACGTATTAGAAGTCGGAAACAAATGTACTTTTACTTTTCTTATCTTTTAAGCGTGGTAAATCTGTTACCCTCCCTTTTTCTTTCTACGTGATAGATACAGAATGAGCTTTCTTATTAAACTGAATCACTCCTATCCCTACAAAACATTTTATTTGGAACGACCTTACTGTGTTCTCGGCCGCGTAGAGCAGTCCGCTGGGCTTCCTTCTACCCTTTCACCGAGCTGCTTCGGCCTTGAAGCGTCGTGTCCTCGGGTTGAGAACGCCGTTGCTCCTCAGAAATCGCCTTCTTCTTCTCGTTCAAGTTTTATATGCTTGAATACTCTCATATGAATTTTACTTTATTTTCGATTACAGTTAATGACCAACTGGATATTCAGAGTGAAAATGAATCCAGAGATCACCCCTTTATATATGAGCACCAACTTCAAGAGAGTATTTAAATATACGAAAAGCATGTGAGAGAGAAAAAACTGGAAAGAGAAATGAATGCAAGCTATTAATTACTGCCATCTATTCAAAACTCCACTCCCTAATTCTTCCATTATAAATTCATAACGTTTCTTATTATCTTTCTTCTAAGATTATGTTTAAATCAATTTATAATAGAATAATTACCTCTTCTGGTCTTCTAGAAGAGTTTTCCTCAAAAAGTTGCAAATCTGAAATCCGCTGCAATGTCACTTCCTGGGGTACCGTTTTCCATACGTCCGCCCAGTTCAGCTGCTACCTTCAGAAAGAACTTTTTCTTTCATCCGACCTCCGGTCTCGCCCTTGGTATATGGTGGCGGTCTCTCTTGTTTTAAATTCTAATTATCATTCCAAATATCCATCCGCGTTGGCGCGCGTTCAAAATATTCTTTTCCCTCGCTTCCTTAGGGCGGTATGTGACACGTTTTCGGAATCAAAAGAAAACGGGCGGTCACAATAGTTCAAATGATAAATTATTGCAATATACATGTCTGTTTACTACAATTTATTCCAAAGTCCTATTTTAACGTAACCAGCTCGTTGAACGATAACGAACAATATATCACTTTTAATCAATATACATGCAGTCTTCTAAATTCATGTAGTTAAACATTTCTTTGCAATTATCCCATATACACATACATCTAAGTTCGCTTTTTTTGTATGTCCTATATCTCAATGGACCGGACTGAGAGATTGTCAATTTATAATTCATTAGGACGTATCACGCCTCTTTCCTTACGTTTACAGCTCAAATCAAATCCAAATATTTTAATTTCTTTAGGAATGAGCAAGGATCACTAAAAAAATCATTATTTTTTTTACAGAAATGATATTTTAGTATTGTTAAAGAAATATCAACAAACTTCAGTAAGAAAAGAGTTTTGGAAGAAAAATTTTGTTGTTGACCAATAGAAATATTTTTTATGCATCGTTCAGCTTGGTGGATCCACAATGTTTTCCGACAAAGGGCCACTCACTGACTACACCTTAGCGCTTGGAAAGACCAGTAGCAATGCTGTGCCCGCCATCTCTTGACGAAAACTGTGACCAAATCCTTCGGTTACGCGTGTAGCAAAGGTCTATGTTTGGAACCTTGGCTTAATACTGTTATTGTTTGAGATGCACACCATCATAAAATATGGAATCAGAATTATTGTCACTTACAGTTTTCCAGACACACGACTGAGTGTATTCTGACATTTATGACAATGTACGAGGTAAAAATATTTTAATACAGTGATTATGACCGGTAAATTTGCAACATACCTACATTTAATCTGAGATGGGTACATACGATGCCTACCCAATGAAGTTCAATTTATGCTACCGAACGTGAACGTGGCTAGAGAAAGAACGAATCAGATAATGCGTTATTGATAAAACGGGAAAAGAATTTGTCTCATTCAAAATGTAGATGATAGGTAGCTTAACACAAAAGAGCTAACGACTACGCTAAAGAAACTTAGCGACAAGTACATCGGGAGCTCAGAATCTCCCATTTTTCGAAGAAATTAAAATACACTTTTCGGACAAGTACTCTGCAGTAGGTACGTTACACTCAAAAATTATCTTTTTCACTTCCCTTGTTTTAAACAAAATAGCAATGATATGCATCCTGTGGAGTTATATTAATATCTAAAAGGAAATTACCTTCCTACTCCAATAATCTTCAGCAGGTTAAGTTCTGACACCGAGGAACCTAACAAGATACTATTCTCAGACGAAGCCGAATAATGTCTTAAGTTTAATTTACATTTTAAACGAACCATAATCACACGGTCATACAGGAGGAATAATTTTAGAAAATAGGTGTAGATATATTCAAATCTTCAGTTATATAATATTGAAGTGCTCGAACATACACAGCAATGGGTCACATTATTTGGTTTCTCGAACAATAATACCGGCGACTTTTTATCCCCACCATCCTTACCTTTACCCCCACCTGCGGCCGAAGGTCGGGAGCTGTGAGTAGTGGAGGGGATAACCACAACAACTGTCGTTGCACCACACGGCCTACCTTTCTGAGACAGTCACCTTTAGAAATTTATTTACCGGTTAATTAATACATAATCTGCGTTTCCTATTTTATTGCCTTCCAAGATGGCTCTGCTGTAAAAACGCTTGATATTCATCTATGTTATTACAAGCATTTACATGAACGCAAATAGCAATCATGTAACGACACGTTGGAAAGAGAACGTGAGAAAAGTATTCAACTGCGGAAAAGTGTTGCAGTATTTCTCAGTTAAAATAAACAATGCTCTGAAATTGTAATGTAAATACCTACAATAAACAAGCAGTCGCATAAAAGAATGGGATACATTGACGTGAATATTGTACGGACGAAAGGAGACTTCTATCACGGTACTTGTAAAACCACTTTCAAACTCATATCATCAACCAAAGTTGCCAAAGTGCACCTGTGCGGCAAGTCAGAGGCATGTCAATACATCCTTCATTCAATAATAAAATTATTTTTACTAACCGTCACTCGCTAGGAAGATGCTTGCATGTATCCAAGGATATTCCAGCTGCTTCTGCTGCCATCATCATTTTCATTCCGCATTCAGATTCCGATATTTCTTTATTCTTGTGTACCACAAACAACACATCTGAAGAGCCGCTCGCCGGCGCAGAAACCTGGTAACAGCTGACGAGCGAAGTTCGCAAGCGCCGCTACTAGCGCTCCACGCGGCTAAAGCTGAACTAAATTCGCACGTTGCTTCTTAGTACACAGAGATTAGTTCACGTGCATTGTTTTACGCTTGCATGATCTGATAACGAGGTACCAGACTAGTGGCAAGCCAACCGTCTTATTACGACGCTATTTGATGCTCATTTAAGGATTGCACGAAGTTGTTTGTTTCTGCTGTAATGACCACAGCTTTGTGTTTAAGGATTGGAGTTTAGGAAAGCTATTAAAACATGATATGAATAACACATGGATTATTATTCAACAGAATTCAGAAGCATACTTCGTGAAGTCTTAACCCGACACACGTTATTTCAGGAAAGGAAACGTTAATCGCCGATTATTTTTGTGATACTGACTCTCTAAAACTATGAAAAGAAAAAATGTAATAATTGTAAACAGCGAACGTGAACATTTAAGTAAACCTCGTGAGCGTTTAGTGGAGCGGACGGTATATTTCCGTCATCATAATTTCTGGAACATCAGGAATAATGACTATTTCAAGAGGTCGGATTTCTTTAAGCTTTGTTCGTTACACTCATTGAATATAGAGCAGTGGTACTAGGTAAAATCAAAGCTACTCTATTTATTAAGAGCATGACTCCTTCTTGATAATAGAATGAAAACAGTAAGTTTTTTCCTTTCGATTCTCATTTAATATTTCACATTAAACTTTAGTTGAGAAATTCAAAATATGAACCTATTTCTATTTCAAGTAATTTATATGATATTAGCTATGAATCAACACATTCATTTGTGTGATTTTACGAATAAAGTACCTGCAAATGTAGGCAAATCTTTAATAAATGTAAATCGATGCTCTCTTTCCATCCATTTCTACAGGTTTTGGCTTGCACCAAAATACTATGAAAGTAAATATCCTCTTACCTACCATCAATTGAAATCCTTTCTGGAAAATTCCTTTAATGCTGTTGACCCCATCCTCATTGCCAAAGTTTAGTCACCTGATATATCAGCTCTCCTTCAAATGATGTCTAATCTGTACCAACATCTTTCAAATGCAACAATAAAAAGCAGATTTACCAGACTCTTTAAAAAAATGAAGAGTGTTCTACCACCCTCTGAAGAATCATGTACTGAATCAGACTCCAGTGCAGACATCAGCTCCAACAAATGAATATTCTCCAATGGAATGTCAACGGTTTCTATCCTAGACTAGAAAGTTTAAAGCATTTGTGCGACCTTACCCAGCCAGATGTCATCTGCATTCAAGAAACTAATTTTAAAGATTCTCATCATGGCCATATCAAAGGTTATAAATGCTTCTTCAGAAACAGAAATACTATTAATCATGCCAGTGGTGGAGTTGCAATATATATTAAAGACCCAACAAATTTTGACTAACAAACAGTTTGGTTTCCGTCAAGGACATTCCACACAATCTCACCAACTGAATACTGCCACATTCATCCAAGAAGCATTCATCAATCAACACACGTACTTGCTGTCAACTTAGACATAGAAAAGGCTTATGATATGGTCTGGACCTATAGAGTACTTAGAATACTTCACAACATCGGTGTCCATGGAAATATGTTCGAGTTCATCCGCAATTTTACACTTAATACACAGATTCAAGTCAGAATTAATAACCAAATATCTCAATCTAGGATGCTTGAAAATGGTCTTCCACACGGGTCAGTTTTGAGTGTAACACTTTTCCTTATGGCAATCAATGACGTGGATAAGGATATTGCCTTACCTGTTACAATAAGGAAATACGCGGATGACATCATTGTTCTATGTAAAGGCAATAATCTGCTGAACACTCAAAAGTACACGCAAGAAGCTCTCGACAAACTCTCCGAATTTTCCCTGAAGTCAGGATTTAAATTCTCCACCAAAAAATCGGAATGTATCCTATTTTCAAGGAATAGGCACCATACTTTGCCGCATCACTTACTGGTTTCCCATGTCCTACCTGCGGTCCGCTGTACTAAAATCCTAGGCCTATACTTTGATAACAAATTGAGCTGGAAACAACATATTCAGAAGCTGATGGACAACTGTAAAAAACGGTTTAACATTCTCAAATATCTTAACCACAACAACTGGGGAGCGAATATAGACGTCCTGCTTCTTACTTATAAAACAATTATCAGAAGTAAGATTGACTATGGATCTATCATTTACAACTCAGCTAGCCTAAGTGTTCTTAGCAAGCTAGACGCTCTACACAATCAAGCGCTCCGCTTATGTACAGAATGCCTCCGTACCACGCCTATTGGTAGCTTACTTACTGAAGCCAAGGAGCCATCTCTACAATTCCGACGTCAATTGCTCGGCATGAAATATGCAATTAAAGCTGGCTCGTCTATCAATCCAATTATAACCAATAATGTTTCACCAAACCTTCGGGATCTCTTCAAGAAACATAAATCAATCATTTCCTTTTATCTAAGAATCAAGGAACCTCTCGAAATACTTAATATTCAACTCTCTCGGATTGAAAAACACCGCCCATGCAAAATTCAACCTTGGCTGTTACAAGAATTCAAAATTCACCTGTCTCTACTGAAACTTGAGAAAAGTTCATCCTCAGAAGAATACAGGAAATCATTTCTCAATGATTTTGCTGAGAAATACAAGTCACACACTGTTATCGGTATCAAGCCTATTCTCAAGACTGACGGTCCGGAAGTCAATGTGTATACCGCTGACCGCAACACATTGTATACATTCAAACTCCACGTAAGACTAACAACTACGGGTTTATATGGAATCATGCAGGCTTTAAAACTGGTCAAGGAACTTACGCACCCCTCTTTCTCAATTGTAACTAACTCATCAAGACTCTACTCCAGTTAAACCATAGTAAGCGCAAATGCGAAATCTTACAAACAATCACTGAACTCTACCATCAGATATCATTAACGGGAAAAGCTATCTCATTTGCCTGGATCCCCACATCCTTGGAAAACAACGTTACTCAAGAGTTTAGCACTTGCGGCTCCTTTCTTGGTAAACCTCAAACAAGACAATACAGTTCACAACCCAGTTAACACCACAACTGACATCCTAAAATTTATGAACAAAAGAATGTTGACTAACTGGAATCAAGAATGGACCAAATACAAAGCCATCCACCTCCATAAAACACAATCAGATTTCTTCTCAGTGTATCTAGATAAACAAATGACTAGGCGAGAACAAGTAGTGCTATCCAGACTTCGCTCCGGACATACTAATATGAAACACGCACACCTGTTTCACAAACTACCCGCGCTCCTCTGTGACTTTTGTGAGGTTGAACTAACGGTATCTCATATTTTGAAAGTTTGCCCGAAATTCCAGGAAGAAAGAAATGGCCTACCACCGGAGCAACAACTCGAAGCAGTTGTATATTCCAAGTCCTATCAACAGGAAATCATAAGATTTTGCCAGAACATTAATATATTTAATAAAATGTAAATGACTTCCTGTACATATCATACCAGCCATGATTGGATGTCAAGTTTTGTACTATTAAAATAACCTCATTTCTATTGTAAAGTTTGTGCTACGGGTATATATATATATATATATATATATATATATATATATATATATATATATATATATAATGTAAAATCAATTATCAATTGAAAAGTCGCTAAGAATCTTTGGTTGATGCGACTATAGTAAACAAAAAAAACCATTATATGGTGCAAGGAGAAACATCTTGATTTTGTATTAAATGAATACAACAATTCTAACCTATTGAAAAAGAGTGTTTCCATTTTCTGAAGAAAAAATGAAATAAATATTTAAAAACTGAAGAGAGCACGTAGTTACATTCTTTTGTAAATAACACTGTTCTACAAGGGTTCTATTTCTGAGATAAAAGTATGTGATTCCTATGAATTTACAATGGGAAGCTCATATCTGAAATCAAAATGTCGCGTTCAGGGATAGTTTTTCAGTAATTTTAACTTTTATATTATGAAAAGGCATTTTTCCCATAAATTGAAGGAAATTATGCAAATACCAGTTGGCAACATTGATTTCTGTATTCATGTCAAATGTTTCAGTATTCAGATGTTGGTACGCCGCTCTCGATTGAGAACTTTCATAAACACTGGTTACCTCAAACCTAACCTAACAGTCATTGTCAGGAAATCTCAAGTGTGAAGCTTCAAGTGTGACAACGTTTAAAGTGATCTGCTGTTTTTCGTGGTGTACAGAAAGTAACAAGTAAGTGGATAAGAAGGAAATGAGTAAATAAAAATGTCTTTGTACAGCATGAATTAAAGATTATAATGATATAATTTTGATTTTTCTAGAAAATGTCTCGTCGGCGTTCCTGCCTATATACTCCCGACAACTTTTGCTATATCTGCGGAGAATTCACATAAAACTAAAATTCACAAGAAACAGGAAGAGTATTTCACCCATTATAAGAAAAGCTTATAAGCAGTATTTTGGAATAGCCGTTAGAGATCAAGACAAAGAATGGGCGCCACATTTATGTTGCGCAACTTGTTCTTGTAAATAAATTTATTGGTGGAAAAGAAAAGAAAATACCATACTATTTGCTGTACCTATGGTATGGCGAGAATCAAAAGATCATATATCAGACTGTTATTTTTGTGTGACGAAAATTCTGGGTTTTACAAACAAGAAGTCAAAGAAACACATTGTTTACCCGGACCTACGTTCTGTGCGAAGGCCAGTTCCACACTCTGAAAGTCTTCCAGTTCCCACAAGACAAGCAGGTGAAGAAACAGATAGCAACAGTGATGACAATAAAGATATGACATCTTATGACAGGCATGGCCCTCTGTATCAGGGCACATGTTTTTCAACGCCTCATTTATTAACACAAGCAGATTTAAATGATTTAGTGCGTGACATAGGACTAAGTAGACAAAAGGCAGAACTGCTTGCTTCGAGGTTACAGGAATATAATCATCTCCACCGAAGTACCAATATCAGCGAATTTAGACACAGAGAACGTATTTTCATTTCCTACTTTGCAAGCGAGGGAACACGGACCTTCTGCAATGTTGTTGGAGGTCTTATGAAAGCACTCAACTTCAAATACAGTCTAGAGGATTGGAGAATCTACTATATAGATATGTCGAAAATGAGTCTCAAGGGTGTTTTGCTCCACAATGGAAATAAAATGTTATCTGTCCCAATTGCATATGGCAGTTTGGTTAAAGAAAGTTATGACATCTTAGAAAATATTCTCAAATTAATTACAGTGAGCATAAATAGAAGATATGCAGCGATTTCAAAGTAATTGCATTGTTACTAGGCATGAAACAAGGCTACACAAAATATGCTTCATCTCTTTGCGAGTAGGATAGTCGCGACAGAAACTCCCCCTACATAAAGAAATGGCGGGAACGAAATTGGAAAGTAGGGGGGAAAATCCAACGTCAAAGCCTGGTAGCTCGTGATGATATTCTACCACCCCTTCACATAAAACTTGGATTAATGAAACAATTTGTAAAGGTGATGGATTCAACTGGCGAAGGGTTTACCTATCTTGCTGAAAAATTTCCTCGTCTTTCAGCAGCTAAGATAAAAGAAGCTGTATTTGTAGGCCCTCAGATTAGAGAACTCCAAATAGATATTTTGAAAAATGCCTCACTGACGCAGAAGCACGAGCATGGCAATGTTTCAAGAAGGTATCAGAAAACTTCCTTGAAAGAAAAAGAGCTGCAAATTACAAGGAAATAATGCATCAAATGATCACAGCTTATCAAGAATGAAATATGTCTGAAAAGTACTTTGGATTGACTTCTTAAAGGATCCCCAAAATTGAAAAAAGGTACGAAGGGAAGTGGATGCCTTCAATGTTGGCTGACTATTGCTGGAGTATCATTCGACACAAGAAAAACACTTGTTACAAAAGAAAAAAATAGTATATGTAAATTGTTGTTGTCACATTTGTATCATTTTCTCTTTTTCCGTACACCTTCCTTTAAAATACATGCTACAAAGTGAATTCTTTTGTGAATACTACCTCTGACAGCACCTTCCTCGGCTTCTCCAATATGGTAGAGTTAAATTATATAACTGAAATCAATGATCATTATCACTGTAAATTATTTTATTGCTATTTCTTGATTTCCGAAAAATAAGTTTACATTTGTAGAATATCGTTAGATAAAAAATAGCATTTCGGTTAAACTATCCCTGGCAGAGAAAAACTGAAAATAGATTTGGATTCACCTTTGAAATTACAATAACAATGACGACTTTTTTCTCCAGAAATAGAAAAAAGTTGTTTTTCTGTAGAACAGTGTAACTGAATTAACCCGAATAATAGAATAAATGACCGGTAGCGGTAGCTCAGTGCATCAACTGATGTCAATGCAGCGCCTCTAACCGGGAGGTACTAGGTTCGAGTCCTGACGGCGGCAGGATTTTCGACACTAGCTTTTCAGCTAGGTCGAATTCAGTTGTTGTCTGGAGGAGAAATCTAGCGGCCGGCTGCTCTGATCGGTAGTTTTCCGTGGTTTCTCCGATCAACACCAGGCGAATGCCGGAGCAGTACCCTAACAAACGGGCCCGGACCGCGCGCGATTTTTCCTTCCTCTTCCTTGTCCTATCCTCTCCCCTTACACACACACTTACACTAACATGCACTACACTACCACATATTCCGGGAGACCGGTCGGGAGCTTTGAGCTTGTCCCGGCTGGGGCGGTGCTCTGCTGGTGGGAGAGTTCTGGTTAGGGGGAAACCCCATTAGCCGACGGTAGGTCGGCGCCGGACCCAGAGAAGGCAAGCAAGCGGTCGGACCACTCCCCCACGGGAAGCCCCGGTATGGTTGATTGATTAATTAGTGATTTCAGGAGCGTTAAGAGCCACGGTAATTAGTACCGTAAGTGTAGTGCATGTTTTCACACGGGAGGTGACTGATTTTCCCCACTGGATGACGAGATCCTGCGCCGACCTACGTCGTCTTGGGTATAATTTCCTCAATCAGGTATCTCCACCAGCGTGGCATCGCCCCCGACGGAACAAGCTCTAAGCACCCGACTGGTCTCCCGGCAAGTGTGGTAGTGTAGCGCATGCGAGTATAAATGTGTGTAAGAAAGGCGAGAGGATAGGACACTGATGAGGAAGGAAAGATCGCGTGCGGTCCTTGGCCCGTTTGTTAGGGTACTGCTCCGGCATTCGTTTGGTGTTTATCGAAAAAAACACAGAAAACTACCAATCAGAATAGCCATCCGTTAGAATTCTTCTCCAGACAGCAGTTGAATGCGACCTCGCAGACAAATCCTGCCACCATCGAGACACCAAACTTAAAATCTCACGGTCAAAGGCATTGCAATGATATCAGGTGATGCCCTGGACCGGTCCGCGGGTTGGATCGCGACTCCATTTTACAACACTTTGCCAGATGACATTAAACGATTAAATTCAATAGAAAAGTTTAAATCCCAAGTGAAATCGTTTCTGCTGCATAACTGTTTCTATACAATTAGAGACTATACTGAGCATCACAAGAAAAGTAACATTAATTTTAACAATGATACATAATGCATTATTTACCATTTGGACTCTATAAATGAGTATAAACAACCTGTAACAACTATTGTACTACAGCTTCCGGGTCAATGACCCCCATCTCGATCAGGTTTTTCGTCCAGTTTCCCTGATCCATTGAGCAAATGCTGAGATGGCCCCTTGTTTTGCTTCTGGACATAAATGTAATTTCATTTCTGTGCACGTCTTCTAGAATTCAGTGGGAAATACATTTATTCAAATTATCGTTTCCATGTTGTCGCGGCAGGAAGTAATAAGAGCCAAAATTTATTGCTTATTTTCTTTGAAAATAGATTTTATTCCATGGGAGTTTTTTGTTGTTTTTTCTCCTTTCAAAATTCAAAATTTATTGCTTATTTATCCTTGAAAATGGATTTTATTACATGGGAGTTTTTTGTTTTTGTTTTCTCCCTTTCAAAATTCAAAATTTATTGCTTATTTATCCTTGAAAATGGATTTTATTACATGGGAGTTTTTTGTTTTTTTTTCTCCCTTTCAAAATTCAAAATTTATTGCTTGTTTATCCTTGAAAATAGGTTTTATTACATGGGAGTTTTTTGTTGTTTTTTTGTAGGGCCGGCAGGCGGCCACCCACGGGGGCGGTGTGCCCCTTGTCACAGCACCCGGCGGGGGGCGCTCTCAGAGGCGCCGCCCTCACAGCCGCCGCGCCGCCGCCCCCGCGCCTGCCCCGTCCCTCCCCCTGAGCCCTCCTCACGGCAGGGCGGCGGCCGCGAGATTTATTTTCGCATGTTTTGACGTCTGTTGGCGGCGCGGCCCGAAGGGGGCGTCCGGCGGGAAAATTATGGGGGGTGAGAAATCGGCGTCGAGCGCTGTCTGGTTAGCGAGGTATTTTAAGCGGTTCGCCACGCAGAACACGGGGCCGGGCGGGAGGAGCAGAGGGGTTCGGCGGAGGCAAGACCGGACAATGGAGAGGTTTGTGGTGTTTACGGTTGCGAGATGCAATCTCGTTTCGTCGGCCTTTGGCGCGCGGCCCCCGCCGCCCCCGCCGCCCCCTCCGCCCCCGCTGCCCCCGCCGCCCCCGCCGCCCCGCCGCCCCGCCGCCCGCCGCCCCGCCGCCGCCCCGCCGCCCCGCCGCCCCGCCGCCCCGCCGCCCCGCCGCCCCCGCCGCCCCTGCCGCCCCGCCGCCCCGCCGCCCCCGCCGCCCCGCCGCCCCGCCGCCCCGCCGCCCCGCCGCCCCGCCGCCCCCGCCGCCCCCGCCGCCCGCCGCCCCCGCCGCCCCCGCCCCCGCCGCCCCCGCCCCCCCGCCGCCCCGCCGCCCCCGCCCCCCCGCCCCCGCCGCCCCCGCCGCGCCCGCCCGCCCGGGTGAGGAGGGTGGCACTAGGATGGCGCCGCGGGCCGTCTTTCCGGACCAGGTGAAAACACCCCGTATTCCAAAGCCGGGACATGCGGCTGCCCCATCCATCTGGCTGCGGAGGTAAAGGCGACCTGGACTAAACGGCGACCTAGAGCGAATATAGCTTCTAAGACGCCATATGCTTCTAAGGCGCCGACTACACGTGTGCGTGGGAGGGAGTCGCTACGGACGAGGGCGCCCTAGGGTGGAGGTTTTCCCTATTATTGCGGTAGTTTAAAAGCGCTTTGTGGGGAGTTTGCAAAGCAGTCTATTTGTTTACCTTTTGTGGTAATGCGGTTGGTCATCGCGGAGCACCTTTGGAAGGAAAATTCCGTGCACAGTGCGCGTGGAATGGAAAATGTGGTTGAGTTCTGAAAGGTAGACGGACGATTAAATGTGACTGAAAGTTAAAATTAATTATCTAAATATAATGGTCTGGAATATTAGGGAGCACAAACAGACCGCTCAGGTCTTCAGTATCAAAGTTAAAATGTGAACGTTTTCCCTTATCTCTCGAAACATGCGTTAAATTTGACGGCTTCCAAACATTTTAAAAATGCCGAAGGAAATGTTTTTTAAATTTTAAACAAAAAATTCTGAAGAGACTAGCTGTTGGAAAGAGATAGAAATGAAACACTGACAAAACTCTATAGTCATTTCGTTAATATTTGAGATTTCATGCGTTAAATGTTATTATCCGCCCAACAAAATGCAAAAACAATTCATTTTAAGTAAAAATGTAAAGTTATAGATGTAATAAAAAAATATTTTTCATGTAGAAACAAGTAAACTTGCGATATAAGAACCTATTATCCTACGAAAACTCATTTGGTCACGTCTGATTCTAAACAACAATCGAAGACATCGGATATCTAGAAGTACTGCGAAGATTAGGGGTTTGACCCCAGCCGAGAGTGGTAGATTTCTCCAGCTGTAAAGATTTGAGCACGTTTACGTTCTAAAGGAATCAAACACTGGTACACTACGAGAGGCAGTAAAAAACCTTAAGTGCATTATTGCCGACAAAATACAGGGGCCACTTCCTTCGGCCGCAAATTTCATATTAAGTGGTTAGGCCGACGAGAAGAACGGATGACCTGAGTCTCGCCACTTTAAAAGAAAGCAATTGCCATTGCAATTCCACTGTCGACATGATTCCTGGTGGTAAGAAATCTTATTACATGATATTAAATACCGAAATTGATGTTTTCAACTGCGGAAGCCGTTGATTACCAAACAGCACTTCTCTTAAGTAGATGACGTAAGAGAAACCTCATCCAATCATCCAATCTCACCAACCTGTACTTGAACTTGAGGCTGTGATCTGGATTTGTTCCGCGAGCCGCTCATTCGGTTGCTTTCAATTATTTACCAGCCTTTGTGAAGCCTGGCTCCACGCTTCTCACACAACTTAGGTACGGTATCACGTGAGAGCCATTGTGTTCAGCACATTGTGTAAGGAGAGCGGTGATATTTAGACGAACCATTGCTAGTGACTACAAGGGCATACTTTTAAATAGGAGTAGCTACGTGCATATACTTGAAACTGAAATCTTCTTGATGCCACTAACGTAATTATGAGCTTGTATTAGTTGGATAAAAGAGAGTTCTATGAATGGGAAATTGTATGGAAAGAAAATCACCTAGTTTTCTATACTATAAGTACTGTCAGCGGCGCCACAAGTTGTTGCTCAACTGAAGTGCTAAGCGGAATAAATACTTTTCTGTTAAGGAAAAATTGCTTCAACGTTTGTAGTCCATATCTTCCAGTTCTGTTCTCTGTTGGTCATATTATATTTTCTGAATTTTCTGTTAAATGTTAACAATAATAGTTACTTCTTAATTTTTCTGCTCATGTTTTATTATGCTTTCACTTTATTTCTCTTTTAGAGTCCCGTTAATTTTAATAAATTCTAATGAGCTATAAGATAGACTGCAACGCACAAGTGGTACTTCGTGAGAATATTTGAACGCAAGTTTGTAGGATAGCCCGTGGAAAACGTCCTAGCTTCTCGTGCCGTGGCCCCAGTTTCGGTTCTCGGTCGAGGCAAAAATGGAGTTGAAACTTTGTTTTAAAATCGTCTCAGTCTCTGTAGCTGTGTGATGAAGAAATGCTGAGGCAAGCGGACTTTGCTAGCTGCGGTGGAAGTAATGCGCCATGTTCACCACATGTCTCTCTAACCCCCAAGCGTGGGAATTAAATTATGTGCAGGCACTATGTCCACACCATAAGCTATCCGGCAAAGTCGGCCAATCGATCCAAAATGCTAAATACATATATATTTGAATGTCCATTCATACAAAAGAAAATTAAGCAAGAATACAATCCTGAATTTTATTTTCATTATGATGAAGAAAAAATGCGAACTTACACACAAATATCTGATTATTCAAATCAACAGATTAAAGTTGTCATACGTCACGTACTACACATTCCACAGAGTAATAATTTAGTTCAATTATAATTGTAATATAAAGATAGCCCAATATTTACATTGTACAAAAAGATGAAAACAATTCGCACCTTTCATGATTAAAAGACAGCCTCATTTCCGTGACTTGTTAAAATCTTGAGTCAGACCTGAGCTTTTTTTTGTAGAATCGTATTGTCTAGGACTAGCTGTGTTAGAATTTATCTGACATGACTCGATGAGAAAATATTATGTTCAATTGAACACCATTGGATTTTGAAAACTGTTCCCAATGTATTTTCTCAATCACTTACTAAATCCAAAGCTCTTGGAAGATAAAAGGCTCAGTGATATTGGGTGGCAGATGTACAGGATAGAAAGAAACACTACTCAATGAATTAATTCCCTTTTTAGACTTTAAAGGCATTTATTTTAGGACAACTCTTTGGTAAACCTTTACAATGAAGTAACTTGGTAATTTTTTTTTACCTGAATCAATTATGTCTAAGCTTGACCAAGTTCAGATCTATCAGCAATGTCAGATTTTTTGGCAAGGGAAGCATCTCGCACCGCTTACTTAAGCAAGATATTATCCACAACCAAAAGGGGACCTCGGTTTCCTCCAATTCCAACAAATGCCACCCGGCCGCCTCGCCGCGCTGGGGCGCAGTGCCTGTGCGCTTCTGATGGCGACGCTCACTCGTAAAACGAGTATTTCAGCTCGCGGGAGCGTAAACAAGACCGGCGCGGCGAGGCGCGGTGCGGGAGCTGAAGTGCAAATGGCGCTAGTAATGCGGGCGTTTATTGAAGTGGGAGGCGTGGCACGGAGTCGATAAGGAACCAGCCGAGGGTCCCGCCCAGCCTGCCTCGCGGCCGGCCCCTCTGCAATGCAAAACCGAGCACTCGCGCGGGCGGGTGAAAGACGATGCGAGCGGGGCAGTGACGACGGTGAGGGCGGCGAGGGTGGCGAGGGAGGCAAGGGCTGGCCCGAAGCAGCGACGGACGATGAGGACGAGAGGACGGGAGGGCGGCGCAGAGTGGAGAGGACGGTGAGATACGGAGGGCAACGTGCGGCGATGGGGGCGGAGATGACGATGAGGACGGGGGGGGGGGCCGGGGGCGCCGGCTGGAGAGATGGGGGGCGCCAGAGCGCGTCCCCTTTCGCTTGTTTTTAATTGCGGATTACAACGGCAGGGCGTGACGGCTTTTATGAGCTCGGGCTCAGATTAGTGACGCTGTAGCCTTGTGTGACTTGTCTATTCATCGCTGGACGCCACCGGGGCGGGCGCGGAGGGCGAGGGAGGGGTGGTATGGGGGCGGGCGCGTCCCTCGACTGGTGATACTCGATCGCGCCGCCCCCGCGCGATTGCCGTTGCACGCCGCCCCCTCCCCGGGCCTCGTTGACCCTCGGTCGCTCCCTCAGGCCGCCCGCGCACCCTCGTGTCCACTTCATCGCAGAGCGCGATCGCGCGCGGCACCAGCGCTGGGCAGGGCGACGCCGACGCGGGGCTGGGCCGCAACGGGGAACTTCCTTTTCATTCATGAACCACTCCTTCCACCCCCGACTACCGGTCCCGTCGAACGCATATGAATTTTACAAGGTGCCAAATAACTGTTCGAGCTATATAACGTATGTCGAAATGAATTGCAAGTACGTAATACTTCAGAAACTTTATTGTTCCTGTTCAAACAAGCAAAAATACATTCAAGCTTTATATTTAATATAAACACGAAAAACTAGACAAAACACATCATTTCGTTTTCTCTATTTTTACTAATTATTAGGACGAAATATTTTTACTATAACTTGACGAAGTACGGTGAATCAACAACAAGAAATTCCCAAGAATGTAACGCTGTTAAAATGCGTTATGATCATTAATTGTAAAGGAACTATGCCTGCAAACCTATATAATCTATACCTTTAAAGACAGCATCATCAATACAAATACAGCCTTAACCACATCTGCTCTGCATTCCCTTTTCAGGTTAATCCACTGGAATCATTTAACAGCCTTATTCCACGGAGGAAGTATTTAAATGAAAAATACATTTTTTATAAACTTGACAGACCAACTATAGCAGAATTTAAACATAAAAAAAGTGTGTAGATCTAAAATTGTTCTTTTAACAAATCATGAAAATCAATATGTATTTTTCGTTGTCTGTAGATGAACTATCTGGGTATAAAGCATAGTATACATGAACATAATGATATTTCATGTTTGATTTAAAATGTTTCGACGCACGTAAGGAATATCTCGTCAATCCTGAATATCGACGACGTAAAACAGAACGACAATTTTAGAGTAAGTGCATGAGAATTTACTGTTTTAGGGCATGACAACTTCTATTGACATTAGTCCCGTAATTGTAATGAGAACTTGTATGATACTAATTGTAAAATATGGTTGCAAGCATCGTAAACAATGGAGGCATTAGCATAAATATTCAGAACAACAGACAGATTTTCAGATCCTTTATCGCAAAAGAATGATCAAGCAGTAGGCTTTGCAGGTCCGTAAGAGCAGGCCTGTAGGAGTGGTACCTCGGTGGATATCGATACACTATTTCCCTACCTCTATCTGACTGTACTCTCCAGCATTGCTTTGGTAAAGCGTTGTCTCATTTTACCCCCCTCTGACCCGCGACGCCTGCAAATGAAGTGGGCAACTAGGACAGACTCTCAACACAATCTATTGCAATCCATTTTAATGTAATCTTAGTGTACAACTGAAGTGAAGAACAACTAGAACACGTAACAAAACAATATTCTTTCTTGGCATTCTATCCTTAAAGTTACACGAGATAAACAGCTTTACGCTTCATATATATCCGAAATTTCGTCACCAGAAATTATTTTCCTTCTTCCTACCTTTTGCTCAAACTCACCTTTCCCTGACTTCCATCTCCCAAGGCATGGGCCGACACGGCTGAAAGTAGAAGAAGCGACTCCAAATGAAAATGCTACTACTAAAAGTATGAAAAAATTGAAGTCCTAACTCAAGTACGCAGCTCTGACATTATATACGTACAGAACATTTTTAATATCCAGAGTATACAGAGCTAATGAAAGTTCTTGAAGCACAGTAAATTACTTTCGTGAAATTTGATCTACAAATAACTTTCAGAAAATCAGTCGAACATTCTAGTCACTTCACCTCAGCGACATCTTTCTCCTTTTTTCGTTTTCAATTTTTATTACACGCTTACGTCGGGCGACGTGAGTTTAGATGACAGAGCCGAGTACAAGCAAAGCCATTTGCACAAAAGTACGTGGCAATAAACATTTACAGTACACTTTTAAAAGACTTTAACATTCAGAGCAAACAGGATGGGTTCAACGAGGATTCGATCGAGGAGAAAATATCTGAAACGGTAGCATTAGGTTCCGTACATCCTCGTGATTCCATCGTACCGACATTCTCGTCTTCCTTCTCTCCACCTTCTTCCCTCGCTTCCCATACCCGCACTCAACGCAGCCCGGGGGACGTGGCTGCAAGCGACGGAGGCGAGGGCGGCGGGGGCGGCGGGGGGGCGACGCGTGCACAAAGGCGCAAATGGCGCGGCCGCGCGGCGACGGTCAGCAACCGCCGGAGCTAATGCACGTATTGTGCGGGCGCGGCGGGAAGTGACGGCGGCGGCGCGGGTGGCGGGCGACGGCGCGGGGGCGGGGGCGGAGCAGTGTGAGGCGGGGTGGACACGGAGGCGGGCGGCGCCCCGCGGAGGCGGCGGTCGCTTTTGCGGCGCCATCGCTCTGCTCAGCCCCCGCTCCCGCCCCGCCCCGACCAAGTTCCTCGTCTGTGTCCGCTCGGGGGCGGGGCCGGGGTTCACCTGAGCGCGCAGCGGGGCGCCTGCGACGCAGCCTTCGGAAAAAGGACGGTCGAATTCTTGGAATTCGGACGCTGCGTTGGGGAATTTGAGTGGGTCTCCGTGGGGGAGACACGGGGTGGACGGAGGCGGAGGTGCCTTGCAGCCAGAAATGAGACAGGAAAAACAATGTCACTGCG
This sequence comes from Teleogryllus oceanicus, assembly GCA_964035755.1. NCBI lineage: Eukaryota > Metazoa > Arthropoda > Insecta > Orthoptera > Gryllidae > Teleogryllus > Teleogryllus oceanicus. The sequence continues at coordinate 49,821,951 of CAXIVR010000001.1, read as the reverse complement.
CCGTCCTTATAGGCTGGGTATTATTCTTTAAAAACGCGAAGGGAAAAATAAGAGTAATTACATTTTAATATTTTTACTCTCGTGTTATCAATATTAGATCTAAAATGCAATGTTTCAAGATAACTAAATGGGATAAACAAACGGAGAGTACGTAATAAATATTCAATAACACTCCGTTGGTTTTCAAAAATCTTTATGTAATTATGTTGTGACAAAACTCGTTGTATAAAAATGTTTTCTAAGTGTACGGTGTTGTTTGTTAACTTTCCATTTCATCACGCTCTTTTTTTGGCAATCGTTGAGTCGATAAGAGTGGTGCTTTTAATCTCCAAAGCACGCTCTGGCAATACCATTGTATAATCGTGGACAGCTGGAGCTGAGGTCGAAAACAAGCGAGACTTCAATGTGAGGCGCAGGAGGAATTGGATGGAATAGGATAGCGAGGATAAGTCTCGAACGTCGTATTATGTGGCATGGAACAATAACGCACAACTAACGCACTTCTGGCGCGCTACTCGGGGACACTCACCCTTTCAAAGGTGGTGGCACTCTCTTGTCTCAACTACACTCAAGACGTTTCAGATTGCGAATTCGTCTTCCGTGATGCAATATTACTGAATGTCATCTTATAGAATGGAATATAAGATTTTAAAAATAGCATACAGAAATTAATCGGCAAAAGCCTACAGACAATTTTTAATAACATTAATATTACGTATTGGTTTTCTCTTATAAATCCCAATTGAGTTTCTTATCAAATTATTTTCTGATGGAAACGACACATTCAAGTGAATATAAAGAGACAATGACTTTACATGAATAATTTCTTCTGAAATACAGAAGTCATGAGAAATGAAGATTAGCTTTGATCGTCATTTCTCAAATCAGATTCTGCACTTGCTATAAAATATCAGTAAACTAACAAAAATCTTACAAATATCTGAAGAAGTGTTTTCCGAAATTTTCGTTCTTATCTCCAGCGGTTTCCAAAGCCGTGGTTTCAAATCATAGTCCATACTTCAACTTCACAATCGCTCGTGAAAGGCGCGACCAGCCGAACTTCCAAAGTCCCCGCGGGACAGTCCCTGTAAGTCGGCGACGTCTTGTGTCACAACACCCACGCCGCCGGCGACTCTTCCTGTTCTCGCGGGGGTTCTTTGTGCCGCGGCGAGCACGCAAGTCCCGGGGCGAGCCCGGCCGCGGGCGGCGGGGCGGCGTGCTTCTCCACGATCACCGCGCCTCCCCGCGGCCCATTCTTGAACCCTGCGGGACACCACCGTGTAATCTTTTGTGCATCGCGCACGTGAAAGGGGGCGATCTCACCTGACTCCGCCGCCGACCGCTGGGGAGACGAGAAGGAGAAGAAGAGGACCGACGCGCGGTGATGCGTGCTAGCCGACGTGGCTTTTAAGCTCTAATGCCCCGAATTTGTTTCGTTGTCACAACAGACGAACGCGATGCACGCGGGGTTTAGAATTCGGCTTCCTGTGAGCCTCGCGGGGGAGGGAGCGGGAGGGGGTAAGTAACAAGGTGCGAGAGCGGAGCGTGGCGGCTTTAAATATTTTTGCGTGGCCGCGTCCGCCATTGTGGGGCCGAGCCGCCTTTGCGGTCGCCTGCTGCAATGCCCTGTGGAGCGGACTCACACTGTTCTGCCGTGAAGCTATGGCGGGAGCTTTGTGGCCAACGTGGCCACGGAAGCGAGTCTTAACCTAAGAAAGCAAAATGACGTCGATTGAAGGCGACGTGTTGTGTATTCTGGAATGTATTGAATCTATTGAAGGCGAAGAGACACACGATTTTTAGTCTACTTTCCAACACTCGGAAAAGAGGCTTATGCAGTCAGTGCGATTCTTACGTTCTGTGCACAGAAAACGCTATTGACGTAACAAGATACATAGATCGCAGTTTCTAAAACGGTGCACTCAATGTAATAACTATGTGTACTTATGACTTACGTATGATTTTGACATATTTACACTATTAAATTATGTACCTAACTAAAGTCATCCTTCTTCCTTACCTTTGTTTTAATATTAAATTCAATATGTTAAAATTTATAATGTAATGTAATATAAATGAATGTGTGTCACGTATTTAAAAATTCTTATAGAGTTTCAACACTTCCCATTTCTACTGAAATATAATGTGGGATAATCGAAAGTACTGAATAAGCTTTCAGTCTATCTCAAAATTCGGGGATTTTCGACAGTAGCTATCACTATAGCTATTACTATAGCTATAACTAGGTCTACTTCAGCTGCTGTCTGAAGGAGAATTCTAGCGGCCGGCTCTGATCGATAGTTTTTCATAACTTCTCCTATCAATACCAGGTGAATGTCGCAGCAGTACCGTAACAAAAGGGTCACGGACCGCGCACGACTTTCCTTTCCACATTTTTGTTTTATTCTCTTCCTTTAACACACACACACTTACATATCTAACATATTTTACACTGCCACACATGACGGGAGAGCAGTCGGAAACTTAGAGCTTGTTCCAGCTGGTGCGATTGGGAGATTCCTGGAGAAGAGCAAACCTCATAAACCGACGTGAAGGTCGGGGCTGGATAACCGAGTTTGAATTAACGTACGACTGAAGTAGTTGACGAACCCTGAATCGCGAAGTTCTAATTTCGTGAATCACTCATTCAAAATTCGGAATCAGAAATCAAATACCAAACCACGTTGTTCCCAACATCTCTCCTTTCCTTCATTAACATGAAGAAACACATTCTTCCGGTAATAATTCACAAGAATGCATCCAATTGATTTACTTCATTTCCTATTTCTTTTATTACAATAATAATAATAATAATAATAATCATCATCATCATCAAAGAAAACCTTAAAAAACTTGATATCTCCCCAAGGCTTGTAAAATTAATGCAGAAGTCTGTCATCTTAAATAGTTGCCGTATTTTCGGAACTTTCTAAATTCGGATTCTTAAATAAATAGCAAATAACACACTTGACGAAAAGTTCGCTGTTATTGCGATCCAGGTCTTGCTGTGAACCCGCAATATGTAAACATAAATAATAATAATAATAATAATAATAATAATAATAATAATAATAATAATAATAATAATATTTACTTGGTTACACTTGACTGATTGCCAGGCCTACAGATTTACAATACATCTACATTTACAATACAAAATGAGTTTACAATACAACAGAATAAACAAATAACAACTGCTACTGTTACTTCTACTGCAACTGCTTCTGCTACTACTACTACTGCTGATGGTACTGCTGCTGCTGCCGGTGCTGCTGATGCTGGTGCTGCAGGTGCTGCTGGTGCAGCTGGTGCTGCTACTGCTACTGCTACTGCCATTCAAAATTCTATTACTACTACATCAGATGATGGTACAATACAAGAGCTGCCTTAGAGACCCATGCAAAACCAACAGTTAACATTAATACTTTTAAACATTTAAATATACATTGACTATTGACCAACTGTGGCGATGACCTGCCCGTCGGAAGTGGCGGTAATCATTCCCCGCTGGATTGCGAGATCCAGTGTCGAACTACGTCGGCTAATGGGATTTCCCTCACCAGGTATCTCCCAGCAGTGGGGTACCGCCCCAGCTCTAAGCCCCCGATCGGTATGTGTAGTGTAGTGCATATTAGTATGGGTGTCAAAAAAGGGCGAGGATAGAACGTTGAAGGAGATGTAAAGATCGCGCGCGGTCCGTGGCCCGTTTGTTAGGGTACTGCTTCGGCATTCACCTTGTATTGATCAGAGAAACTAAGAAAAACTACCGATGAGAAAATCCGACCGCTAGTATTCTCCTACAAAGATCTACTTAATTCGACTTAGCTGTCAAGCTAGTGTCGATAATCCTGCCACCGTCGGGATTCGAACTCCAGGACCTCCCAGTCAGAGGCACTACAGTGACATTAGCTGATGCCCTAAGTCACCTCGCCCGGTCCAGACTGGTCTCCCAACATATGTGGTAATGGAATGGATCCAAGTGTGTGCGTCTGTCAGAACAAGCGCGAGGGCGAGAGAAGGGCAATAGGACAGAAAAGAGAAAGAAAAGCTCCCGCGCGGTCCATTGTCTGGTTGTTAGGATACTGCTGCGACATTCGCCTGATTTCGATTGAAAAAAAAAACAACAGAGAAAACTACGTATCAGAGCAGCCCACCGCTAGATATTCTCTTCCAGTCAGCGAATAAATTCGACCTAGCAGTGGCCGCTGACTGATCTAAACATGTCCGAAGGGACCTATGGGAATAGGTGGAGAAATGATGAGGGACAGGCGTTGCCCGAATTGCCTTTGTAAGCAGTATTCTGCAAAATGAGATTTTTTGGACTTCCAAGAACATTTTAGAGATTTAGTATTTGTGTGTGTGTGTGTGTGTGTGTTTTCTCACTCTGTAGAATGGGTGCTCAGAAAATTGCAGAAATCTGTAATCAGTAATATTAAATTTAAAAAGAAACAAATAATTTTTCACGATAAAATTAAAGGGGCTGATTTATTTTTGTGCAGTTTAATCCCATCAATTACGGTTACTTTCACACAGAATGGAGTAACTGTAACACAGTTCATGGACTGGTTGTTCGATGTTGGGATCTGCGAGTACCGTGGAAAATTTTCGTTTTGAAGACAACTATAATTTCAAAATTTGAAGTTTTCGCACGGCTCCAAATAGTGGATACTAATTTTTAAAAATATTTATGTTTAAAGTTGGTGCATCAACCACGGTTTCACAGACAATATTTCTTCGAGTTCCATAAAATAAAAATGGGAAGAAATGAGAATGCTCTATTTCCATACACGCTTCCCTTTCCCGAAGGTACAACCCCTGGGGCGTGGTCTATACGCACAATACTCCTGGCCGCTTAAGAAGTCCAAACATCTGTTTACGTGTCGTGCGACTTTCCCCGCGCGGCGGTGGCGGGGGCGGGGCGGGCCGGAGGGGGGTCGGGCGGCGGCAGGCTTCTGAGGGCCCCGGGGGGCCGGCGACACGGGGCGGGCGAGCGGCGTGCGGGTGGGTGGCCTTCCCGGCTCACCTGACCACCCCGCGACGCCTCCAAGATATATTGCCTTTTTATTTACGTCAAAAAATGGGACAATACGGCACGCTATGTTCGTGCAATGCGTGGGGGAAGGACGTTGCTAGCTGAAAGATAACCATGCTCAATTTCTATTTCTTAAAAAAAAACAGCTACATGGTTTTTTGTTGTTGTTTTTTAAATTTATTTATTATCCTTGTTCGACAAGATTATGTATTTCAAGGATTTTAGGTTACATATACATAATAGATTATTGAACTTACATTTCGTCATATGTGTACAATGTTTGGAGAAAATTATAGTAGAAACCAACAACTAAAGATACTTCAGTACAAGAGTCCTTCAGAAAAGTACATAAAATATTTGGAGTACAATATACATTTTAAATTAAGGGATATTTGAACATATTTACGGCTAATTAAGGAGGATGTAGTAGGACTTTGGAATACCTTGATTTGATTGGAGAATGAAGTAGGTCATTGGAATATCTTGATTTGATCCGAAGGAAAAGATTGACTGATTTCAAGAATCAGATAGACTGAGATAAGGACGGAAAGCGAGACGGGGGAGAGAGAGAGAGATGGAGAGAGAAAGGGAGAGGGAAGGAAAAAGAGGGAATGAAGGGCAGAACAACGTCTGCCTGGTTTCTCTAGTTTAGTATATATTTGAAGTCCAAAATATTTAACAGGAGTGTCGTTTGAAAGCCAATAAACTGCATGATTATTAATTATTAACGGTATATGTTGGAAGAATCCGTTTCAAAGAGAATATTTTGGCTTGCGATTTTTAATAATTTATTTTTCTTTGCCAATCATTGAACCAGAAATAAGATTTGGGCCAACTTGGAGATAGCCTCTGCGGTTGCTAGCTACTCGTCAAGTGACAAACGTCTGGAGCCACCTTAATAAAAACTATTTGCAAAGGCAACCCAGCTACAGATTTTAGTGATCTTCCCCCTCTGGATGGCGAGATCCGACGCGGACCTACGTCGGCTTGCAGGGATTTTTCCCCAAACCAGGTGTCTCCCATCAGCTATGAACGCCGGGACAAGTCCACCCGGGACAAGCTTCGTTCCCCGGGGCCAAGTTCTCAACTGGTCTCCCGACTAGTGTGGTAGGTAGTGCATGTGAGTGTAAATGTGTGTAAGGGGTGAGGATAGGACAAGGACGGGACTCGTTAAATTTGACCAGGCTCGTGATTCGAAAGACGGGACTCGTTAAATTTGTCGTACTTCATAAATGTAGTTCCAGAGAAGTGAGATTTTGCTTTTCCGTACTAACGAAAGCGTGCGTAAAACTCACGAGACTTGGAATAAACAGTATCAGGCTGTGTTCGTAGAACATTTGTGCCAGAGAGTATACAAGCTCTGTGTATCTTCTTTCAAACCTCTCACCAAATTGGAATCGTAATTCGAGTCTCCGCGTGTGTGTAAGATTAGATATTGCGTTTTAGAGAGGCGTTATATAATTATTTGTGGATAACGAAATTACTCAGTTTATGCAGCTCGCATTACATGGTGTAATTACTGAAGCGGACCTAAATTTTGTGGTAAAAAAATATTTGGAGAAAAGGAAAAGAGTAGCTAGACCTCATTCTGGGAAACATTGTTTTCTCAAATTATGATCTATGACGGACGAAGATATCATTCTCCATTTCCGGTTTATAATAATGATATATAACATCTACAATTAAATCTGTTTCAATTTGTCAGGTAGATACATGATACAAAAATATAATTATTTTTTTTTCTGGAAATTGTTTTATCAAAATACAGATCATAATAAATTAGCCCTACTGAAGTTAATCACATTGGTAACATTAGTATTAAAATGACAACACAATATATTCTACATACATGAGTAGAATTTTTTGAAATAATTGTCATTAATCTCTCTTTTTTCATGTAATCATGTTGTGTTCTAATTTACAACACAATATGAATTTTTATATTCCAAAGCTTTACAACAGTGTGTTGTACATGCAATGTTTGATACAATACCTGCAATTGTTTGGCAGAAGTGCATTATCTATTTTTATTAGTTTTGATGTGGCACTAAACACAATAATTATGAATTTACAATTTGCATGTTTAGGAACAGCAATCCATGTCAATATTTTAATTCCGCCAGTTCAAAGTCCACATTTTCACCTAGAATGGAATTTATAGTAAATTTAGTGATTTGCACCTCGACATTTATTGATGGTATATCCACTTAATTTTAATGACTTCATTATTTTCTGTAAATTGTTTGATCAGTGTTCGTGATTTTTATATCATATGCTTATCTGTCAGATTGGTCAATATTAAAATAAAATAGAAAATGCATTACAGATTTAAAAGAGAGCACGTGGATCATGTGAGGATTTATTTAACATACCTGACTTGATAGAAACCCCTCGAAGGTGTAGAGTTAGCGGTCTGATCGGATTATGTATTTTTTGAAGAGACGAGCATACCCAAACAGACTTTGTGATCTTGAGTCACTATTTGGATTATCCGGTCCATATTTGTCAGTAATTAGCAACAGAGTTTTGCAAATTATAGTGAAGAATAAGGGTCATCTATTAAGGGAATTTCAAAATTTAAAATGGCTCAATGGGGAAAAATTGCAATATTATTCCAAGGTAAGTAAAATCATTGAATTAATTTAAATAATTAATAGGTTCTTATGAATTTGCATCTATTTAAATTAAAGTAAAAATTTGGTGTTGTCAGGCAACAAAACGATCTCCTTTATTGAACAGCTGGGGATTTATTGATGGAACTGCCAGGAATTTATTGACCATCATCAAGGCAAGAATTCTATTACTCTACTCTGGCCACAAACGCATGCACTGTGTTAAATACCAGTCAGTTTTGACTCCTGGTGGACTAGTAGTGAGTCTTCATGGGACATATCCTGGAAGAATGCATAGTGCAGGAAATTTGAGGCAACTAGGACTGCAGAAACAGCTGAAAGAACTGTGTTGCAGGGTAAAGAAAAATGTTATTTATGGTGATCCTACATGTCCAATCACCAGTGGCTTGATTTGTCCCTTCCGCTCCAGTAGGCTAACAATCAGCAAATGTTTAATGTTAAAATGAGCTCAGTTCGGCAAGCAGTTGAATGGGGTTTTCAGGAAATTATTTCTAAATTTGCATTTATAGACTTCAATAATAACCAGAAACGTTTATTGCCAGACATTTGCAGTATGTACTTCAAATCTGCTGCAATTTTAACAAATTGTATTACTTACTTATGTGGTAATCAGATAGCCCAATATTTTGGAACTGAACCACCTACATTGTATGACTACTTAAGAGACACAAAGACACAAATAGATACCAATAAAAATGTAAATTTTAATTCTAAAGAAATTTAAAAAAGCATTGATACATTATTCGTATTTTTACATTTCTTTCCCCAATAGCTTTTGAATTAATAAATTAATCGTTGTGTTTTGCTTTTCATGCATCTAACATAATTTTTTAAAATTTTTCTTCATCGAGTTCTAGCCTCCTTTTCTCCAAGTTAATTTTCTGCTGCATCAAATCCAGCTTCCTTTGTTCTAACTGGAAATCCCTCTGTTTGTTTAGTTTCAGCATTTCTGCCAGGGAGTTTTTTCATTCATCCTGACTCGCCGAGAAGTTCTTGGTGATGGCACTTGGTTGAAAACTTCCAACATTTCCTCTCCTTCACAGGGAGTGGGAGTGGTGCTGTTGGAAGTGGAATTCGGAGTGGGGGTAGTTGTGGTATTCTGGGGTTCACTAAGTTCCTCATCATCAAGTGATCATATCACTGACACATCGCGTTCCAATACCTCATGTTCCATCTCGGACTCACTTTCTAGCATTACCTTCACTGAGAGCAATTACTGCACTATTTCTGATGTTATCACACCTCTAGGCTTCATTTTTATTTTTTTATTTTTTCGGAAATTCATTTTTTAAAGACGAAAGTTCTCCCTCTCACCATATTCCTCTTCAGTTCCCCATTTTCTTAGTTTCACTTTATCATCTTTAATATATATTGATTAAATAATCAATGTGCTCTCTGATAGCACGGAACGAAAAGTTTTTTTTACTGATTTTCATGAAATTTGTATACACTATCTTTCATTTATTTCTGTATTCATATGGATTGCATGCTAGATTCTCTTTAAGAAGATTCAAGTCATCAGCCATCAAAAACCGCAATTTTGTCCTCTTCTCAGCCTATTAAATTAAAGTTTAAAAAGTTAAATTAATATATAAATGTAAAAAATTATGAAATACAAAATGTTGCAAGCTTTACATTAGAAATATTGAAAGCAATTATATTCAACATAACTTATATTTTATATATACTGGTATGACATCTTGCAAACTACAATTAGAATTTTGATGATTTTGTATATTTTCACATCCTTCATAACTAGTGAACTCTTTTTAGTACTAGTGATTTTTTACAAACCCTCAGAACCACTTCTGATTTGATAACTTATCAGAAATTATTTCTTATAGGGTGTTCAATTAATTATTGATTTGGAATGTTTTGTTTGAAGAAAAATTTTCCATTTCAGAAAAATTATGAAAGGTGACATTTCAAAAAACTGTTACCCTGCATGCGTTTTTGCAATGTATTAAAGTCTTATAACTGTGATAATTTTGGAAAATTAATTTAAAAAAATCTTTGCAGCACATGTGTATAGGCAATGATACAAGCTAGTGGATGGGATTGGCTAAGGAATTGTTTGGTTTTCTCATTAAACTACTGAGTAGCCACCAGTATCTGAACAACCCTTTCCAGCCTACGAATTTCAGCTTTTAATTGCATTCAACAATTAACAATAAGGATATATTATTAATTTTGATTCTAAAGTGAGTTTTACATCACACAACTTATTCTAAACATTTTACTCGCACGTAATTGGCTTCTCTAATCACAGAAATATTTCACAGATATATTATATCACAAAGATAAGTACGGTTTAGATAACTTTTGGAGAAAATCTTTCAAGATTTTTGAGGGATAAATGCATTATTATTAAGACATCAAAGTCGTATACCTACACATAACCTCCGAGTCATATACCACCACTCAACTTTTAACACATCCTACAGCTCACTAAAATCAAATTGTATGAAAATTCTGCCATAAAGTAGAAGTACTTACAGATGTTTCACCCATTGATGTTTCTATTTTAAATTAAATAATTTGGATCCCAACGCTCTAAGCGCAGCACAAAACCAAGACACTCCACAGAAATCCCAACACAAACAACTCGATGACCGTCAACCACTTACTTCTCGTATACGACAAAAGCTCTGAAATGTATCCCGTCAATGGAAATCCCGGCAATCGAAGTCGGCGCATGCGCATTAGAGCTCACTCCGACAATATTCGTGTCTCGTCTTTCGAGTTCACGACTAGAAAAAACTCTCTAATATGTCGACAGAAAATACAATACAAATTTACGAAAAAAGTAACGACGTGTCTCCGACAATGTAGAGGTTCTGCTTCATTTGCGCTTCCCTCTCTATGTCAAATTGATCGGCAATTTTCATATTCAACACTTCTGTGAAAATGTATTGATCTAAGAGCTCTTCTACGTTGTCGTTAATCGGGACGTATTCTTTAAATATCACACCAATGCCATAATCTCAAGCGTCGAGTAAATCTTCTGAGAACTCAACTTTGACCAATTTTCTTGAGGAATCATGCATTTCGGAAATAATTTGTACAAGTTCTTCGAATTAAGTAAAGGTAATGTAACCCTGCGCAATTGCACACAGAGACGATGTGGCCTAGGGGAGGTAAAGGCACAAGGAGGAGGTTGCGTGGAAAACACAAAGCTCCGGCCGCCTTTACAATCAGGAAAAACCCTGGAATTCACTTGAAAAAAGAGGCTAAATTGACCTCAGAGCCGCCCTGAACAGAATCACCAGATAAAAACCCCAACTTACGTCGGAATTCGAACCTAGGTCCTTCATGTCAGGAAACTAGCACTGAACCACCGCAGCTCCAGAAATACTTTGAATCAAGGAAGGCAAATTTTCGAATTACGATTCTTTTTCATTGATTTAATATGAAGTTCAAGCAACCGACACAAATCTTCGAATTAATGATGAATTATGGAAGTTGTAACTGTAAAACAAATATATAAAAATACGAGTAATCATATAAGAACATTGATAGAATCTTCCCAGTGTCAGCTAGTGAACATTTTCCCCTTAAGAGCAGGAAAGGCAAAGAAGACAATTGCATAAATTCCTTCTCATGAAACATACAAAAATAAGATTACAAGCGTCGACTCGCCTTGGTTTGCCCATTCTCTGCCCATTCTCACAGGTTTCCTTTTCCTGTCGCAGAAGCGTTGTGAGATATGAACGATTAACACTTGAAAGGATGAACGACAGTTCCTCCTTAGAGCGATTTTGCTTGTTTCGGGTCTCTTCAAAGCGTTGTAAAAAAACTTTCAGACTGTGAACTTAAAAGAATACCTCTTCCCTCAACATCACAGAAAATAATTTAATTTAGATACTACATTTAAAAGAAGAAAATCTGTGAGAAGGATTCTCCTCCTTACCCTTCAGTGAGAAACCATCACTGACTACTCGTCTCAAAGAAACCTCTCTATTCGTTGCCCGGGCAAGTCAGCGACAGTTGCCCGGGCGGGTCAGCGACAGTAGCCTGGGCCACTCAGTCGCGCGGTATCCGTTTGTTTTCGCATGTCACTGCATTTAGCCCTGAGGAAGGGCGCAGAATGGCGGTCGAGAAGGTGGCACCTGTGTCTAGGTCGCGGCGTCTCCCGAACAGCCAAGTAGCTACTGTCTGGAGGAGAATTCTAGAGACCGGCTGTTCTGATCGGTAGTTTTCCGTGATTTCTCCGATCAACACCAGGCGAATGCCTGAGCAGTACCCAAAGAAACGGGCCACGGATTGCGCGCGATCTTTCCTTCCTCTTCCTTGTCCTATCCTCTTCCCTTACACACACACTTACACTAACATGCACTACACTACCATATATTACGGGAGACCGGTCGGGAACTTAGAGCTTGTTCCGACTGGGACGGTGCCCCGCTGGTGGGAGAGTGGGGAACCCCACTAGCCGACGGTAGGTCGGCGCCGGATCTCGCTATCCAGCGGGGAAAATCACCGCTATCTCCCGAGAAAAAAACATGCACTACACTAACGGGACTAATGACCGAAGCAGTTGACGTGCCCGGAAACACGAAAAATCAATCAATCAATCATGTAGCTACTGACTCCGGTCGCGGAAGTCTATGCTCTCGTTTCTTTTTCCGTCTCATAGCAACGCTCCAAGGCGTAAATCTACGCCAGTCTACTGAATAACAGTGCTGCATAAGCGCATAACTATCTCGTCCTCCTCGGCCCTGTGGGGTCTGCTTGCACCCCTCCAACCAGTCCTGCCACAAGTCCGTGGCCCCTCAGAAAATATTGACATACACTAGCATCCATTGCAATTATGTCGTGACAAAAAAATATCTAAATATTTCTTCATACATTTCTTTCTACATACGTCCGTTCCTTGAAATTGCTTCTTGGCATTTAGGAATGATCAGTTCGGTCGCAAACTGTAATCTCGCTCTGAAGGAAATGCGAGGTGTAGTATGACGAATGTAACTTTACGACACTTCCTACGCCGCTTACACTCGCGCTTCTGAAAAGCGCCGGCAATTAACATTTTCTAGAATGGGAAACAGATAACTTTCCTATTTCTCTTTATTATTTAATTATTATTTTACATATTTACACTTGGTCATTTTTTGATAGTAATTGAAATATTTTGAAACGTATTTAACAATTTATAAATACATTTACACATTTTGCGTAATTGTGAAAAATTCCATTGGTTAAAACTCAAAATGGGGGAAGCCGTTCACTTGTTCCATCCTACAAGTTACGCTTGACGAGACAGTAATAGAATTGTTCCAAAACTTCCGAGAAATATTACTGACATACTACTTTGAAGAGTCTGAAACAAAGTGTAAGGATTATTCTTTGAAATTCGTAATTGCCGCTGTCTACATAGCGTTGTTATCTACGACACATCTGTGAACACTTTACTTACCTTAGAATCTATTTCAAGAACAAGAGTACTCATCTGACAGATACATACTCAGTGAAGACGTCAGCAGAGATTCTTCTATTTTTGCTTCCTAAAATACACTTCATCATAATGATCGCTTCTGCATTTCAAGTCTTTCAGAAGGAATTCCATATGGGAAATGTTATCTTTCTTACGTTTTGCTGTCGAAGATTTTTCCTGAAGTCTAATATAAAGGCGCTGTTCTGGGAAGCGCTGTTACTGCATAGTAAGTGATGATAATGATGATGAAAATGATGATGATGATGATGATGATGGTGACGTGAGCTTTCGCGGCTAGAGTAAAAGCTCTCAGCTGTGCATCATTGGCTGTGTTGCCGACTTTTCGGCCATCGCTTTATGGCTTATTAACTTCATCATTACATTTTTGAGGAAAGGTTTCGCGTCACTTTCTCAAAGAGGTTCTGTATTATAATCTAAATCAATGGCGCTCCTTAGCAATCAATCTAAGATGCCTTTTCGAAGCACCCCATTTAATTTGAAATAAACACTTTTATACTACCCATTTTTGAAGTATCGCAGGTGCTTTTCAGATCATCGTCATCAAAAGGGTTTAAAATAATGACTTGGAAGCAAATTATATATAAATATGCTTTAATTATATAATTTAGAATTTAATGGGTTATTCAGGCCCGGAGAAGGCTTTAAATTGACCTCCAAAGGACTTGATATAGGAGAATATGAGGGATGTGTTTGGAGCTGACAACAGAAAAGACTAGAGAAATTAGTTTTTTTGCAGATAGAAATTTTGTCCACGTGTATTTTATTCGCTTGCATCAGTATAAGAGAAAAATCAATTAGGAAAGGACCACCATACAATCATATCAAATAAGGAACGTCCCTGTACAAACAGCTTGTTTGAAAATTCTGAATCCATCAATATCACATAGAAATTCCTCCCTATTTGCTTCCTTTCGGTTACTTCACTTTTATTTCCTTAACATTTCCCCTGTATTCTCATCGCTTTACTCAAGTGGAATGTAAAAAACTCGGTACTGTATCCTCGAGAGAGTCTCCGTTGCCGTGTGATTTACGGCGTATTACTTCTAGTAGGGGGAACTAGGACACATTGATGCATGGGGCCCCTGGATACAACCCGTCTACTGCTCACAAGGTCATTACAGAAAGTTTCACAACAGCTCCAAACGAGGGCTCTACTGCACACAGCTACCTACAGAACGTCTTGGCGCGATTCAGTAGTTTGATGAAATTAGATGGGTGATTAATTTGTTTATTTTAGTGAAAAGTAAATTTTAGCTGTACAATTGCAGGGATATTATACAGTCGTTCCAGTATTTTCAATTGGAAAGAATACCCTCCTTGGTAAATAAAACTACTTTGTCAATTCCTTATTTCTTTTTGTTAGGTAAATTATTAAGTGTTGGGACAGATATCATCTTATTCAAGAAGGCTGCTTGAGGCACTTTGATGCGTGTCAATATGCCCCATGTGTGCTGCAGCACAGCAAAGGAATAGAGACCAAAAACTAAAGAAAATCACAAAACTGCTGCTGGGGATAGGAGACACCAAACTTGTGACGCGAGAGAGTAAGAGTAAGAAGGTGGAAGAAGTATATTCATCAGAAGAATCTGAAACATTCTTAGGGCAGATGTGTGACTTTACATCAGTTGATTCAAATCTAAGTGACGTGTGAGATGAAGAAACATCAATGGAAGAAGCAGATACTTTTGACCAAAATATTGGTGATGATGACTTTGTTAAATTGTGGTTTGCAAATAAGAGATCGATTGTTCACATTGGCTAAGTTAAAGGAAAAACTGATGATGACCATCTCGTACGGGATATGAACAGAAAACCTGGTTTTCTTTTTCCTTTTTCTTGACGAAGAAGATAATGCTGGGTTTAAAATACCTTATATGGCAAAGTTACACCGACAACAATCAGACAAGGAACAGCAAGAATATCAGGTCGTTATGTATTTAATTATGCTTTTGATTGCTTTAACATTCCTTACAAATAAACTGTGGGTAATTTGGATTTCTTTAAATAAATATAAAATGGATTGCTCATTAATTCCTATGGAAAATATGCAATTCCCCACATTTCCCAAACGTATGAAAGTGACGCATGATGAATCAAAGTGCCTCATGAGTTGTATCATTCTACCCAGGAATGAGGCACATTGATACGAATGACTTTTTTAGTTTTTTTTTAATTTCATGTACAAATACTTCAAAAAACAACAATTGTACATGTAAATAACACAATACATTAGTTTTGCTGACATCACATGGAAAAATAACATGAAACGTCTCTTTTCTGGGCATTAAAAAATCCTTAGAAAAACCTTGTCAATATGCCGCTGTTCCCCCTACCCCATAGGAAGAAATCAACAGTAAGTTTCTTCCCGCACTCTTTCAATAGCCTGATGCAATGCACATTAAGATGTCTAACATCTGTTCCAATCACTTAAAGAAATTCAGATCATGGTCTAGTAATCTTGAAGGAACGGACACTATGAACGACACCATTATAGCAGTAACGTCTTCTATAGGCAGCGCCATCCGTTTCGAAATTTCCATATCACGTTAGAGTAAAGAAGAACAGTAAGCTTCCCACTTTATGGAATAAGGAACTTAAACTTTCGTTTAACCCAATTCGATGTCTAATAATCTCCGATGCTAAAGATACCTTTGACCTCAATATCAGCTTTCCATCTCTCCATCCTCACAAATATGATTCGTTCTCGTGTATCGCCTCCAAGTCTCTCTTTTTCTCTGTCTCTGTCTCTCTTTATTTCTCTTCCTCTATCCTCTCCCTTGTTCTCTTCTTTCTCTTCATCTCTCTCGTACTCCCCCCCTCTCTCCTCTCTCACTGATTCTTCCCCCCGGAATTTTCTTTGTGGGCGCGGCGCGGGTCTCGTTAGAGCCATGGTGAGACCAATATTTCCGCCTCCCCCTCTGCTCCGAGTCGTCCTCCTCCCCTTCCTTCCAACTCGACCCTTGCATCCCGTCCCTCGGGCGATATTCGCGACCGCAATATCGGGCGGCGACAGCGTCACCTGCGAGAGCCGTTGCCGGCACCCGGCGACGCGGCGCCGGCGTCCACTGTTTTTTGGGGGCGAAGAGCAGGAGGAGACAATGGAGGAGGGAATGATGGGGAGGGGATGCTGGGCATATTGCCTCGCCTCCGCGGTGTGGGGAGCGTCTCCCTCGGCCCTTCCCAGAGTATTTCCGCTCGAGAGAAGAAATCGTGGACGTCAATCTGCGCTTGGGAGAAAATGAAAAGATCTGATCCTGGGTGGTGCGGTCGGTGGCGATGGCGGGCGCACGAGGCGGCTTTGAGTATTGCTGGCTCGACGCCAGCCGGCGGCGCGTGCGTTTTCATCGGGTTTGGAAAGCGAGTCTCACACTATTACTAAGTGTAGACTCAGAGATGGATTAATGCGTGAAACAAAGCACGTGGTTAAAACCCGGAATGAAAGGGGGGCCTTAACATTTCCTAAAAATATTTGATATTGGTTTATGAATTTATAAAATAGTTTGATATTGCAAAGATTATAAATGTTAATTTTCTATAAATTTATTTTTTTCTTCTTTTCGTATTTACATACATGTGTTTAATTCTTCAATATGTTCAGGGCCCCCCTGGTTCGGTCATATTTAGGACCCCAACAAAGTTAATCTGGCCCTGTGAAATTCCATTAATTAGAACTCTTTGTGTCCGAATTAGTTTGAATAAGCTAAAAAAGGAAGTCACACATATTAGCATGTAAAAATGTCTATTGAAACTATGACTTTCATTTTTTTCAGTGAACTCTTCAACCTCGGCGCACATTAGCAGAGCACTTGATAATATGTTGCGACCATGTGTTGATTTGAATATTCAAGAACACTCTTCAGTAATAGGAATTCCCATATTCCAAAGTTTATTTCCCTCTGGCGTCCACTACCTAGATGTTTAAATCTGGCCAATAATGGTTGTACTGACTTTTCGTCGAATATGTGTCTAGCGATGTACCCTGTAATATAGGGAAATATTATTTCTGCTATAGCTTTTGTACCCATGAGACTCCTTATTTTGTAACAGTTCGACATCTTTATAAATCAATATTTTATGAAGCTCAGAAAAATTTCTGGTATCTGAATATGCGCTTCAAACGTACGTATTGAAGATAGATTTTTAACGTTAATTTGAATACACATTTCAAATGTAAATTTATTGCCATTCATTCGACGAACAGATTCTTGAATAAAATATTCCAGTTAAGAACCATTTATTATCATTTCAAATATTGGACGTTTTGAGGCTAAATTTGCTCCTCATCTGGCAAGAAACAATCACGTCTTACTTTTTCACTACCGCTTACTCAGTGGAGAGGAAGTTATGAAATGCTGCGCGCAAAAACTGTGAATATTCTGAAGAAGAAACTTTTATTATAATGCCCCGAAACTGAAAAAGTGAATGCTTTTTTTTAAAAAAAAAAAAAAAAACTGCACGTGGCTACACGTGGTGTAGCCAAAATTTATGTTTTGTGGGTTCTTGATACCGAAAAGTGGAATTACAGCAAAACGTCTGTCGGTTGGTCCGTCTGTCCGTTCGTCTCTCCGTCCTTCCGTCCGTCCGTCTGCGAACAACGCTAGCGACTAAACCGTTCAGATGATTGTCTCCAAAATTGATATTCCTCAATCGATATGCTAGATGTCGCAGCCCCTTGAATTTCAAACCGAAATTTTAGTTTTTGGGGTACTTTACATAAAGCCCCTGAGATATTTTCCCAATTTAAAAAAAATGGCTCCATCGTTTTTTATTAAATTTTGTTGTTGGGTTGTGTGAAAGACGTTTAGGAGAATGGTGTAGGTCTCATTTTCGTTGAAAATTCTAATTTTTTAAGTTAAATTTTTTTTCGGCGTCTTCCTTTTAAAATTATGAAATAGAGATTTGTCCCTGAATGAAATCTGTTCCTTAAAGATAAATTTTGAAATAAGATCTTACAACTTTTTGAAAATCTAAGTACTTTTCGCGTAATTTTGCGTGGAATTACGGGCGAGAAACTACGTGCTGTTTTAGCATCACTAGTTTTTTCAACACATTATGGATAAAAGCACGTAAGGGGATACCCAACACAGAAAGACCTGAAACTCACATTATTAATTATACCAAATTCAAACTATGAAACTAATAAATAAATAAATAAATAAATAAATAAATAAATAAATAAATAAATAAATAAATAAATAAATAAATAAATAAATAAATAAATAAATAAATAAATAAATAAATAAATAAATAAATAAATAAATAAATAAATAAATAAATAAATAAATAAATAAATAAATAAATAAATAAATAAATAAATAAATAAATAAATAAATAAATAAATAAATAAATAAATAAATAAATAAATAAATAAATAAATAAATAAACGTCCCTGCCGCGATTGTGGACAAATTGTTGGCCTGATGTGTCAATTGCGATAAAGAAAACTTGTACTCTAACGGTCAAAATTAGGCGCAAGAGAGGAAAGAAACATCGATATTCAAGGTTTACCAACAAAAATAAGTTTCGGAAGGGGTGGCGGGGGCAAAAATTATATCCAAACTAAACACTACTAATTACGTTATTTAAAATTGCTCAATAAATTATCACAAAGTGTAGTGAATTTGACTCAACTTGTGAGTTGCCACAGATGGTAGTCTCTATAAACAAATTTTCCAAAACCAATCTTGGATTCCTTGTATTCTCTTTAGCTAGTATTTTAGCATTTATAAAATATTTTTTATGACCAGTACTAATTCTGTGAGTAGTCAGCGAATTTTGTTTATTAACGACTACTCACAGAATTTTAGCATCTCTGCTCAGAATGCTCCAGCGTGATTGGAGAAACCATGGAAAACTACCGATCAGAGCCGTCGGTCGCTCGAATTCTCCTCTAGACAGCGGCTGAACTCGACCTATCTGTCTAGCTTGTGATCCTGCCACTGTCGGGACTCGAACCATAAGACCTCCCTTTCAGAGGCACCACAGTGACACCAAGTAATCCTCTGAGCCACATTTACAGGTTTATCTCAGGTGCAAATCGTGGATGCAGTGGAGAGAAAATTATATCTACTACAGTTTCGAAATCCAGGAAGAATGGCGGCAGCAGATTTTCAGGTTGAATTAGTACATAGAAGATCGTCCCCCACAGCCACTACCACCACCATCACCACCAAGCCAAATAGTGTCTCCTGCTAGCGTGGTTCGCAGCGTGGAATGAAAATTAAGGAAGGAAAAGGATTGTGCTCCGCCGAAAAGCAGATATGATTTCGTACAGTACTACATTTTCTTCTATACGTTCCAACTCAAATAGAAACGTATACGAATAATCTAATACAAAAGGAATTCATGAATTCACGAAATATTCACGAATAATGACCGCTTTGTTCTACGAAAAAGAGCTTTCCACACACTTACATACTTTCAGCACACTTACGTACACGTACTTCATACACACTAATTCAGCGAGGAACGAGTGTACATGAGAATATACAACGACAAGAAGACTAGCGTGGAAGAGAAATGAGAGAAATCTCCTCCGTCTCTCAATAACCAAATTCTGCTGCATGTCGTCTTCCGCTGCGGCAAACTGGCAAACATTACCTCGGCGTTTTTCTACACTGATCGGTTAATAAAAGAGCAAAAGCAATTCTGCGGTGCAAATGGCAGCGCCACGATTGCCTGGGCAGCCCCTGTGCGTCGGAGAGGGGAGAAGGGGGAGCGCAGATGCGCCAGGCAATAAACACGAGGGAAGCAGCAAGGCAGAAGGCGAGGGTCCCGCTGTGCCGCCGCCGCCGCCGCCACCTCGGCCTCGACCGCTATCACCCTCGGGCCGCACAACCCCACACTCCTGCTGCCCCTCCTTCGCTGATGCTTTCCTCGCGTTCGCTCTCTGATTGAAAACACACCGAGCCATCGTCCCCCCTCCCCCGCCGACCCGCCAAGATGCGAGCGCGCTCTGCTCAAATTGCCGCGCCGCTGCGCTGGGCCGGCGGCAGGGGGCCGGGACGGTGGGGTCTGCGGGGCGGCGGGGGAGGCGGGGGAGGCGGGGGCGGCGGGGCGGCGGGGCGGCGGGGCGGCGGGGGCGGCGGCGGGGCGGGCGGGGCGGCGGGGCGGCGGGGCGGCGGGCGCGGGGCGGGCGCGGGGCGGCGGGCGGCGGGGCGGCGGGGCGGCGGGCGGCGGGGCGGCGGGGCGGCGGGGCGGCGGGCGGCGGCGGGGCGGCGGGCGGCGGGCGGCGGGGCGGCGGGCGGCGGGCGGCGGGGCGGCGGGCGGCGGGGCGGCGGGGCGGCGGGGCGCGGGGCGGCGGGCGGCGGGCGGCGGGCGGCGGGGCGGCGGGGCGGCGGCGGCGGGGCAGGGGCGGCGGGCGGCGGGCGGGGCGGCGGGGCGGCGGGGCGGCGGGGCGGCGGGCGGCGGGGCGCGGGCAGGCGGGCGGCGGGCGGCGGGGCGCGGGCGGCGGGCGGCGGGGCGGCGGGGCGGCGGGGCGGCGGGGGCGGGGGGCGGGGCGGCGGGGCGGGGCGGCGGGGCGGGGCGAGGGGGCGGCGGGGCGGCAGGGGCGGCGGGGCGGGGCGGGGGGCGGGGCGGCGGGGCGGCGGCGGGGGCGGGCGGGCGCGCCGGAATAGGGAGTGCACCGGAGCAGAAGCGTTTACACAAACCCCTCAGTTTTCGAATCCTTTTCATTATATTCGCTTTTAAGGCAGATTCGAAATTTCGCCAGAAGCGCGAACATTTTTGTCTTCAAGAACAACGATCTGAAATGCCTGAAATCGTCATGAATTTTCCTTTTCTTTAAGTTGAGACTATTCACGCGTTATGGGCAAGAGTTTCAGGTCACTCAGTAAGTAGCAGCTCTTCTACAGAAGTTGGGAAAACCTCTTTACCATGTGAATTAGCCTCCCGCGAAATCGAAGAGCAAGGATGTTAGAGGGTTTATAAATTGATAGGTGCTGGCACAGTGTGGACAACTGCTTTACATTTACACATTTTGTGCCATAATTTTAGCATCGATGTGTCATCTGTATTGGACATTCCCATATAATCCTTTTTTAGTGGTCTACATTGACGCTACGCGTCTCGAAATCCTTGTTAGGCATTGAGCGCTTAGGAGTTCCATTAAGTTTTATTTTTGTAAAATCTCGTCACGTCGTAGTCAGTCAGTGTCTTTTATCCCTTCGGCTAGGGGCTCGGGCTATTTCTCTTCGGAATACTAAAACTATTTTAATCTGCACATATTCGGCGTAGTTTCTTGTAACATTGAAAATGTGTGTGTCTACTCTACAATGGAAAAGTGGCTCAATCTGTATGTGACGTATGGGAGATACGAGCAATGAACGATATCGGGCAAAGGCAGATTCTGAGGATGGTCGTTTGCCCATAAGGATTTTGCGATTTGTTAGGTAGTGGAAGAAATAAATGGAGGTATGTAAAACGCCGTTGCCCAAGGGCTGACCGCAGTGCTCGCTCTTCTCGCGATCATCGAGCATCTCCTTGCCCATTGTATGGAGAACATAAAAGAGTAGTTCACCTAATGATCGACCTTCACAAAACGTGGGACGTCGAGAAGGGAGCAGTTCTTTACTTGATGTCATATGTCAAATTAAGAAATGTATATTTGCTTGCAGACGACACAGCGTGACCAGGAATTAGTTTTGAAGAGAACCAAAAAAACTTTAGAGACTATGGGCTATAATAAACAGAATTATTTACCCTCTCCCCGAAAACTCAAGTATGTACTACATTCCACTTAAAGAACAGAAAATCTAATACAAGATTAGTAAATAAGTAGAGAGGACAAATATTAGCACACAGTGTGAGTCTTTAGGTATTAAATAAAATGAAATGCTTTCATATAAGCAACTTTGCATTGATCTAGAAAATAAAGAGTATACAAAAACCAACCTACTCTGAACATTAGTGTGTTCACAGAGAGCCAAATCGGAGCCAGTCCGCACATTAAATCACACATGCAATGTTTCCTTCTTTAGAGATTCCGTCATGGACAAGTTTACTGAAGAAAATTGTCTGACAATTCTAAATATTTAAAAAAATAAAATGCGGTAGTCTCCCGCACATTTAATTTCCATCAGCTGCACTTTATATAAAATGTTTAGGAAGTTGGAAGAACTTGTTTATTTGGTACAGGGAAAAGGAAACTGTCCTCTGTCGCATTTTGAGATTAAAAGTAATCCTAGGCCCTGAAAGGGAACCGCTAGGGAGTCCAAATTAATATTTATATGTCGCGTGGATCTTGAATTTAGGTAAATGTAAGCAAAACAACACTTTACATAGCAGACGTTTCGGGTATTTATTCGGCCTTCATAAAGTATAATAATTTCTAACGATTATTGTAGCCCCTATGAAGGTCAAATAAATAACAGAAACGTTGGCAATATAGTGTTGTTTTTCTCGCATGATCTACACTTAAGAACCACACGACTTATAATTCCAACGAGTCAAGAATCACTTCATATATTAATAGTTCTCATTACTCTACATTAGTCCCCCTGAAAATATCAGGGTATGTATATACATTGTTCAATTCTCCCCTCTCTCTCGTCGAACTACTTCGTAACAAGCCTCCTCCTTCCTTCGTAACAAACCACCTCCTTCCACAATAGCTGATGTATTTCTTCAATAACCTCTAAGATCCAATGGCAGCTCGTGTGAACTTTCACAAGGGCACATATTCTCATTAATTCAACGTTCACAAGAGCACGTGCCCTCATGCCACCCATTCATTTACTTGTGATACTACATAAAAATATTTTTCATCTTGGTGAAATATGAAATTTTGTTGATAAATAAAATTATTGAGTGCATTTTTCCATCTAGAATTTTGACAATAAAATTTTATTGGCACAAATTACTTCAACCACTTCGCTAATCATAATTGCCTATTTTCTTTGTACGAGGTGGGGAATCTTGCACGCGGTGCACAGGCTGCAAGGCTCGAGGAGTATTTAAAGAGAAAGTAGATACATCAATTTTAAAAAAAGAAACAGAAGCTGAATGTACAGAAAAGAAAAAGGCAAATTCACCAGGTAAACACTTCCAGAAAACTTTCATTCCGATTCGAATGTATGATAACGATTAGAACATTCCTATATTACTAGAAACAGAGAAAGGGTCTCAATATATCGAACCAAATTAAATTTAGCTCACACTAAGAAAGAACAAAAAAAACAGAATGTCAACAGGATATGATAATATTAGCAATTGCTAACAAAGCCCGGAAAGTATTAAACAAGAAAGCAATTGGTCACTAAACTTCATATTCAAGAAAGCACTGAGAGAAGATCATTTTCCTGAAGATCGAACCAGTGCTACTTCAACAGCAGATACTTTCTCGCATTTTTTTATAATTTTGCAATTTACGAATATTCAGAGAGTTCAACGAAAATGAGTCCTGCTCCATTATTTTGACCGTTCCCTATGGAAACGAATTAGATGAAAAAATTTGAAGCGGCCGTTGAGAAAATGATTTTTTTTTGTAAATTGCATTAATTTCAAACTCAAATTACGCGAAAACTATTTGTTTCGAAAACCTGTACATTACCTTTTTTAAAAAGCTGTTTTTTAGAATATATTTTGTTTAACGCTTATATTAACGTTTATATTTTGTAATCTCTATCATCAATTTTGATTTCTTATATTAATGATATTATTGTACGATTGATATAATATTTTGGGTTTCTTATATTAATAAAATAAAGCGAAATCGAAAACACAGAGAATCAAAATTTCGTTTTCTTTTCAGCTGCAAAACAATTCATCGTTGTTTGGGGGACTTTTCACTTCCGTTGGTTCGGAAATCGCCACCAATAATTAATACCAATCCAAGAGAAATTGCAAGCGTGTTTTGAGGATTACAATTACTACAATAACGACAAAGGAGGTCACTGGTATGTATACATTAAAAATATCCTAAAAAACTTATAAATCTAAATTAAAAGCAAATTATAATATTTTACATTGCTTTTGCATGGTTTTTGATGGGGTCAAAATGCGAGGAGGGCCAAACTCGCCCTGAGATGAGAAATTTACCATTCATTTCCACCGAAGTCTGTGGAAATGAATGGTGGGGTAAGATCTTTCCGTATGTACTGACATTTATTTAAAGGCTACCAGCTGTACTGGTATGACCGGTCGCCATTTATTTATTTTACGTCAAAAAAACAGTTAAAACTGCGTATGACGTGCTATGGGGAAAAGTGAATTGTGTGCACATTTTCAAAATTCTGTGATCCCTACACTAAGTCATATATTACCTTAATTTTGAA
This sequence comes from Teleogryllus oceanicus, assembly GCA_964035755.1. Lineage (NCBI taxonomy): Eukaryota > Metazoa > Arthropoda > Insecta > Orthoptera > Gryllidae > Teleogryllus > Teleogryllus oceanicus. The sequence continues at coordinate 49,797,558 of CAXIVR010000001.1, read as the reverse complement.
TTTTTGAAAGGGAGAAAAACAAAAACTCCGTGTAATAAAATCTATTTTCAAGGATAAATAGCAATAAATTTTGAATTTTGAAAGGAGGGAAAACAAAAACTCCCATGTAATAAAATCTATTTTCAAGGATAAATAGCAATAAATTTTGAATTTTGAAAGGGAGAAAAAAACAAAAAAACTCCCATGTATTAAAATCTATATTCAAAGATAAATAAGCAATAAATTTTGGCTCTTATTACTTCCTGCCGCGACAACATGGAAACGATAATTTGAATAATTGTATTTCCCACTGAATTCTAGAAGACGTGCACAGAAAATGAAGTTACATTTATGTCCAGAAGCAAAACAAAGGGTCATCTCAGCATTTGCTCAATGGATCAGGGAAACTGGACGAAAAACCTGATCGAGATGGGGGGCCATGACCGAGGTGCTGTTGCACTGCCTATTGACACAATTAATTTTACAATATTTAACATTTCTTATGTTTGCTGAATTGGTGAGTGCGGAGTTGCTGATTGGTGATTTGTATTGAGTGCTCCATGATTTATATTGAGTACTATATATTTAAATGTATTCATGTTTAAAATAATAAATAAATATATAAATATAAATTAGTGATATTTATCTGCTATATTAGTGATGTGTGAATCTGCTTTATAGTATTCACCTGAACGAAGAAACATTCCTTGAAACGTAGTATTATAATGAACTGAAAATACATTGTTTGAGATTACTGTGCTGTATGCGTAGCTAATATGTGATTCGTGAACTACTGTTGTGAATTCTATTGTTGTCAGTTGAAAATAAATTAGACAAATATAGTATAACATAATTACGAAGTGCAACAGTCGCTGATTTTATACAAAATTCTGAATATTTATTTTCTTATCCACTAGCCTCTACTGCTAAGATCGTTCATCAATTTTGCCCCTAGTATATATAAAAAATGTCCATACATTGAAAGTATGAACATTAGATCAAAATAGATGCAACCTTAAGAATTTCGGACTTAGTAATATTAACAACACAAAGGATAAGAAAAATATGAAGAATTTGAAACCCTTACCGAATGTGTCAAATCCATAGAAAGGAAACGGAAACAATACGAGAGCACAGTGTTTCCTAGGAGGGACAATGACAGAGAACCCAAAGAGTATTGCGGATGTGGACACGTGACTTGAAGGGCAATTCCCTGCTCCCCGTCGGGTGTTGCAGCGAGATTGGGCGCGCAGAGGAAACAAATCAATGTAGGAAGGGAAGACTGCATATTTGCCTCCGCGAAGTAAGAACGAGATTCTTGTTCCTCTCAAACTGAACGCGAAAAATTTAGCACGCTACGCATCGTAGCAACATTTATCTCGGGCACTAGAAACAAACTCACATCATGGCGAACAAATTCTTCGAGTAGTAACGAGACTAGACCTTTCTCTAGTCTCGTTAAAACTTTTTTTGTCACCAGAGATCTTGAAAGCGATGCCATCTGTTGCCTTGTAAAAACGTAATAATAAACTAGCTTCACTACAACAGTACATATTTTCTCGTAATATTGGTAACGGTTACGTAATATTATAATGCATCAATTTCTGTCTAACACTTCAGCTATCATTTGAAAACCTCCGAAATAAACTTTAAATTAAAAATAAAAATAAAATAAAAATCCGTATAGTTTTAATTCAAATGTTTAAATGAAATAGCTTTCTGCTATTGAATTGAGTGTATTAATGTATTATATTGCGTGCATAACTGCGTCAACGAGGTTCAATCCATGTTTTAGCACTAAATAAAATTAGTAGTTTTTAATAAATAGAACTGACAATGGCGGCGGACGTTCGCGGTTGCGGTTGCTACTGTCTAATGTAGCCAGCGCGGTGTTGCCAAAGCAATTAGTGATGCTAAAACATTACGTACTGTCTCGCCCGTATTTTCTCTCAAAAATTATGTGAAGAGTACTAAAATTTTCCAAAAACTGTTCACGACCTTATATTCAAATATATCTTTAAGGAACATATTTCATTAAAGAAAAAATCTGTCTTTAATATTTTATTGTAGGAAGACTCCAAAACAATTTCGAACTTTTGTGATTTTCGAAAAATCGGGGTTTTCAACGAACACGATGCCATTCTCTGAAACGTCCTTTACACTACCAACAACAAAATTTAATCAAAAACGATGGAGCCATTCTTTTAAAAATGTTGAAAATGTTTCAGGGGCTTTATTTATATAAAGTATCCATTACTCCTTCAATATTTTGCGTGACACGTAGGCAATTTTCAAATTTTAAACAATTATTTTCTCAAAAACGGCCCCAATTTTTTAATGAAATTTTTTCCACGTTAGTAACAAAGAAGAGCAAAGAAAGCGGTGCTAGTTCCAGTCTAGTTTTCGGCGCACTCAAAATTTACAATAATTGGAAGAAAAATCGAAATTGGAAATTCGAATTTCCCGCGCATCGATTGCCGCGCTGTCAGTTCGCAAAATGGCAACACTACACTTGGAAAATCTTAGGATTTTTTCATTGTTGCCGATCGTGCTACATAGAGCACTGGACTTAGTACCCTTCTTTGGGAAGGTCAGAGAGGTTACTTCGCGAATGTTCATTCCCGCCTGAGATATGGCATAGTATTCTGGGGAAATACAACTTATCGTTCCCATACTTTTAGATTACAAAAAAGAATGATAAGAATAATGACCAAATCCCACCTACACGATTCTTGTAAGCCTTTTTTTATTAAACTAGGAATTTTACCATTACCTTGTCTGTTGATTTACGAGTCAGTGGTTTTTGTCAAAAATGACTTGCTCATAGGCGGGAATACATTTTCAGAAAACGCCGATGTCTATAACTATAACACTCGACGTAGTATATTCATGAGGTGACGATATCAACAGCTCATTGCAAAATATTCACATACTTTGTACTACATTATTTTACTCATGTACTCATGTACTACATTATTTTACAACACTTGGCCAGATGGCTTTAAACGATTAAATTTGATAGAAAAGTTTAAATCCCAAGTGAAATCGTTTCTGCTGCATAACTGTTTCTATACAATTAAAGACTGTACTGTGCATCAAAGGGAGTGTAACATTAATTTTAACAATGATACTTAATGTATTATTTACCTTTTCGACTGTATAATTCTAAACAACCTGTTATAAGTATTGTACGGCAGCTTCAGGGTCTCATCTCGATCAGGTTTTTCGTCTAGTTTCCCTTATTCTTTGAGCAAATGCTGAGATGGTCCCTTGTTTTGCTTCTGGACATTAATGTAACTTCATTATCTGTGCACGTTTTCTAGAATTCAGTGGGAAATATAGTTATTCAAATTATCGTTCTCCATGATGTCGTTGCAGGAAGTATTATTCCTTGACGAAGGACATGATGAGGGATAAGAGCCCAAATTTACTGCTGATTTACCCTTGGATATAGATTTTATTACATCGGGGCGAATATTTTGTTAACAATCCTTGCAAAAACGCTCATTTTCTTTCTGTATTCAAAATTCAAGTAGTATATGGCTTAGTGTAGGGATCACAGGATTTTGGAAACGTGCAGAGAATTCACTTCTCCCCATAGCACGTCACACAGTTTTTAACGGTTTTTTGACGATTAATAAATAAATACGGTAAAAATGTGATACGTATAAAAACATTAACTTCTGCCACCAAGTTAATTCACTGCGTCGGAAGATATTTGGCTATTGGAATGATTTTGACAGACCAATACACAACACTATTTAGAGGCAAACATTGCTAAAGAACTAACTTGAATTTTTTTATTCTTCTATATATAACATTACGCAACGTTCTGAGGAAGAATTCTATTCTTCATCCTTAGGTTAGAAAAACATAAACGGCAAATTTAGCGGGCGGTGAACTAAATAAAATACTACTGACGTTATAATTTATACAATAAAAAGCAAAAGATAGAAAAGATATAACAAAATTGTAGTAACACTTCATATAAAAATGTATGGAGACTCACAATTATTAAAACCACAATGAAAATTGATAAATTAAAACAAACAGCAACAAGTGCAAAAGTTTATTTGCCATGGCTGCTGCATGTAGTATCCCGTTGGGATATGAATTTTTTGAGAACAGGTGATTTCTCGCAGATCGCGAGTTTTTGGGGAACGACTGAGGGACATGTGGGGGACATTTCCCCATGTAAGGACATTTGGGGAAATGACCCGGGACAGTTCGGGGACAGGCGAATTATAAGTGGGGAAGGGAAAGGGGTCCGGTGGAACCCGGATTATGTTGATATACTTGGGTTTTCGTAACGTGGCAGCTGAGGGTCTTATCTTCAAGATGGAATATGGCACGGCTTTTCGCGTCTTTCTCGGTCGTGCCGGTAGATTTGCTTGATCTGCAGCACTGCTTGATGCGGTCGCGATCATGCGACATCTTGCGGCAGGACCGAGAAAGGCGCAAAAAGTCGTGCCTCGTTCCATCGTGAAGATAATACTCAGCTGCCACGTTACGAAAACTCAAGTATAGGTAGTATTCTACTAAATAAAATCGATTATTGATAGTCTTCCATGGTATCTCTGATTAATTCCAGACGAATGGTCGTAGCAGCACCCTAACAAACGGGCCACGGACCGCGTGCGACTTTTCCTTCCTGTTCCTTCTTCTACCCTTACACACAAACACTTGCACCACACTACCACATATGTCGGTAGACCAACCGGGAGCGGTAGCTCAGTGCATCAACTGATGTCACTGCAGCGCCTCTGACCGGGAGGTCGTAGGTTCGAGTCCTCACGGGGGCAGGATTTTCGACACTAGCTTGCCAGCTAGGTCGAATTCAGTCGCTGTCTGGAGGAGAATTCTAGCGGCCGGCTGCTCTGATCCGTAGTTTCTCTGATCAACATAAGGCCAATGCCGGAGCAGTACCCTATCAAACGGGCCACGGACCGCGCGCGATCTTTCCTTCCTCTTGTTCTATCCTCTCCCCTTACACACACACACACACACACACACCTAACATGCTCTACACTACCACACATTCCAGGAGACCGGTCGGGATCTAGAGCTTATCCCGGCTGGGGCGGTGCCCCCTGGTGGGAGAGTCTTGGTTAGGGGGAAACCCCACTAGCCGACGGTAGGTCGGCGCCGGATCTAGTCATGCGGCTAGGGACGATCATCGCCATCTCCCGAGAAAAAAAACATGCACTACACTTACGGGACTGATGACCAAAGCCGTTGACAAGCCCGGAAACACGAAAAAATCAATCACTCAATCGGTAGACCAATCAGGAGGTTAGAACATTCTCGGCCGGCGTGGTGCCATACTGAAGCGAGATGGAAGGGGAAATTCTTCTGCCAGCCGCCGTGCAGGTCTGCGCCGGATCTCGCTATCCAATGGGAGGGAACACCTCCCGGAATAAAATATTCACTATATTAATGGATATGACTAGCCCATACTAAGTTGACGTGCCCAGAAACATCAGTCAATAAATCAATCTACAGGTCGGCGCCGAATCTCATTATTCAGCGGGAAAAGAATCACCACCATGTTTTAGGATAAACACATTCTTTACACTAATGGAAGTAACTACCATAGCAGTTGACATGTTCCGAAACACCAATTCAAACGACGATTTTTTTTTTCAAATGAACGGTAAATTATCGCTCAATTCAAATTCGAAATTAACGCTCAACTTCTAAATTGTCTTGATCAATGTAATGCACCATTTTCTGTTAGTCACCTTTTTCAGACAAAAAACTGCCGGAAGAGCATGTATATCCATTATGACAATGTCTTTCACCTTGATTCTTGGGTTAAGCACTTTGAAGGTTTTGAATCAATTATGTCGTTGCAACTTTCCATAATTTTAAACTACAACTGATGTCGCTTCAACAAATATCCAAGAAGACTGAATGATTTGCAGTTTGTATGTGTTCAATAACAGAGATGCCTTCGATCTCTGGGAATGAACGTCCCATTTTCAAAATCTTGAATGGTGTAGTTTGTCTTGCTCAGGGCTTGATTTCTGGGGAACAGAGTTCCGGTGCCTCGGGAAACGGGAAAATCAACAAACAATTATCAGAGGACAAACATTCGGCACCTTCGTTTTCTATTTCGACCAAGTTTTGTAAATTCAAAATTAAATAATTTTACACTACTGTTTCATTTCTAAGAATGTAATAAAATTATTTGTTAAAAAAGATAAAATATCATTCTAAACTCAATTTTTTATTTCTTCTTCTTCTTCTTCTTCTTCTTCTTATTATTATTATTATTATTATTATTATTATTATTATTATTATTATTCACAAAGAGCCAATGCTCCCACAATACTAATTGTTATTACATATGATACATAACAATTAAATTATATTATAAATATATATCTATTTCTATTAAGTTAATAATTAACTTGGGGCGCGTTCCTGGACCTGTAATTTTATAAATTGAGCACTGGTCTTGCTACTTGAATGGTGACACTGACGTGGTGTAGAGGACGTTGTTTAGAAGTGATTGGAGGAGCAGATATTTAGTTCCGAAAAATTGATCTGTGGTTATGTAACATACGAGTACGTCGCTATTATTCCATACAAATTAATTGTTCCACCAACTAAATTGATTGTTTAAGATCCTTGTGCCCTCCCTCAGAGTTGAACTTCCCTTGCGGCACTTCAAGGGAGCGGTCTCCAATAAGCAAATTTCAAACGACAGCCCTATCCTGCGAAGTCGCATCTCGTAACGCACCTTCCCCCGCTGAGTCAACGTTTCCTCTGACCCCGACCTGGAACCCTCCCCCTTGGGCGAGGGCTTCGGTGACGCCTCGTTCGTCCCCCCTTCTCTCGCGCGAAGAATGCTTAATCTACTTGTACAAGTTGGAGCGACGAGCAATGGCTCGGGAAAAATTCAATTTGCACCCGATCCCCCGGTGCCATCCCCTCCGCTACCCGCGCGCGAATTAAACCCTAGAGAGTGGTGGCGCGCGGGGGTGGACGAAGGGGTGGGAAAGAGGGTAGAGGGGTGCCGTGCCCCGTCGACCCTCCGCCACTCGTCGACAGCTGCCCCGACGACGCCACGTAAGTGAGTGTATTACATACCGAACATGCGCCCCGGCCTGAGGATCGCGTTTTTCCCCTGAAGGGTTTGCTTGGGGGAGGCGAGGCCGAGGGGAGATCGACCGAACGCTGTTCGGTCGCGCTGGGTTGTTTTAGCGATCGAGCAGGGGGAGGAGGGCCAACAGTGGATCGACTGGCAGATACGCTGAGCGTTTTGTTACAAGCCCCGAACTAGTTCACAGAAATTCTATTTATTCATTTCACGTCGAAATAATTTAACAAAACTCTTTCAGGTTAGAAGACAAAAACTACATTTAGTGCCCTGCACCAAAGCAAGAAACCATTGTACTTACTCAATAAATCAAGGGAAAACCGACTTAGGTGGCTCAGACGTCATTTAGCTGGAGGGCCTCTCTGGCCGGGAAGTCTTAGGATTCGAACCCCGACGATGAGTGTATTTCCAAAATCTAGCGGCCGGCTCCTCCGATCGGTAGTTTCCCGTAGTATCTCCTAGCGCCACCAGGCAAATGTCGGAGCAGAATCCTAACACACGGACCTCGTACCGCGCGCGATCATTCCTGCCTCCCCTTTGTCCTATTCTCACATCTTACATACACTTAAACTTACATGCATTACACTACCACACATGTCGGGAGGCCAGTCGGGAACTGAGAGGTTGCCCCAACTGGGGCGGTGCCTTGATGAAAAAGAGAAATTTTAAAGGAAAAATTTGAGACCTCTTTTGAGAAAAATTATTAAAAATAATAATTGCCTATATCTCGGGCAAAATTACGCTAAAACTACTCATATTTTCGAAAAATTTAATATGATTTCATTTCAATAGTCACCTTTAAAGAACAGATTTCATTAAAGAAAAAATCACTATCTTCATTATTATACACACCGGAAACAACGATTTTTTGGCAGAAAAACTAATGCTGGGCCCTTGTAACGAAAAGGTGGATAAATCCTGTTCCTATGTATAGTAAATTACTCACTCTCACACATGATGTAGCCAGAATACAAGTTTTACGGATCCTTGATACCGAAAAATCGATTGACGGCAAAACTCTGTCCGTCTGTGGCCGAACGCAAATGTCTTTTCTCCTATGTTCAGCCGATTTTCTCCAAAATCGATATTCTCCGATCGATCTCGAGTTTCAAACGGATATTTTGATTTTTGTAAAGGGTAATTCATGTAAAGGGTGCTTTCCTTGAATCCCAAAAATCGCTTTCAAAATTTCTAAAAAATATTCCCAAATCTTCGGATTAAACTCTGTCCTTGAATAGCATAAAGGAAGCTTAACAGAATGGTATAGGTTTCGTGTTCGTTGAACCCCCAGATTTTTTGAAAATTGGAAAATTCCAAGATAAATAATGAAATAAGATCATGTTCAATTTTTCAGAAATGTGAGTAATCTTCGTGTAAGTTTGCGAGAAATTTATGCAATTTTTAAAATGTTTAAACAATATTTTCTCAAAATATACTCCATTTTTTCTTTAAAACTTCACCTCGTGTATTTTTTATCTCCTCAAGGGACGGTAAAGATATAGTGCAAGTTCTATTTTCGGCGAACTCTCAATAGCTTCGAAAATTGTAAAAAGTAAACATTTCAAAACTGCAAAATTGAAGATGAGATTTTTGCCTTGTACAAAGTCGCTTGTAAACATATCAGCCCTTTTTAAAATGGTCATTAACAATTTTTGGAAGACACGAATAGATTTTGGATAATTCATGATAGAAATTCGGCACTAATACAATTTCTAAAAAAAATCTCAAACTCCGCTCCATTTTTTCTTTACATTTTATCCTCGTGTGTATCAAGAGATGAAGGTAAAAAATGAATATGGTGCTATTCTCATTTTCGGTGTAGTATTTTCGAAAATTGCAAAAGTTTACTAAACATGTTTAGAAACTTCAAAATTAAAGAATTGCCTTGAACAAAGTCTGTTATACAAAAATGCCTATGTCTATAACTATAACACTCGACGTAGTAATCATATTCATCAGGTGACAGTATCAACAGCTCACTACAAAAATATCCACATACAATGCATGTACATTATTTTACAACACTTTTCCAGATGACATTAAATGAATAAATTCGATAGAAAACTTTAAGTCCCAAGTAAAATCGTTTCTGTTGCATAATTGTTTCTATAAAATTAGAGACTGTAACGATCATCAAAAGGAAAGTAACATTAATTTTAACAGTAATATTTAATGTATTATTTACCATCAGGACTCTATAATTCTAAACAGATTGTAATAAGTATTGTACGGCAGCTTTAGGGTCAATGACTCCCATTTCGATCAGGTGTTTCCCTGATCCATTGGGCAAATGCTATGATACTTGTTTTGCTTGTGGACATAAATGTAGCTTCATGATCTGTGTAAGTCTTTTAGAAATCAGTGGGAAATATAGATATTCAAATTATCGTTCTCCATGTTGTCGCGGCAGGAAGTATTATTCCTTCACGAACGACATGAAGGATAAATGCCCAATTTTATAGCTGATTTACAATTAGATTTTTTTACATCGGAGCGAATATTTTGTCAATAATCCTTGCAAAAACGCTTATGAGCAGAAAATTTAAAGAAAAAAATTGGAGCAGTTTTTAAGAATAGTACATTGCGTAAATTTCAAGAACAAATTACGCAAAAACTATTCGTTTTTTTCAAAAAATTGTACATTAAAGAGCTAATTTTGAACAATAGAATTTGTCTGAGGCAAAAATCTCTATCTTCAATTTTGTAGTTTTGATTTTTTTTCAATTTTTGGAAAACGGAGCGATACCTCAAAATGGGACTAGCTCTATTTTTTACCGTCCCTAATTACATATACAAAAACGCTTATGTAGAGAAAATTTAATGAAAAAAATTGGAGCTGTTTTTGAGATTTTTTAAATTGCTTGTAGAGTCGACTCCGCTTATAGTGAACTTCAAGGGAGTAACATTTTTGGTTCACTATATCCGAGGTTCACTATATCCGATGATGCCAAAATTAAATAGAACTTCTCCATAACGACTGATTTTATTAATATAGAGATACAGCAAAATACATTAATAGCTTTTCTAACGCGAATGGAAACCATTCTCAGGAAAAACGAAGCGTTTTCAGACTCACAACACGGTTTCAGGAAATCAAAATCTACGGAAACTGCCATTTTTTCTTTCCTTAAAGATGTTGCTTCATCAATGGACCAAAATGAAGAACCCATTGGGATATTTTTAGATCTTTCGAAAGCTTTTGACGTTATTAACCATAACATCTTGCTCTCAAAATTTCCTTCTTATGGAATTCGTGGTATTGCCCTCGATTGGATAACCTCGTACCTTAAACATCGATCTCAACGAGTAGAAATACCGTACTGGCACGAAAGGACATTATTTACTTATCTCTCAAATTCTTTGCCAATTGAACATGGGTCCCACAAGGTTCGATCTTAGGTCCTATCCTCTTTCTGTTGTACGTAAACGATATGCCCTCATCTATTAAAAATGGAAGAACAGTTCTGTTTGCCGATGACACGAATGTTCTTTGCAAAAAAGAAACAATAAATAGTACAATTTCAGAAGTTTCAAATTGGTTTTATAATAACAAATTAATAGTTAACGTAGAAAAAACTGTCTCAATGCAATTTTCGCTTCAAATCGGCAGTCGTATGCTCCATTGAAAATGAATAATATGCAATTAGCTGATGTTAAGGTAACAAAATTTCTAGGTCTCTCAATTCAATCAAACCTCAAATGGAATGTACATATAACAGAACTAAACACTAAATTAAGATCATTATGTTATGCATTGAGAATTCTTTCTAATTCTGTCAGCCTTCATGCAGACGTTGCCTGTATTTTGCAAATGTACATTACCGCCTGAGATATGGCATAATATTCTGGGGAAGCTCATCCTTTAGTTCCCAGACATTTAGATTGCAAAAAAAATTATCCGAATAATGAAAAAATCCCATCCAAGTGATCCGTGCAAGTCTCTTTTCATTGAGCTTGGAATTTTACCATTGCCTTGCCTATTTATTTATGAGTCTGTAGTATTTGTCAAAACTGACTTACTTAACGGTGGGAACTTATTTTCATGTAATACTGATATTTATAGGTACAACACTCGACGTAGAAATCATGTTCATCAAGTGTCAGTATCAACAGCTCACCACAAGAAATCCACATACAATACATGCACGTAACTTTACAAGGCATTGCCAGATGAAATTAAACAATTAAAATTGGTACACAAATTTAAGTTAAAAGTAAAATCTTTTCTGCTGAAAAACTGTTTCTATACAATTAGAGACTATACTGATCATCAAAAAGAAAAATAATGTTTACCTTAACAAAAACAAGATATAGTATAATGAATTAGTCTACATTTGCATTATATAATTTAAAAAAAGACTCAATATGCCTGTAACAATATTGTACTTCCGGGTCAATGACCCTCATCTCGATCGGGTTTTTGTCCAGTTTCCCTGATCCATTGAGCAAATGCTGAGATGGCCCCTTGCTTTGCTTCTGGACGTAAATGTAGCTTCACTATGCGCACGTTTTGTTGAACTTTCCTTTTGCTTGTAGTGGTAGTAGAGCTTAGGGTGAGTTTCTATTTCGTTAACAATACAGAAAAATCAAATCTGTTTGTTCCTTTACTGTTAAAAATACGTTTTCTGTAATTTTGCAACGAAAATATCTAGTTTTTGACATGTTAATCCCTCGCTTTTTTAAATTTATTATTATTATTAATATGATTTTCCATCTTTCAACTATTAATAGTTAAATTGTTGGGAAGGGATTCTGAAACTCAAGAAAGCGTGCGCAGATGATTTTCTCCCCCATACGTCACATACAGTTTTTGACTGTTTTTGACTAAATAAATAAATAAATAAGCACGAACTGAAAATATCAATATCTTTATTTGTTCTTAAAAATCAATTACACTCAATTGTTTGCTTTGTACTTTTGCATTGGTAATTTCTCTAGATCCTTTTCCAAAATTCGTGCTCTCCATAATCGATTCTCCATTGTGCATGTTGGAACACCCACTCTCCGAAGGCCCTTTTACTTGTCTGATATGTAGACTGCAGATTTTTTGTTTTTTAAAATATGCGTTTTAGGTGCCTAAAATAGGTTATCTCAGCATCTCAGTTAAGGCATTTTAAATGGGCACAAATAAAAGAGGAAACTTACAAAAAACACACATTTTTACAATGAATTATATATTTCTCGAAAATAAAAACATAAATCAATAATACATAGAATCAGTATTTTATTTTTTGCGATAATACTCTTTATGAACAAGATTAATTGTTTGTTCTCTAGTTAAAATTACACTGACCTGCGAATTTAAACTTTCTGGTCATTGCATAAAGTTTAAGTAGTGATATTGTGACTTTAATAATAATAATAATAATAATAATAATAATAATAATAATAATAATAAAAAAGTCAACATCAGTGACAAGTGTCGCCTGTGTAAGAAGGCTACCGAATCTATCCAACATATCTGCAGTGGATGCTCTCAGTTGGCACAAACAGATTATTTACAACGTCATAATAATGTAGCCAAAATCATCCACCAAGCTCTTGCCAAAAGATCGGATCTGATAGAGGAAAGCCTGCCTTACTACAAATATCTACCAAAACAAGTTTTGTCTAATGAGAGAACCAAAATCTTGTGGGATACTCCCATTGTTACAGATAAAACAGTGGAAGCAAATAAGCCTGATATTGTCGTATTCGACAAAACTACTCGTAGGGCAATAATAATAGATATCGCAGTCCCACTGGATCATAATCTACTGACAACTATTGCAGAAAAAAATCAGCCACTCTCAATTGAACTGAAAAACTTGTACAAACTAATAGAGGTAGATATTGTACCCGTAGTTATTTCAACTAATGGGCTTGTGGCTGAAGATTGGAGGATTGTGAAAGAAAAACTCCATCAAAATGAGTGGCACCTCAGAACCATGCAGAAGGCCGTGTTGCTGGCAACCACCAACATTGTGCGCAAGGTTCTTTCTCTAAATCATTGAAGCGGAACCTGAGTACACTGGAGCAAGAACTCCTCACCATCTGTCTCACCATATGTGTTGACGTTCTGTCCTTGAGTTATACTTGAAAACTCCGGAAGAGCGTGAAAATATGAAAAATAATAATAATAATAATAATAATAATAATAATAATAATAATAATAATAATAATAATAATAATAATAATAAAGCAGATCCTCTTCGTCAGTTATCCAGTACTGGGCCCCCCAGAGAAGAATTATGAGTAGTGCTTTAAGGAAAAGTCACGCTGGCGACCGGCCTCGCAAGGCCGCGCAGCTGTTTCTAGCACAGGGCAGCTGTGAAATATGTTACCTGTGCTGGTGGAAAGCGGTGAACCTCCGCAACAACTAAGGAGGCGCGGCGCCCCACCTAGGGCTACCGCAAATCTCGATATCGCGTCGCAAGATGCAGCACCTGGTAAGTTTGGGAACCAAGGATCCCCACTGCTTCAGGCAATCCAAGCCAACGCATGCAATGGACAAGAGAATTAAACATGTCTGTCATGCGTGCATACTCAAGCACAAAAGGCGAGACGGAATGTGAGGGCTTCAGGAGAAGCTTCTAACGGATGGAGAAATATATATCCGGAAAGCGCTCTAAATGAGCAGCGTGTGTGTAGCCAACTGAAGCTCCATAAGGAGAAGGAAAGGTTTCTCAGATGCAGAATTAAATGTTCTCAAGACGGAAGTGGGACTAGAACTAACGAATGTGGTAGTCCTGGAGCAGCAAGTTAATGAAAATGAACAAACAGTACATGAGAACGAACAGCACGCTGGGGTTTTTCATCCCCAGCTCGAATATGAAATGGTTGACAAATCCTTCAAGATATTTATGAGACAACAAAGCTTCACTACCAAGGAATATCATTAGATCTAAGCCCAAAAAATACCAAAACTGAAATGCAGTGCTAATGTCTATGAAGTTGTTGGCAAATGAACCAAATTATTGCCCCAAACATCTCAGAAGCTACTTCTCTTGAAGATGTAGCCGGACTGGTTCACTGCGCTGCATGCTACCTGTCAACACCTGGTTACAAAGTACGGGTGGGAAATGGCACTTCTCTTTCTAAGAAACCTTATGAAGACAAAATCCACCGGCATGGTTAAAGAAAATTGAAAATCAAATTGCCCAAGCTAGACGAGATATCTCGCATATTGCTGAGTATTTCAGAGACAAGGAGGAATTTCAAAGATGGTTCATGCAACTATTCGCTCAATTCTCAGAAGACTGGGATAAAAGAACACATAAAGACCTGGAAAGTAAACTCAATGTTGAAGATGAGAGATTAAGACAAAGAATAGCAGCTCTAGGGCGAGAATAAGAAGGTATAATGAAGCAGCGCGACGCAAGAAGAAAATTCCCTCTTCTCTAACAACCAAAAGGCTTTATAGATATCTAGAGTCAAGAGGTGCCAACGACAATGATATAAACCCCAAGTGCTTCTGCATGACGGACTTCTGGTCTCAGATCTGGTCCACTCCAAAGCAACATTTTGATGAAGCATACTGGATACGACAGGAAGAAGAAGCGTGTCATAATATCCCAGAAATGAATAGAGTTGTGATTTCAACAGAGGATGTAAAAGATCTAAAAAGAGAACTCACAATTGGAAAGCTCAGGAGTAGATGGAATCCATAATTTTGTGGAAATATCTGACGTGCACTCATGATATATTGGCGAGTCAATTTCAAAATATTTTGCAAGACATCTGTGCTGCCAGAATTTTGTACCATGGGTGTGACATTTATGTTACCAAAGGAGGAAATGCGTCTTGCCGAGAATTATAGACCTATTACATGTCTACCCACAATTTATAAAGTTCTCACCTCCATTATGCCACCAAACTCGACGAGCATCTGAAAGAAAATGAGCTGCTTTTGCCAGAACAGGTTGGTTGTAGGAAAGGATCTCGAGGATGCAAAGATTATTAATAATAGATAATATTGTATCCAAGCATGTAAAAAGAAAGGCATAATTTGTCAGTGGGCTGGATTGATTTCGAAGGCATTCGATTCTATTCCGCATTCTTGGTTGCACGAACCTTCAACTCTACAAGGTTCATCCTCTATCATTACATTTCTTACAACGTGTATGAACAGCTGGCGAACAACACTGCTTGTAACGCGAGGAAATTCAGTTACCAGACAGATACTTTAAAATTTGTAGAGGCATTTTCAGGGAGATAGCCTAAGTCCGTCTGGTTTGCCTAGCATTAAACCCTTTGAGTAGGATGTTGAATGCTTCCGGCTATGGGTATGCTTTGAAGAACCCCAAGAAGATCATTTCCCCCAAATTTATATATGGATGATCTCAAGCCTATGCTAAAGGGCCAGAACAACTTCGCAGCATGCTGACACTAGTAAAGCTTCAGCAGCTCTGTTTGTATGGATCTTGGTTTGGAGAAGTGCAGTAGTTCACGTGAAGAGAGTAGCGTCAGAATACAGAGAATGAACCTCATTTGATGGAAGATTTGAGAATTCAAGAACTCTTCAGTGGCGATGAATACAAGTATCTGGGCCTCCAGCAGCTCCTAGAACTGTGGATGAAAAATAAGAAAACAAGTGGAAAGAAAGGTTCTCTCTCGTGTGACGAAAATCTGCAAGTCCTGTATTAATTCAAGAACAAATTTACAGGAATTAACACCTGGCTCTTTCAGCAGCATCACATACATTTGGAGTTGTCAAGTGGTCTGAGACATCTTTGCAAGCTTTCGATAGAAAAGTCAGAACACTTCTATCAAAATATCGGATGCATCATCCTCGAAGTTCCACCGAAAGGCTGTATCTTTCAGACATCATGGGCCGTGGACTGTTAAATCTTGAGTTATGTCGCCAGCAAGAAAACAGCTCAGAAATTATTTCACCAACAACGAATCCATGACGGCCATTTGTGTACAAGATCACGGCTATACACCTCTGAAGCTGCTCCAGGAAGATCACAATCCAAGAGTTCCGAAACCTGTGGACCAATTGAGCAGTGGAGATCAAAGGAACTCCATGGCAGGTTTGCTACTGCTCTTCAAAGTACCTCCATAGATAGAAGAGATCGACTGAATGGCTGAGAACAGCTGGGCTTTTGGCGAAACGGAAGGATTTGTACTGGCCATTCAAGATCAGGTAGTAGCCACTAATAACTACAGGCGATATATTATAAAAGAGAACATCAGTGACAAGTGTCCCCTATGTAAGAAGGCCACCGAATCTATCCAACATATCTGCAGTGGATGCTCTCAGTTGGTACAAACAGATTATTTACAACGTCATAATAATGTAGCCAAAATCATCCACCAAGCTCTTGCTAAAAGATCGGACCTGATAAAGGAAAGCCTGCCATACTACAAATATCTACCAGAACAAGTTTTGTCTAATGAGAGAACAAAAATCTTGTGGGATACTCCCATTGTTACAGATAGAACAGTGGAAGCAAATAAGCCTGATATTGTCGTATTCGACAAAACTACTCGTAGGGCAATAATAATTGATATCGCAGTCCACTGGATCATAATCTGCTGACAACTATTGCAGAAAGAGGAGAAAATATCAGCCACTCTCAGTTGAGCTGAAAACTTGTACAAACTAATAGAGGTAGATATTGTACAGTGGTTATTTCAACTAATGGGCTTGTGACTGAAGATTGGAGGATTGTGAAAGAAAAACTCCATGTAAATGAGTGGCACCTCAGAACCATGCAGAAGGCAGTGTTGCTGGCAACCACCAACATAGTGCAGGTTCTCTCCCTAAATCATTGAAGCGGAACCTGAGTGCACTGGAGCAAGAACTTCTCACCATCTGTCTCACCATATGTGTTGACGTTCTGTCCTTGAGTTATACTTGAAAACTCCGGAAGAGCGTGAAATTTTGAAATATGAAATAATAATAATAATAATAATAATAATAATAATAATAATAATAATAATAATAATAATAATAATAATACATTTAAAAAAGCGACAGATTAACATTTCAAAAACTAGATATTTTCGTTGCCGAATTTTAGAAAACTTATTTTTAACGGTAAAGGAACGAACAGATTTGATTTTTCTGTATTGTTAACAAAATAGAAGCTCATCCTAACCTCTACTACCACTACAAGCAAAAGGAAAGTTCAACAAAACGTGCGCATAGTGAAGCTACATTTACGTCCAGAAGCACATCAAGGGGCCATCACGGCATTTGCTCAATGGATCAGGGAAACTGGACAAAAACCCGATCGAGATGAGGGTCATTGACCCGGAAGTACAATATTGTTACAGGCATATTGAGTCTTTTTTTAAATTATACAATGCAAATGTAAACTAATTCATTATACTATATCTTGGTTTTGTTAAAGTAAACATTATTTTTCTTTTTGACGATCGGTATAGTCTCTAACTGTATAGAAACAGTTTTTCAGCAGAAAAGATTTTACTTTTAACTTAAATTTGTGTACCAATTTTAATTGTTTAATTTCATCTGGCAATGCCTTGTAAAGTTACGTGCATGTATTGTATGTGGATTTCTTGTGGTGAGCTGTTGATACTGACACTTGATGAACATGATTTCTACGTCGAGTGTTGTACCTATAAATATAAGTATTACATGAAAATAAGTTCCCACCGTTAAGTAAGTCAGTTTTGACAAATACTACAGACTCATAAATAAATAGGCAAGGCAATGGTAAAATTCCAAGCTCAATGAAAAGAGACTTGCACGGATCACTTGGATGGGATTTTTTCATTATTCGGATAATTTTTTTTGCAATCTAAATGTCTGGGAACTAAAGGATGAGCTTCACCAGAATATTATGCCATATCTCAGGCGGGCATTTTAAAATACAGGCAACGTCTGCATGAAGGCTGACAGAATTAGAAAGAATTCTCAATGCATAACATAATGATCTTAATTTAGTGTTTAATTCTGTTATATGTACATTCCATTTGAGATTCGATTGAATTGAGAGACCTAGAAATTTTGTTACTTTATCATCAGCTAATTACCGGGAGCGGTAGCTCAGTGCATCAACTGATGTCACTGCAGCGCCTCTGACCGGGAGGTCCTAGGTTCGAGTCCTGGCGGCGGAAGGATTTTCGATACTAGGAGAATTCTAGCGGCCGGCTGCTCTGATCGGTAGTTTTCCGTGGTTTCTTCGATCAACACCAGGTGAATGCCGGAGCAGTACCGTATCAAACGGGCCACGGACCGCGCGAGATCTGTCCTTCCCATTCCTTATCCTATCCTCTCCCCTTACACACACACTTACACGAACATGTACTACACTACCACATATCTCGGGAGACCTGTCGGGAGCTTAGAGCTTGTCCCGGCTGGGGCGGTGCCCCGCTGGTGGGAGACTCCTGGTTAGGGGGACTAGCCGACGGTAGGTCGGCGCTGGATCTCGCCATCCAACGGGGGAAGATCACCGCCATCTCCCGAGAAAAAAACATGCACTACACTAACGGGATTAATTACCAGAGCAGTTGACGTGCCCGGATACACGAATAAACCAAACCAAACATCAGCTAATTGCATATTGTTCATTTTCAATGAAGCATACGATTGCCGATTTGAAACGCAAAATTGCATTGAGACAGTTTTCCTTCGTTAACTATTAATTTGTTATTACAAAACCAATTTGAAACTTCTGAAATTTACTATTTATTGTTTCTTTTGCAAGAACATTCGTGTCATCGGCAAACAGAACTGTTCTTCCATTTTTAATAGATGAGGGCATATCGTTTACGTACAATAGAAAGAGGATAGGACCTAAGATCGAACCTTTTGGGACCCCATGTTCAATTGGCAAAGAATTGGAAAGATAAGTAAATAATGTCCTTACGTACCGGTACTGTATTTCTACTCGTTGAAATCGATGTTTAAGGTACTAGGCTATCCAATCTAGGGCAATACCACGGATTCCATAAGAAGGTAATTTTGAGAGCAAGATGTTATGGCTAATAACGTCAAAAGCTTTCGAATGATCTAAAAATATTCCAATGGGTTCTTCATTTTGGTCCATTGATGAAGCAACATCTTTAAGGAAAGAAAAAATGGCAGTTTCCGTAGATTTTGATTTCCTGAAACCGTGTTGTGAGACTCAAAACGCTTCGTTTTTTTTTCGAGAAAAGTTTCCATTCGCGTATAAAAAAGCCTCTCTAATATTTTGAGAAAACTGACAAAGAGAATTGGCGGTAATTTTGAATTTCATTTTGTTACCTTTTAAAAGTAGCTTAATTTTGCTGTTTTGAAAATATCTGGAAATATTCCTGTCACAAGGAAGCATTGAAAATGTGAGTTAATGGGTGTATAATGGCAGGTGCACACGTTTTAATAATCAATCCGGAAATTCATCTAAACCAGATGAATATTTATTTTTTAGTTTACTGACTATTCTGAGGATTTCGTTAGAAGAAGTTTCGTAAATAAACATGGTGCCGACATTTTTTTGGGAAGCATATGATGTTGAATTTTGTGGTTTTAGTCCCTTCGTGAGATCAACCGCAGGTCTAGAAAAGTGTTGGTTGAAGAATTGCAACTTTTTGGATTACTTGTTTCATCCTTTAAAACCACATTCTCTACGAAATGTCGTGTGACGTGGTCTATTTTTGAATTCCACTTGCTTTTTTTGTTTCAGCGTTCAAAATATCTCATTATTTTTCATTACTTTTGCCTGAACTATTATTTCCTTAAAATTCTTTTATATTCTCGGAAGTAGACGTGGAAACCGGGTGATACGTTATGATGTTTAGAAATAAAGTAGAGCGTATTTTTATTTTTACTAGTAGATAACACAAAAATCTAACCCTATATTATACTTAATTTAAACTAATTCTTCTATTGTTAAGTAAATAAAGAACTAACTTAAGAAACCCAAGTAAAGAAAAAAACTTGAAAAATGTAATATAAAAATTCCATTTACCTTATAATTTTGAACTGACTTAAAAACTAACTCAAGAGAAAATAAGAAATGGAGAAAAAACTGTTAAAAAAGCAATATAAAATATTACATTTACCCTACAATTTTGATCACATAAAGTACACACTTTCACATCTTACAATATCAGCTTAGAAAAAGAGTATTTAAATGTTTTTTGAATGATCGCAGTGTTTTACATTTCCTAACATTTACTGGAAGGCTATTCCACTCTCTGGTCGTTGCTACTAAGTAAGATTTATTGTAAAAATTAGTATTTCTCTTAGGAATATTGCATAGCAAAGATTTCAGGAATCTTCTTGTTTTAAGATAAGAAATTTTATGAGAGAGGCAAGTCGGTACACCAGTATTTAATATTTTGTAGAAAAGGTACAAACTATGAAACATGCGTAGGCCTTTCAAGTTTAATATGTTATTTGCTTTGTAGTATCCCGATATGTGATCTTACTTTCTGATATTATATTGAAACCTAACACACGCGTCTTGAACTCTTTAAAGAGCGTCAGCGGTTGATTTCTTTACGTTACCGTACACAATGTCACCGTAATCAAGTACGGGAGCAAGAGGGATTTTACTAGTAGTTCTTTGGTTTTGGGTGGAAGGCATTTGTAAGAACATTTGAGTACATTGAAGCATACACTTTGCAGCAAGTATCCGGAACACGAGGTTCCCAATTTAGGGATTTATCGATGGTCAGACGGAGTTATCCAGTACGATATGAGGAATATTTAGATTTTGAAGTGCTTTATGGGATCGATAGAAGCCATTATAATTGATGAGATTTTAATGGATTTAGTTTAAGGCCGTTTCTCACTGACCATTCAAGTAAAGAGGCTAAGTCCTGATTTGTTTTACTAATTAATGAGCTACTTCTGGTTTCCCGCTAACGTAGATCTGTAAGTCTTCTGCATACATATGATGACTGCACCTTGATAGCACCGATGGGATATCATTTACATAGATAAGGAAGAAAAGTGGACCTAGTACGGAGCCCTGTGGCACTCCACGTGAAACTGGTTTAAGTGACGAGAAAGTATTTTCTACAACTACGACCTGTTGTCTATTACTAAAATAACTTGAAATCCACGATAAGGTAGAACCAGAGAAACCGAGACATTTACATTTTGCCAAAAGCACGTCATGGTCTACTGAATCGAAAGCCTTGCTAAAAGCTAAAAGCGTTTGCGTTCTTATATTGCCTTCATCCACAGATTGGCGAATGTCTTCGGTGACTCGTAGCAAAGCCGTTTGAGTACTTCTACTTTTCCTAAAACCAGATTGAAAATAATTGAGAACATCATTTATTGCAAGATACTTTTATTTGTTGACGTACAACTTTTTCTAAGACTTTGGATAATGTTGGTAATATCCTGATAGATCGATAATCACAAGATTGTAACGAATTTAAACATTTCGGGAGGGGACGTGTAAGCTACTTTCCGCAATTGGGGAAAATATCCGGTTGTTAAAGAAAAATTTATTATGTGAGTTAGCGCTGGAAGAGCATCTTTCAAACCCAATTTTGATAGCTTTGCCGTTATAACGTCTGATCCTTTTGAATTTGATTTGAGCGCCTTCACTATTTTTTCGACTTCTTGGCAGTCAACATTGTTGAAATAGAAACTGTCGTCACAGCAAGGTGCATGTAATTCCAAAATGTGAAGTGACTTTCCTTTAATAATAGGGTCTATTTTATGTGTAGCGGAAGCAAAATAATCATTTAAGCCATCTAAGGGAATTTCTAATGAACTGGCATTTGACTTACGTTTGCAACTTCCTAAGTTTTTCGAAGTGTTCCATATTTTGTACTGGAATTTGTTTGGAAAAGATTATGATAATAACGAATCTTAGCGTTTCTGACTTGTTGTTTTACGAAATTTCGAAGTTTTTTATATCATTTTCATTTTCATCTGTTTTAGTAACTTTGAAACGGCTATATGCGGAATTTCTAACTTTAGATACTTGTATGATTGATTTAATTTTAATATTTGTAAATTATACGAATTGAAAATATGAATAAAGTTAGTTGCAGATTTTGTGATGGGATTTTTTTAGTCACAATTAAAATACCCCATTATAATAATATCTTGATACTTATCTGAGAATTCTGAAAGTGATTCTTCTAATTCTGGCAACAGTCCCGTATTTGGAGTCCAATATACAACCCCGACAAGTAAATGTTTTCCCCCGATCACCATATCAACAAACATGTATTCCAAGCTCGGTGAGTTAGCAGTAGATGTTTTGATTATTTTACAGCGCGCACAATCATAGCAACACCCCCACCGGATTTCTGTTTTAAATTATTTTTATTATATTTCTATCGTTTCCTATGGGTTTATATTTAGGGATCGACACATGATTTGGCGACAGTAGATTTCAACCAAGTTTCACTAATTAAGAATACGTGTGCGCTAGCTTCAGAGAGAATATGAAAATTTTCTGAGTGATGTTTCTTTAGAGATTGCGCGTTAATGTGAAAGACAGACAAGTCAGGAGGAAAGTGCGAAATGGACGCGTTGAGATCTGAGAGTGTAGCAGGGCTTTGAGGAGTAGGTAGCAAGCTTAACGCTGGACTGGGGTCAATGTCGTAGGCAGGTTTGTCTAGGGCCGCGGTTTCCGGCAAGACTTCGTCATCTACAGGTGCCAAATTTCTGACATAGTATTTGAAAGTGTGTACTTTACATGCAGAAAGAAATTAAAATGAATATATTAGAAGTAAAAATTATACAATCTATACTAATAAAAGTGAATTCAACGACGTGTAATCGATATCGATTCCACAAAAATGAGTGCATGAATTGATACGAAATATTTACAGGCTCTTCTTCAGGATTTGACGCAGTGTCTTTCCAAAGTTCGGTACAGATTAATACAACACAAATGCGGAAAATAAATAATTTAAATAATATGCTGGTAGATGCGCCACGGTCATTATTTTTCACCTGTCACTAAGAGACAGGTTCCTGATATAATCCGCCAGAGGCCAGCAGCGGTGCGATAGAATCACAGAGTAAGCTTAGGGAGATGGCCGTGTGACCGATCTCCATGAAAGTTGGCACATCTATGTTTTATGCTGTTAATGTTTTATAACTCCACTAGAAGGCGCTGAAGCACAAGATTGCGCTTCAGTTAAATCAAAAAATCAAGTCCCAATCATGGGAACCCAGCTTCATGATTGCTGGGCGTTGCCGTGTGACGCGGAGCGAGGCCGAGGAGACCAGGAGGAACAAGCAATGCATGATGGAAAGAGAAGGGAGGGAAAGAAAGAGGGGGGAGAATGAGAGGGATGGAAAAAGTTAGGGAAAAGAGGGGAAAAGATACATGGAAAAAGACGGAAAAGATAAGGAAAAAAGAGAGGGGAAAAGAAAAAGAAGAGGAAAGAAGAGAAGGGGAAATGCGAGATAAGGGAAAAAATGACTGGTAGAAAGAAAGAGGAGGAAAGGAAGAAAGCGGAAAGAGAGAGGAGGGAAAAGAGAAAGAAGGGGAAAAAAAGAAAAAAAGAAAGCAAAAAGAGGATTAAGATAGGAGTCAACTTCACACATTCTGGTGATGCGTCTTTTCCCCTGTGTAGTATTAACAAATATTGCCTCATCAAAAGACCATACATTTTTAAGGTGGAATTTTGCAGTACATTTTCTCAGTATTTCTAATCTACGTGAGGTTAAGTTTTCTCTTATTACTTTTCCACTACCTACAAGTTTTCTTTTATTTTTAAATATTTCAGCTCTTTTCCTATAAGATACTAATTTTACTATAATAGGGCGACACTTGCCATCAGTCCTAGGTCCTACTCTATGGCTCCTATCAATGTCATCAAGAGTAAGACTGACACCAATATCCTTTGCCAACTCTATAACTTTGGTGGCAGTATTTTCACTGTTTGACTCACTGATTCCAAAAAACGCGGAGCGAATTTCTCCCCTGATATTGTTCTAGCTCGTCCATTGTGTCCATGTGGGCCATCTTTAGCGCTGTGATCAACTGGCGCTGCTCGTCGATGACGCGGTTCTGTTGCTCGATGGTCTCCCGAAGCTTCGAGTGCTCGTCCCGAAGCGCCTCGATGAGATCCTGGTTAATTTCTTTGGACGCTCGCCGTTATGCGGGCAGCAACAGATTCGCTCACTTGAGCGATGAAATTTTTGTTTTCGAGAAGGTTCTTTGCAGTCTGGCCCATGACGAGAAAATACAAACAAGAATATTAGAAAAATGAAGATAATATGTGCACACTTAAAGCCAATGATAGTTTATACAAGTTGAAACGAGCAAAAACACTAGGTTTTAGGCAGCACGATAGACGGAGATGAAAATAAGAGAAGAGTAGAAACAAAATTAACTAAATAAGAGAAAGAAAGATGTATTATCAGAAAATTTAACACAAAATGAGAAGGGACAAAGTTAATAGACAAGAGATAAATTTAACAAAATTTAGAGAATAATTCTGAGATATTGAAGTAAGATATTGTGATATCAGAGATAGTAAAAATGGGAGAAGAGAGTAAAAGAAAGTTTACTTGCCTAGAAATAAACTGCTAGAATTTACTGTAACTTCAGCACTCGTCGCAAACCAGACACCTGCTATGAGCCCCGTTTCTCTACCTATGCTCCGGCACGTCCTCGCTCGACAACGGTCATACCACGACTATTGATTTTATGAATTGAAGTCCGTTTTTCTTTATCACATCAGATTTTTTTGCAAAATCAAAATGAAAATATAAGAAATGTGAGACGCGCACAGGCAATATTGCAATTAATTTATTATCATATGTAAGTAATGCTTCTTTCTTAATATTATTACTCATTTAAACACTACTATAATACATATTTATGAACATAACTTAGAAATATATAATATATTGCGTTTACGGATTTGAAGAAAAACACAGCAAAATGGTCCCAATGCCTCAAAATATATTAAGAATGGCATCACTTCGGATTCAATATTATAACTTAGTTTAAGAAACTTTTTTGCCTTGCTTTTCGCGTGTGAGATGTAGTTGTATCTTCTCTTTAGTAACTAACAGTAATCTTCACGCATGAGACTGTTCCATTTCCCTTGCTATCTGCGTTCCAATTCATTTAGATCCTGGTGGAGTCATTCTCCTTGCTCTTCGCACAGCATTCCTAGATTCTCAGGGAAATATTCCAGTGAAATGTGAATGTAACATGTGCACTTTTAAGCACATTTTTCAGCCCAAATCTTGGAAATTAACGAGCATTATATCCACTATTTGTTTGTAGTCTGAATCCTTTCTGTTGCTAAGAAAGTTTTTGATCACATCCTGGAATGATTTCCATGCAGATTCTTCGGCAGCGCTCATAACATCTTCAAAATTAGCATCAGAAGTTTTCTGATATCTGGACCGTGAAGATACCCTCTTTGATTTTAACATTACTGATGTCAAGTAATAAATGACAGGTACTGAAAGCTTTCCTTCATTGTTTAGAGCGTTAACGCATTGCTTCATAAGCCCAAGTTTGATATGAAGCGGGGGTAACAATACATCGAACTTGCAAACAAGAATTTTGTGGTTTACGTTTATCGAGCCCACAATCCACTACCTACGTGGCCATTCTTTTTGGGTCCAGTATTGTCACCTTACTCGTTTGTTCCACTAGCACATCCACCTAATACCTATGACTTTAAAATCACCACAGAATTTCTACTTGTGTTCCTGGTGCTTCAGTTTACACAACATAATCTCAAGACATCTATATGTTTCTCTCAAATTAACAGAATAAGCTATGGGACAGGATGAAAGATTGTCTTCATTGTGAAGGGCACACTTCAAACTACGCTTGGAGACGTCGATAAAAAAGTCTCCATTGTATGGGGTCATACAATTGTAATCCTACTTTCAGGTAACATCCGGTATGTTGTTGCAGTAAACCAAATTTCCCTCTTCAGAAAACAAAATGTAAATTCTTGTTCGCTTTGTCTGTATTAGTAGTATGTCGTTCCTGGTGCTAACATGTTCCTTTCACGAAGTCTAGACCGGAGTATCTCCTCAGATTCCTTTGAAAGGTCAAGATCTTGAACAAAATCATATAATACACTTTGCTTGAAAAGTTTAGGTTCATGTTTAGGTTCAGAGACACAATAATACTATTGTTCTTGCTGTTCTTAACTTCACTTTTATAGAACAAAAGTAGTCATGTATACTGTGGTCTGTAGATTGTCGCCACACCATTGGAATTCCGAGGGGCAACGCTGTTCTCTCTTAGTCTTGAGCGGCTCCAGTCTTGCGCGGATCATACAGAATTATTGAAAGAAGTCACAGACAATAGAAATTAGGCAAATTAGTCTCATTTTAGGTTTGAAAAGTAAAATAGGTACAAATAGGCATTAATGTTGTAATTGACTCTTTGAGGTGCTAAAAAATTGACAGGTTTTAGTTAAAATAAAATGTATATATAAAACTTCATTTAGTACAAAATACACAGGAAAAAAATAAATTTTCACCTAAATATCCGCGGTTTTTTGAGAATGTCTGAGAGGCTTCATATGCCCCCAAAATATGAGCTAGTGATGTGCACAGACGGACAGACAGACGTTTCGCCATTTAAAGATTTTACGATGTCAATGACGTACAAAACATGGATTCTGGCTACACCCCGTGTTAGAGGATTTTTTTTCTATATTTAGCAACTGGATTTATCCAACTTTTCGTTTCCAGGGCTCGGAAATAAGAGTTTTTGTATCGAAAATTCGCAGTATTCCGGTGCATGCATGTGGTTAACACTCCTCTTGTTGACCCCAAAAATATGTAGTACCTGCCTCCACTGCACATTAAATTGGGTCTCATTTAGATTTCGTTGATTTTTTTAGTGATGTTGAAAAAGGCATGCTAGACTTTTACAAGTGTCTATAAAACCTTTTTTGGCAACTATAAAGCAAAGAACTATTGCGAGATTGTAGATGAACTACCACCGTATGGGATGCACATATCACTTAATCTACATTTTTTGAATGATCATTTGGACTTTATTCCGTGTAACCTCAAGGCCGTGAGTGACGAACATGGCGAACGGTTCTTCCAGGACATTTCTCAAATGGAAAAGCGTTATCAAGAGAATTGGAATGGAGCAATATTGTCCGACTACTGCTGGACGTTTCTTAGGCAATGTATCGCAAGAAATCTGGAAGGCATTATTTTTAGGTATGTTTCTTCACTTTTCTTAAACCTTATGTTGTTATAATTCTACTCTATAAATTTCGATCTGTTATTAGAGCGTACCATTTTGTCAGATACATATAATACATAAGGAGACATACGCTTTTACAAAAACGCGTATTTTCATTACATGAAAAAAGAGGACGATGCGAAAATTCTGAAATTAGCTCTAGACTGAGAGGTAAATTATCTTCCAAAAAGTGTGTTTTGTTCTTGTGACAGAAAAAAGTTTTTTGTAGACCAGTGTAATTATTTATAAATATTTAAATCGGAAGAATTGAATAGTTATTTCAAAAAATCTATGTTTATTATTAAATTTAGTCTCTCTCATGAATTTTCATTTTCATTGGTTGACAATATCTAATATATGTTAGGTTGACTCGGTTGACGCCCGGTACTTTTAATTTCTCTTTCTTTCTGCGTTTCTGCATCACATAGTGTACAGCGAAAGTGAATTATCGTCAATCTGTGGTTGTGTGATACATTTTTTAAAATTTAAGGATGTTTCCATTCGTACCCTGAGGAACTGTGCTGTCAATAGCATGATTTGTGCTCCATATCTTCTTCTAAGCCGAGAGCCAGTACTTTCGGTTACGATGAATTTCGCAGCAGCTTTTTATCAATTACCCCTCAGAATACCCTGTGTGAAGTATTTTCCATTAACATAATCTGATTCCTCAAAATTTTTACTACGTATTGAATAAAAGAAATCACTGTATCATTCCTTCAATAACTAAAAAAATCTATACTTGCGAAAATTTTTGCATAAGAACCTGTACTAATATAAACTCGTTTTATTAAAAAAAATTAGATCGGTAAGGACCAATTTTTTCTTACCATTTTGAAAAACATATAGTTTACTATCATTTAAAGTATTTTGGAGGATTCTTCACCGTGCTCGATCGAACGAACATGCTATCTTAAAAATGGCGCAGGTCTAATTTTCGTTGAAATCTCTAAATTTTCGAAAATTGCGTTAGAATTATAGGGAGAAAGTGTTAGTTTTTTCATTATATCCCATAATTAATTAAAGACAGTTTGAATTTATTTTACTTTACACAATGTGTTAAGTAATTTTTACACGATATGTAATTTTTACACAATGTGTAAGTAAATTCAACTGTCTTTAACCCATTAGTGCTTATGATCCAATAAATCGGATGTTAAGAAAAGTGGCAACCATGGTTGTGATTGGAGACTTATCTGTTAGAGATACACATGAATCAACGCTTGCATTGTTGGGAAGTCATAAATTAAATCTATACGCTGTAACTTTCAGATTTAGAGCGATTAGAGTGCAAGATGACACATTACAGTCGTGTTGTTTGACGTAGCGGGTAAGTTTTCTTTTAATTATAATATTTAACATTGATTGGCATGAACAAATTTTATAATAAATGAAATAATGAAGATTCGTGTTTTCCATTTTAATTGGTATTCTAAGAAAAGTAATAAATAACTAAACTATTTCAAATTATTTTTTGTGATCCGAGATTGCGGATCACGTGCACAGGGGCACTTATCATTGCAATATTTCAGAATGGCTTCGTTTTCTCTGTCTATATTTAAAGCAATTCCTTCTAAACGAAAAATTATTGTCAGATAATCTGTTATTGACATTTTGAATATTTTGGAAGACGAACACAGGAGGCCCTAACGATTTCGAGCAATGATTTTCGCTCGTCTCCAGAAATTATACTTGTTAGATGGAAACAACGAATCACAATTGCCACTAACCATGAAGGAAACGAAATGGGCAGTCGTAGGAAGTGGTCGAAAGAGAACGTAAAATGAATGTTCCACATCTGTAGTTTTTAGTTCGTACAATAAGGAATGTGTGGTGTGAATTTGATGGACCAAATGGTGGCGAAGTACAGAACCGAAATGTGATAACGAAAATGGTATTGGCCTATATTTGCATATTTTTGGATAATTGAATTAACACATTAAAATATGTGCTGTTGTAGCGTCATTAGTCACTATATTGGGTATATTTGAGCTACATTCCACTCATTCCACTCTTCGGTACCTAATGTATCCATTTCGTCAATGCATAATTTTTATACTAATCCGAGAGTCTCGATTTAGCAATGTTTGGGACATTATTTATCTATAGAGAGAATTTATCACATCAAGGTGTCATCTTGTTAGCATCAGTACCTCTTCAAGTACTTCAAATGATAATGGGTTCACATTAGAATCCACTTGGAATAAGATCATACCTTCGTCATCTTTATTGGTTCAAAAACCGTTTGATAAATAGCCTACACCAATTTAATGTTAGTAGTCCCGTTAATACAGTTATGACTGGACTTTCAACAACTTTTAAGAATACGTTCTAAGAAGAAATGTAAAAATTTGTTACTCGAAAGATGGCAAGAATGGCTTTTCTAACAGTTGAATTTCTGCAATATAAGTTAATTGGCGGTATCGCGTCATACATAACGGTGAATATAAATTTCGTGTTATGTCGTTTTTCAAATACCGGCAAAAGTGTTTACTGACGTTAATTTGTAGATGGATCTGTGAATTTATGTACACAAATCGAAATGTACTCTGCACGACTCTCTTCTCTGCTCGAGATTATTCGGTCGTAATTAACGGTCGTTCATTCATAAATTTAGGTAACTGTTTAGTAGAATTTTCTTCTAATTCACTTGGCATATAGGAGTCAAAGTATCTCTTTGCGTGATTTCTTGCGTTACAACTACAAAGTTAGAGTATTGTTTTCAGTGGATGGAAATACGGAAAAATGATATACACTTTCTGTACGACACAGATAAGAGATACTAAAGAGAAAGTAAAATCAATGTAATTAAACTTAGTTAAAAGGATATTAGAGGTAAGAAATGCATAAAGTGAGGCAGTTTTTTAGTGTATAAAATTGAGCGCATTAGGCACTATTCTTATGTTATGATTCGAAATAGTACTGTTGTTTTTATTTTTTGTGACTTTGAACATATGTATTAATTATGTTTCAAACGAATTCACATATTGGATACTAGTAAAGAATAATTTAACTTTTTTTAAAATGTTGTTTCAGACAGTCCTTGCTTAAATTTATGGATCAAACATTTTAAAATCAATGTTATGTCTCCATGTGCACCTTTGGAATAAGAGGTAAGATGTTAATTTGTATGTGTATGAACAGAGAGTGGATGTGTTTGAACAAATTTGAAAATATGTCAGTGTCACTGAAATAAAATACATTCATTTTGCCTTGACAATACGTCCTATGTGTGATGCTATTACTTGTGGTTAAAAATATTACTTATGATTTTAAAATATTACAAAATTGAAGAAGTGCTGCTGATGTCATATACAGAAGAGCTCATAAACTAATTGTAAAGAATTTTTTCCTGTGATTGTAATTTGGTATTTCCAACCTTTCGTACTGTGCTATATTTTCCATGTAGGAGGTATGGGCTTTTAAGTGTTAACATGCTGTTGCGTTAAGTAAAATGTGGTTGTTCTGTTGCTAATGGCTTTTTAATAGAAAATATTAGTATAAACATAATTTGAAAGTTATATGATTGAAAGTTATTGAAAGATATTCAATATTAATGACACAAATGACACATTATTATTTGAGAGTGTGTATTTTCGAAGAATTCTGGCTTGTAACAACTTATTTATAAACATGAATTTATCTTTTAATTTTTAAAAAACATATTCAAGAATTTGCTACATGCAAATTCAGCCACTGTTGCTAGCTGCCATGTTGGAAGAGTAAAGAGTTTTCTAAAGTGTCCCTCAACAGGTAAACACATGTAGTAAACACATTAAGTGATTCTTGATCTGTTGGATTTATACATATGTTGTTACATGTATGCTTCTTCCAACTATTAATGTTAGTTTAATTGTTGTCTATGATTGTAAATGATCACCATACTCACTATATAAATAATATCAATTTATTATTGTAGCCCTGATCAAGGGCTGAATAAACGAGTGTCGGCAATGTAAAGTAGTTGTTATTATTGACCTAAATTCAAGAATATGTTTTACAACATATGTACACATATTTATATGTGTGTATACAGGAAATGCAAGGAATGCCATTTCTTATATTTCATCAAGAATATATGAGAATAATATATTATCTTATTGAAAAGCGGTAGACATTTTCTAAGGAGAAAACCTTTGGTTCAAAAAATGGTTGCTATACTGCATCTCATCTATCCTGTTTGTTTGGTTTATTTATTTTGAATCGCACAAGTGACTACATTACTGGACATGATACTGATCAGTGAGACTGAAGAGATATTGTTCCAAAGATGTCTGACAATTGTGTTAATAAAAAATTATTCTATTTCATTTGTGGAAGATTATATTGTCTTACTTATTGGTTATAAGTGAATCTCACTAAGTCCATTTTTGATATTTGAGTTATTTTCATTGCAACAGCACATTTTTTCTATTCTTACAATTAGTGAAATCATTGAAGACTTGAAGTTTTGTTCTATTAAATGATTGATAATTTCCATTTTAAGTAGTCGCAGAACAGTGAAAATGTACAGAGAAAATTCATTTTGGCTCTAGTTTCTTTCATTTTTTCTTGCTAGTTCTTTGATAAGTGGTTATATCCATCATGGCTTTCCTCTTGATCAGCCACTGAAGATGAGATGTGAAGGGCAGAGAGGTGATGAATGATCATTTCAGCTCTTCTGATGTGTGCTTTGGTTTCTGTAATCTTATGATTTCTGTGATATATTTGAATTAATATTCAATACATAGGTCTACTGATGTTAATTTATTTTCATTTTTGCCAAGAGGGACAAGAGAATAGTGTTTACAACAATGCTGATTCTTTGACCTTTTTGGATTAAATTTAGAAACTGTATTTATTGAGATAGGTAGTGCCAAGTAGGTAGATCCTAATGCTAGTAAAGGTGGGATAAAATGTAGAAGAAAGATGATCTACAAATGAGGGACTGGGTCAGGGTTGGATCAAGTTTGATCATTTTGGGGAGATCATCATTGATTTTTGTTAAATAATAAACATATTTATTATTGTATTTTATATTATTTTTATATTATATAAACAAATTTCAGATATTATTATTGTTTAAATAATTACATCATTGTAACATATTGTAACAAAAACACTAAAGATTTAAAACAGTTACAAGCTCCACTTACCTCGACAATCAAATGTGGAAAGGTGAGAGGTGAGGAGCAAACATTTCAATTCTGATGCATGCTTGGGTTTCTGTGATCCTATGATTTCTGTGATATATTTGTTGTTCACTTATTACTTGATGCATTTTGTTGATCATGAAATGTTAATGGACATCAAGCAAAAACAGTTTCTGTCTCTCAAACTAGAGTTGTGAAATATTGCAAGAATATTCAGTCCATTTCTTTATTTAAAGAATCACAGACACGTATAATAAAAAATCTAGCATAATTTCCACTTTTGCATGTCTGAATAAACTCCATGTTTATTTCCCACTTTTCATGCTTGTATTTCATGTGTATACACCATGATAGGTTCTAAAATGTTATAAATTTTTAAAGTAAATTATAAACTGTGTGTTGACTGCTACAATGTATATTTAATGTCATTTGATACCTTCTTTAGTTTCATATAGAAACAAAACTTCACTGAAAGCTGATTTGGCATAGTTCTCATAAGAGGCAACATTTTAACAAAACAAAATATCTCACACTAGCAATAATTAGACTGTCACATGTTTACTGAGAGTACAATGAACACATTTTTGGGACTTCTTTCAAATTCTTTAGTGTTTCTATGATTTTTCTTATGTAACTTACTTTTTATTTTTTTACATCTTTTTCCACATTTTTTCTCACTGGGTCTTAGGGTGGGAGACATGACTCCCTTGGCCTCCCTTTAGATCTGCTACTGGGCTGGGCTAATATGTTTGTTTATTTGCATTGCTCTGTACACTTTTATCCAGCAACCCATATTTGAACAGCGTTTTTCGATCTATGTATCAGTCTGCATACAATAGTTTTAATGCATCCTCTACATATTTGTAGGGCTTTTGGAGGACTGACCTAAACAGTCAGCATACAAGAAGTTTAAATGAAATATGAATTTGAGAAACCCCATACCTTCCAGTAACTGTATTAGCTGTTTATTGTAACAGTAATAACAGTTAATGATTTGATTTTTTACTGCATTTACATTTCATGGCCAAAAAATCAATGATGTATGTGAAATGGATGACACTTTTAAATAAAAAAATAAATTAAAATTGATTTGAGTATAAGTGACATCCATAGAATTATTCTGTTGATAATTTTCATTTTGTGACATGTGGGTTTTGCAGTATATCTGGTATAAATGTAATAATAAATGTCTCTGTGATTGTAAATTCATCAACAGAATATGCTTCTAGTGCACACAGAACATGATAAGATATCCCTCATCTGATGTGCATTGGTGCCATTTTCCTGAAAAATTATTCAGTGCTTTAATAACGATAACAATAACAACAACAATAATAATAATAATAACAACAACAATTCTAATAATAGTAATATCAATTATAATAGTAACAATACTAATAACAAAATACTATTCATTCAGAAGTGTGAGTGCACATTTGCATAATACATTGTCCTAAGAGTCTCAATGTTGGAGCTTGACCTGAGGGTGTATAGGGCATACCAAAATTTGGTGAGCTTCTTATTAAGATTTGAAATGTGAGCATGCCATTTTAGGTTTTCTTGGATTGTTGGACCAAGGAAGGTAGTTTCATGGGATATTCTTACAGGATTATTATTTATGAGCAAATTGGGAGAGTTTTTCTTTGGATTGGGGATTCATGAAATTTAGAGAGACTGTCTTGCTGGTGATTATGATGAGTTTGTTGTCTTGAAACCTTTAATTTGTTGGTTTTGCAAAATTTGTTGTTTTTTTGAGTTTTTTTTTCTAATAATTGTTGCGTTTTTGCTTTTAGGATTATGTTTGTGTCATCTGCAAACAAATTTATTTTATTTTTTAAAGCCAAAAGCATGTCATTTATGTATACAAGGAATAGTATTGGCCCTAGGATGGATCCTTGCGGAACTCCACAATTTATCATCTGAGGGTAGGAGTAGTACGAGGAGATTTTGTTATCTTTAGTGTGCTGGAGGGTAACTACTTGGCTATGGTTTGATAAATATGATTTAATCCACTGGCCTGCAAAGCCTTGGATCCCTAGCATTTCTAGTTTACTTAAAAGTATGTGATGATCAATAATGTCAAAGGCTTTTGACAAATCTATGAAAAGGCCAATGGGAATTTCCTTCTGATTTAGTGCAATAAGTATGTCATTTAAAAAGGAGAAATGGCTGTGTCTGTGGATCTATTACACCTGAAACCATGTTGTGCATTTGTAAGGATATTATTTGCATTGAGAAAGTGTTTGAGTCTATCATTGAAAAGCTTTTCCGAATTTTTGAAAATCCTGATTGCAGGGAGGTCTGTAGTTCATTGGATCATATCTATTGCCCTTTTTAAACAATGGTTTAATTTTTGCAATTTTGAATACTTTTGGGAATATGCCTGTTTTTAGAGAGAAATTGCAAATGTGAGACAGCGGTTGCACTACATATGGAGCACTGTGTTTGATAAGAAAATCTGGAATGTTGTCCGGGCCTGCTGAGAATTTATTCTCCATTTGTCCAATGATTTTAAAAATTTCAGAGGGGGTTTCATATAAATATATGGAATTTGCAATTTGTGAAACATTAGTGTTTGGCTGGTGTGTTTTATTGTTTAGGGCATGTTAAGATATTAATTTTTTACCAATTTGTGAAAAGTGTTCATTGAATATGTCAGCAATTTCTTATGGGTCTTGTAAAGTTTGGTTTTTGAAATGGAGCTCTATATTTTTTCTGTTATTGTTAGTTGGTGCTGTTGTCTTTTTAATTATGTCCCACATAGCTTTTGTTTTGTTACAATCATTTGCAATGTACTTATCATTTGTCATAATTTTCGCTTGTTTAATTACTTTTTTAGGATTGAATTGTATTTTGTAGTATGAAATGGAGCTGGGGTTACATTTGTTCTGTTGTCACATGTGTTTTCTTTCACTTTGATGCCTTTAGTAATCCACGTTTTGTTTTTATTATTTTGAATCTTTTTGAGGAAATGTGTCATTAAAATGTCTTAAGTATATATTTATGAATGAGTTAAACTTATCGTTTGTATCAGTTGCCTTTTTTTTTTTGGAATTGTTCTGTAATTTTTTTTCTATTTAAGTGTTAGAATCTGGGCTGTGTGGTCACTGAAGCCGGTAATAAATGTAGCAACAGAAAAACTATTATTATTTGATCTATTGCAGTGCTACTATTTTTGGATATTGTGGTTGGTGTATTTAGGGTTGTTTGTGGATTGTATGATTTTAGTAAGTCTTTAAATAGATTTTCGTTACTGGATTGAGTGAGGCAATTTATGTTGAAGTCACCACAAAGAATAATTTTATACTGTCTGGGTTTTTTAAGTTTTGTTAGAATAATTTTGAGGTTTTTGAAGATTTTCAGATTTCCATTTGGGCTGCATAGGACCCATGTTTTATTCCAGTTAAGTCTGTGATAGATATTTCGATGCCTTTTTCTTTTATGAGGTGAGTGTGATTGGTGTAGGGTGCAAAACTAATTTTATCTTTAATAAAAATGCATGTCCCACCATATGCATGATGTACGTTGTTAATATTTTGACATAAGCTGCTAGCTAAAGAGAAACCTGATATGTGTGTTGTCTAGTTGTTCCTTGGTCAGCCAGTGTTCTGTAAAGCATTGTATTGAAATGTGGTTGAGCTTCTCCTCTAGTAATACTTCTATGTCAGTGAGTTTGTTTCTCAGTGACTATACTTTTTGATGAAGAATGTAAAGATAGTTTTTATTTTTGTGTAGTTTTTGCTTTCCTGCTGATGTTTGCTGCTACAGGTTATAAACAGGAGTGGGTTTACGGTTGCAGTGGAAGTTGTACTTACAGGGGGGTGAGTGTAGGAGGTGAAGGATGTGGAGTGGGCAGGAGAGGTGTGAAGGTAGGAGAAGGGACTGGTGAGGGTAAGAGAGGACTGGAGGCTGGTGAAAGAAGTGGAGTGGGCAAGTGGGGTGTGGATGGAGAGGTGGAAGGATGGATGTGGGATGACAGGCAGGGGCTCCCAGTAAGTGTGAAATAAGCATGGCTCCTTGTTTGTGTTTACCTATCTGGTTCATGTGGATACCATGCCGAGTAAAATGTTTTCTTGAGAGGTTGTCAAGATCGATAAGTGTAATGAGTGTTCCTCTCAAATGCTGTTTTATGTGATGGTTTGTGATCATAATTTTGTTGTTAATAGGAATGTTGTTGTGCCAGTGGGGCAGAGTGGTCATGATTACTTTAGTGTGTTTGGCCGTCTTTCATATTTTCGTCAAATGTTTCTCTGTATCAAAGTGACTGCCAGAGTTTATGTCATTCTGCCCACCTACAATTATTACTGTGTCCTGTTGTGTAAAAGATTTGGTATGAGTGTTTAAGTCCTCAATTACATGTGCCATCGTAGCACTAGGCTTGAAAATACCTGTAACTGAGAACTTTGATGGGAGTTTCTCTCTCACAATGGAGGAAAGGTTCCTACCATGGCTGTCAGCTAAGATCAAACATATTCTTTACATATATATTCTTTATTTGCATGTTTCTTCAATAGCATTTACCTTTCATATTAATTTTTGTGATACAGGATTCAAATATTCCATGGATTTTTTTTTCTTTTCGCATGAGAGATTACTTTATTACTTTCTCGCCTTACTATGTATGAAGTAAAGAGAAAGTATTACAATCGTACACCGGATATCGGTGTGTTTTTGGCAGCAAAACTCTAATTTTTGGGCCCAGATAATGAAAAAGTGGATAAATCTTGTTCCTATTACCATTAACCCATTAAGTACCATGATCCCCAAATGGGGATTGCGCAACTTTTTCATTGTTGCATCAGACTCCTCATCAGTTCCATTACGACACCGGTATAATATTGCTTGTTAGTCCTTTCTGGATAGTGTCCATGTGTCAGTTGATGTTAACGTCGTGTGCAGTTGGTATATCGAGCAAAAGGTAAGATAGTGCGCAAAACTTAAGCTCAGTTGTGTTACCCTTTTTTTACACAATTTTTGTGAGCCTAATTTCGTCATTGCAAGTTTCATATATAATATTACCTCGTAGATTGAAGTGTCTTGAACATAAATATGTATTAGAATTGAATATTAGGTGATGTCTTGTGTGCAAATATTGATATTTCAAACGATCCCCATTTGGGGATCACAGATCACAGTAGATACTGTGTATTTTTTTCTTATTTGTACGAAGTGAAACAAAATCGACTTTCTTTCAAGGAATTCGTTAAAAATGGATCCTAAATGCACAAAATATCTTTCCTTAAAGGAAATTGAGGAAATAATCAACTATCCTGATTTTATTGTTTGTGATGGTGAGAATAATGACACATCCATAGACATAGTGAAGTTACCACCTGACACTGTTGACCCTTTGACAGATGTGGAAGACATGGATGATGATATATTAGAAGATACATCGCCAACTGATGTACCTGGATTCGTTGAAATTCACCAGCCTGGTAATATGAATGCTGATGTATCACACATGAAACGTAGCAAACAAAATCAACCAAAAAGAAAAATGAAGAAACCAAATTCAGTTGCAAATTGGAAGGAAATGAGTGCACATTTTGAATTAAAAAATCAATATGATGGGTTAGAATGGGATAAAAGGCAAACAACATTAAAGGATTCTTTGAAAAATTTGTCTCCAGTTGAAATTTTTGAAAAGTTGTTCGATGAGGAACTGGTGACTCATATTGTAAAAGAAAGTGTTATGTATGCAACCCAGTAATATTTTGTTTTATCTGATAATTGTGTGAAAAATTTTTTGGGAATATTATTGTTTTCAGGATATCATTGTTTACCTCAGGAAAAATTGTATTGGTCAAAAGATGATGACATGAACATTCAGATAATTAGGAAATGCATGCCAAAAAATAGATATCTGGAAATAAAGAAATTCATTCATTTCAATAACAACATATCTCTTGAAAATCAACCATCTGGTTCGAGAGATAAACTCTTCAAAATTCGCCCACTTTTAGTCAAATTCAACACAAATATTTTGAAATTTGGATTTTTTCTGAAAATCTCTGCATTGATGAACAAATGGTTTGGTACTATGGACACCATTACTTGAAGCAATTTTTGAAAGGAAAACCTATTAGGTTTGGCTTCAAACAATGGATGATGTGTTGTTCCAAGACCAGATATTGTTATTATGCAGAGGTGTATGAAGGAAGGAGGGATAACAATGACTCTGAAACAACATATGGGCTTGGTGGAGATGTAGTGATGAGGCAGATAGTTGTCATCGAATCACCACAGCAGCACAAATTTTATTTCGACAACTATTTTATTAGTTTTGAATTGATGAAGAACCTTCGTGAAAGAGAAATTTGTGCCACTGGAACCTGTAGATACGATCGGATGAAAAAAATGTCCCATAAAGAATGATAAAGGAATGAAAAAAGAAGAGCGTGGTAAATTTGATTATCGATTTGATGAGAACAATGAAATTTTGGGGATCACCTGGAATGATAACAATTGTGTAAAAATGTTGAGTAATCATGAAAATGTGTTTCCTCTCTCCCAAGTAAAAAGATGGTCTAGGTCTGACAGAAAGTACAAAAATATTTCACAACCCAACTTGATCAAAAACTACAACAAAAACATGGGTGGTGTTGACAAATTGGACTGGAGCATTCAAAAATACCGAATTCGTATAAGAGGGAAGACATGGTATTTTCCATTATTCACTAATGTAGTTGACATCGCAATAGTGAACTCGCACATTCTCTACTGCATTGCAAATGCACCAATGCCACTTCTAGATTTTAGAAGGGAGATTGCAAGAAGTTATTTGGGACTTTCATCCATCTCAGATTCAAAGCGATTAGGAAGACCCTCTTTTTTTACCTACAGCCTCAAGTACCAGAGTACCCTTGCATATTAGAACAAGTGGCTCACACTACCTTGAACGCATGATAGACGGAAAGCAAAGAAAGTGCACTGTGTGCAAAAAAAATGTGCCCAAACAGCGCCCTCAGTGTGACGTTGGTCTACATGTGGAATGCACCAAAGAATGGTATAAGAATAAATAATGAAGGTGAATTAGTGTGAACTCAGAACTGTCATACAAGAAAATTAATTCCATTTATTTGCCATTTAAGTAATTCAATGTAATTTAATGTTTATTCAATGAATTTGTTCAAAAAATAAAGAAAAAATACAAATTATGTTATTATTCACAGCAAGTACCATGATCCCCAAATGGGGATTGAATATTCAAAAGCTCCATTTATCACAACTGCTGGAAGAAATAATATTTTTTTGTTATCATTCAGTTCATACACTTCATAGCATCAACTCTGACCGAAGGGTTTTTTGGGCATGTCTCCCCTACATTCTTGGATTCGATGTTTTGAATGTTAGTAAATTGATTCATCTTAACACGTGCAGTCACAATCCACGTTGTGTAGGTCCTTGATTATGAAAAATCAATTGACAGTAAGATATCTGTCTGTCTGTGGTCAAAGCAAATATCTAAACCATTCTGACAATTTTCTCCACAACGGATATTCTCAGATCAATCTGAACAAACTTCAGGTTCTGCAAATTTGAAATAGATTTTGATTTCTACTACTATTTTATTGACAGCTACAATATTGAAGATAAATTTAAATTTTAGAGCATTAACTTCAAGTTATTTCAAATTATGTGGAAACAACTCATTTTTTTAAATTTCTAGATCTTTTTTAAACATGTGAGTTTTTAGAACAAATTTCATTTACGAAATAAATTCTCTATCTGCCCCTGTCCACTCGATTGAGGATTTTTGTCTGAAATGAAATTTGTTCTAAAAACTAACATGTTTAAAAAATGTCATTAATTTTTTCAGAGGGGTGTCTTGTTTTTCTAGGTTTAACTGCTTCTGGAGGTCTGCTACCTCTGTTAATGACTGCCTCAGGTGAACGCGATTTGTTTGCCATGTGGCAAGCTTCTCATAGTGCACAGGACGTAAATCGACTCATTATAAAAAAATGTTGTTTACAAGACTGCTCAGATCATATATCTAAGTTGGTTTAGACTACCATTAATGCATATTTTTTTTGGCATGTCTCCCCTACATTCTTGGATTCGATGTTTCAAATGTTTGTTGCACATTGCATATCAATTAGAAATGAAGAAATGGGCCATTCAGAATGACAGTGACAAAGAGAAGGTGGAAAGAAGGAAAAAGGAAATACAAGAAAAATTCAAAGAAGAAATGGCTTTTTTGGTAAATATCCCTAAAAGACGTTCCGGGATCACAAATGATGGAAACACTTTCAGATGATTTTTTAGGACTGCTACTGTTTGTGCAACCATCACAGGAATTAATGAAAAGTTAATAAGTATGTTTAGAGTTATTTTAGAAACACTGTTATCAGGCTATGCCATTGACGTGCAAGCATTCTGTGACTACATTGGACAAACTTGAGAGCTTTATATAAAATTGTACAGTTGGTTTCATATGCCAGTGACTGTTCTCAAAATTTTAGTGCATGGTGATGCCATAATTCAGTCAAGTGTGCTTCCAATCAGACAACTTTCTGAGAAAGCGCATGAGGCTAGAAATAATGACAATAGATGTTTCAGGGAAAATTTCACCAGAAAATCATCAAGAATAAATTCAAATCTCGATCTACTTTACAGACTGCTGATATCATCTGATCCATAGATTACCAGCTTAGAAAAAAAACCTATAAGCCGAAAATGCATGATATCCCATAAACCGAAAATGCATGATATAATTTTTAAATTTTAAAAAATTGCATTATAAATTTTAAAAAATAATACTTTAAAATTAAAATGTTTAAAATAAACATACTCTATAATATGATAATAATAATTATTTTAAGCTCGAAAAATATATTTAAAAAATAAAAGATTGTTAATGAGATGAAAATTGTGGATAAAACAACTTTATTCTTTATAAAACGTGTGTACAATTTGGAATACTTCATATTTCGTATGCCATTTACATAAAATGGTAGAAATAATAAACGTATGTTATTGGAACTTCACATACTTAAAGAATGTCTTATAAGAAGGACGTACACCAAATGTCATTGAGATATGTGCAATAGTTTCCAAGGTATTAATTGTTACGACGTGATTGCTCGAAATTACACACTGTGCCGCTGTAGTCTTCGTGATCGGAAGAGATTATGTATCAAAATACAATGCAATGCAATGCAATGTAATGCATTTTCAGCCTTCCCTACTTAAAAAGCCACGAGCCGCGACTGGGCTGAACGGTTTTTGCGCTAGCATTGACCATGGAAAGACAGACATGGGCGATCAGACGGACCGAAAGACGTTTCGACATCAATCGATTTTTCGGTGTCAAGCACCCACAAAACACGGATTCTGCACACACAATGGGTTAGAGGAAGTACTTTACTACTTATAAGAATATTTCGTGTCCAGGGTCTAGCAATAAGAGATTTTTTTCTCGAAAAATCGCCCTTTTCCGGCGCACGCTTACAATAGCCCACTACTTAATTTTCTCACGAAGTGAGGCGAGGAAGCAAAAAACAACTAGATAAATCCCGAGTTAGCATTTAGCATTAGGGTGGCACGGTTTTTTTGATTCACTGATTCGGTTCATTAGAGGAGAATCGATTACATGAACTAAATTCCTTGTTCATACGTTGTAGTCGCGTGTAGTAAAGTTCATGATGTTACCACAGTAAATATAATTATTTAAAAGAAAATCTATTTCACTAAGTCATGCTACTTAAAGTTGTATTATTGGGGGGGCTATCGCCGCCCAACCCCCAATTTTAAGACTAAAGAATCAACTCGTCATAAAATATCATAAATGTCAAAAAATTAAAAATCAACTCACGTTTCTTCTTCACAGTTCTTTCATCCATTTTTTAACACTTTTGAAACACTCTTGAAAATAAACATCATTAATTTAGATTATTTTTATTTCTGAAAAAATAATAGTTTTTAAAAATAAACAAATTACTCACCTCTGAATTTATATTATAATTTTTTTATTTTCTCGCAAAATTTTTGAAATTTGTTAGTTTTAGAACTTCGTCTCCAGAAATCAAGAAAGCGTGACCACAGAGATAAGTGATCGAGAACTGCATCAAATGTTTCATTCCAAATTTCTCAATTGCTGAATACTGTTGCGGAACATTTACCCACAACAGCACCAAGGATATTTTAAATGACTTTAAAGCCTGATCGTAGGAGTGTTTTATTAACGTGTCTTCATATGTTGGTTCTTCCATGTTCTTTGTGTAGTCTTCTGATCGTTACTTGACACGCTTTCTGCGGCTCACTAATGTGCTACCCTCGGCCCACTTGCGGGCCTGGCCCCAAAAATTGGGAAGCGCTGACAAGAGTTATTTTTGCTAATATGCAATTTCATTTTAATTTTCAATACACTTGTTATGCCGTTATGAACGGATTTCTAACAGCTCCATAAGCGACATATAAATTTCTTTCCTCAAACGTTGGCCAAACTGACTTTTGAAACAGATGAACTTCTGTCTTGTGAGCCAATTGGCGCCATCGACATTAGTGGACCGTTGATTCAATTGCACATTTTCAGACGGAAACAGATAGAGATTACGAGAGAATTGTTAAAATCACTGCAGAAAGTTAAAACGTGGTTAAAATATTATTAGAGGTAAGAAATATTGAAGGCGAAATCATCGTTCTCTTTATAAAATTGTCTTTGTTAATCACTACAGTTAGCCCTCTTCTGGGAACATAATTTTTTTCTCCTTCAGTGCAGGCTTCCTGAGATATATCTTACTAAAACATTAATGACTCACCTTTTAATCATGGAATTCAGAAAATGTATTTTTTTCCTACATGTTCTTATTGAAAAAATTTGTTGTAAAATTTTTTAACTGCATCAAAAAATGGAAAGTATTACAATGAAGTTTTCTTACCGTTTGGCATAATCAATTGTCTATAGATAACCATAGTCAAGATCTTTTAAATAATGCACATAAAAACCCATAAGACTCTTGATGGAAAATTACTTCAATAGTATGTACAAATCAATTGAAAAAGAGTCTGCTTGAGAAGAGATTTTAAATCATGCAGTTATAGGAACATCTGCATGAAAAGCAGACATCAAAACCTACAACAGTGGGAACATTTCTCTGTGAGGCATCACTAGTTTCAAAAAATAATAATTTACATGAAAAGATCGCATACCACAGCTGTGGTGACTCTCTCTCCTTGAAGATTATAAGCAAACTGAAGGGGGGTGAAGATGCTTGGCATTCTTGGCACTCTCAGTGATAATAGATGCTGTGTCCACCTGTCAGTCAGATGATACCACCACAAGGTTTAGTTGGAATTAAAATAGTACTGGCTTGATCTTTATTATTTGAGAGTTTGAATGTACCTATCAAAAATATGTTATAAAAGAATTAGGGAAATAAATTTCAAAGAACTAAATCATGAAAAATATGAGGTTGCAGACAGTCCTGGTTGAAATTTATGAATCAAACACTTAAGAATAAATAGAATGTCTGAATGTGGATGTTTGGAATAAAAGATAAGATTTTAATTTTTATATGTCTGTGAAGAGA
This sequence comes from Teleogryllus oceanicus, assembly GCA_964035755.1. Taxonomy (NCBI): domain Eukaryota; kingdom Metazoa; phylum Arthropoda; class Insecta; order Orthoptera; family Gryllidae; genus Teleogryllus; species Teleogryllus oceanicus. Next base: position 49,753,706 of record CAXIVR010000001.1, on the reverse strand, counting down.
GAATGAATGAGTGAACATGATTGTTCAAATGTGTGAGTGCCACTAGTTTTTGCCATCACAATACTTGCTACATGTGATGCCATTACTTTTCAAGAAGCAACGAAAATTACTCTTTGCATCATGTATAAAAGATTTCAGATGAAAGCAGTCTTTCTTGCAAGTACAAGTATCATTTTTTATTTCTATCCTGTAGTATTATAATCCTGCAATTATCTTCATTCTTCTGGAGGAAGTAATGTCTCTGAAGCAATGATATGTTGTTACTTTAAAATAAAATGGTAAGATTGCAAGGTTTTGAAATAGAAAGTATTACAAAAGAATATACAATCTTTGAAAGTTTTATAAATAATGAATGAAAGAATTATTACTTCAGTGTGTGTAATTTCCACAAAGATTGACAATGACAACTTATTTATGATCATAAATGTCTCATATATTTGCATTGTACATTTTTAATACTCGAAAAGAATGAAAGAATTTGCAAATCCAAATTAAATAGTTAGCTCTCATTCTAAAAGGGTTTTCAATTTCCCTAAGTAGGTAAACACACACATTTGAGTTTATATGAGAATATATGTAATAAAAGGAATTTCATCTCTTAACCATCTTCATTATCTTCGGAAATGTATTCTTTTTCAGCATACATTAAAAGAATGTGTTATCTTCCAGAAAAGTGGCAATCATTTTGTGAAAAGAAAGCCTTTGGTTCAGAAAACGTGAGCCACATTACATCTTGTTTCTCCTGGTTTGTAATATCTTGAATTATACAAGTGACAACTACTCAAGATGCTAGTGGAAAGTGAGATTGAGATGAAAGAATTGACTGCTATGGCTAAGAATAGCTGAGGCAGTCAATTCTTTGAACAGTCAAAACATAATCTATAACAATTACATCATGTCTAGTAGCTATGGTGTTGCAATGGTAGTTGACAGTTATGAAACAGGAAATTTATTCCCGTGTAATTGTTAAACTATCAACTGTGACATGGTGATGAGATGTAAAGAATATAGTTAACTGTGTCCAGTGATAGTGAGCATTTCTAAATAGTTTCAGGAGAAGGAGGGGATTTTTGTCCAGGTCTTTGATTTCCACACCAGGTCGTACTGCAGCACTTGTAATCAAATTGCACATGTTAGTCCTTGAAGAATTCCTGAAAACTATAGAAATGTTTCTGCAGGAGGAAGTGTTTGAGTATTTTCTTATAGCTTGTATCCCTGTAATGTCTTTCAGATGTTTTAGTAGTTTGTTGAACCATTGTTTTGTTGTAGAGAATGCCCTTTTTCAATATAATGTACTTGTGCACAGTGGTTGGTGAAGGTTAAATGCTAGTCTTGTGCTGTATAAGTGTAAGCTTAAGTTAAATTTAAGAAAATGTTTTTGTGCAATAGAGTGTAAAATACTTGCCACGAACAATATTTTCTCAAAAACGGCTCCATTTTTTTCCTTTAATTTTTTTCTAGGGATATAACTAAATGCACTCTATTCGATGACGTAAACACCATATTGCTCTATTCTTTTGTTTTTTAAAAAATTACAAAAATGTTAATTTTTTTGACATGTCTCTCACGTTGGTAATATTTACATTACAGGCAAGTTCATCACATTATTAAATTTATGAGTATATGTGCTTTAAATAATGTCAAATAAAGTTTCTTGAAAACTCAACAGTTTTCTGTAAACCTTAGCTCAAAATTCCGTATTTTCAGAAACGCTCAAACGCAATGTTTTCAAAAATGGCTCGAAATATTTTCTTCAAATTTTTCCAATGGATACTGCTAATTGCACTGTTTAACATGACATAAAGTTCATTTTGGTGTATTTTGTTTTTTCAAAAATTACACAAATGTTATTTTAATATGCACATTTCCATCTATTTGTATACATTATTATATTTGTGAGTGGAAGTGTTTTAAATGAAGTTTTTCGAAAATGATTCTGTGAAAAAGAGCTTCAAATTTCGCATTTACAGAAATGCTTAATCGCCATTTTCTTATAACAGGTTCAAAATTTTCAATAAAAAAACCTACTTTGGAGGAGGTTTTACTCTTCTTTGAAATTCTTGAAGTAATTTCAGTTCTACTATAAGGAAACCGAAATGTTGAGAAAATTAAAAAAAAATTTGGGAAGGAAATTAGAAAAAAATTCTATGAGAAATTCTGTGCCATTCTGTAGCACCTCTAGTTTGAAAATTGCAAAACTTCAAAATTGTTTCGATGTCTTCATACTTCTACAATTATGAAGACATTTTTTTTTCTCTTAATGTATTGTGTACATCAGAAATACTTCTTCAAATGTCGTGTTCAATTTTTCGAAAATATGTGTATTTTTTCGCCCACAAATTTTAAACAATTCTCTCAGAAACGGCTCCAAATTTTTCTTTACATTTTTCACTATGTAGCAAAAAACTAAAGAAAGTGGTATAGGTTTCATTTCGGCGCCCTCTCTGTGTTTTCGAGAATTGGAAAAAATTCGAAATGGTAAAGTCGAATTTCCCGCATTTCATTTGAGGCGGTGTTAATAATAATAATAATAATAATAATAATAATAATAATAATAATAATAATAATAATAATAATAACAATAATAATAATAAAGCCGAAAAGAGAAAAATATACAAAAGAAGAAGACAACAATCAGGAAAGTCAATCCAGCTATCAAAGTGGCAGCTAAAGAAGGGGAAACTTATGCTGACATCATAAAGAAGATGGACACCGTGAACCCTAGAAATCATGGTACAAAGATACTAGCTATACGGAGGACAAAAAAGGAAGAGGTACTTATTGTTCTCGAAAAAACTGGGAATATTGCCTCATTGAATGAAGCTTTGGAGAAGGCGGTAGGGAAGCAAGCTCAAGTGCGTGCTTTGGAGCGAAAGCGTCTAATAGAAATTAGAAATATTGATGAAACGGCTACTGTCGAGGAGGTGTTGGAGGCGGTGAGCAAAACAGTAGCATGTCCACCCCCTGTAGGATGCGCAAAGGTTACGGAGGAATGCAAACAGCTACAATGTTGTTGGAAGAAGAGATAGCTCATAATCTTATAAAGGCAGGAAACATTAAGATTGGATGGGTTAACTGCAGAATCAGGGAAAAAACCCAGACAACAAGATGTTATAGATGTCTAGACTTCGGACATATTGCAATGCACTGCAGAGGACCTGATCGTAGCAACGTATGTTACAGATGTGGTAAAACTGGACATGTGGCCAAGAACTGTACCAACAGGGAGCAATGTGTTTTATGTAAAGGGAAAAACAAAGAGGATCAACATGTGTTAGGAAGTAACAAATGTGCCTCCTTTATAGCGGCGGTTCAGAAGGGAAAAAACATCAAGTATGCTTCGACTTCTACAGATTAACCTGGGGAGGAGTAAACAGGCGTGGGACTTGATGCTGCAGGTTGATGCAGAGAGGGAAGTGGATGTGCTACTTACTAGTGAGCAACCTTACTGCGAAAACATGTTGTATCGAGATACCACAAGAAGAGCGGGTATAATAATCCACAATAGGAAGTTAAATATTAATAAATATAAGATGACGAAGAATGGATTTGTATGGGTTGAGGTGAATAATAAGAGAATTTACAGCTGTTACTTCTCCCCGAATGACACAATAGAAAAATTTCAAAAAGACATTGACGAATTGGAGGCTAGCCTGAAAACAACGAAAGGAGAGGTGCTGATAGCAGGCGACTTCAATGGTAAATCGTCGGAATGGGGGGAGACGCGCTCCGACAGAAGGGGAGCTATTATATGCGAGTTCGTAGCAAGAAATGATCTTATTATTCTTAACTCTGGGAATGAGATCACTTTCCAACGGGGAGATACTTCATCCATTTTGGATTTGACAATAAGTACTTCCAGACTTGCTAAGGACATCACGGACTAGACGGTGTTAGATGAGGAAACCCTGAGTGACCATCGATACATAGGGTATACCGTAACATCAGAAGGGTCACAAAGCGGTAAGGCGAGATACAAAAGTAGGCCTTCTTGGAACCCAAAAAACTTAATGAGGATAAGGCAAAACGTTTTCTTGAAGAGTCCAGGTTATTGGCAAGCATGGGCTGGACAAACAAAGGGAAAACACTCAAAGATGTGGTAAAGACAACGGAAGAAATAGTGACAGCAGTGTGCGATACGTCTATGCCCAGAAGCAGGGGCCCCAGGAATAAACAACAAATGTACTGGTGGACCTCGGAAAAGCAGAAGCACGTAGGAGCTGCATTAAGGCTAGAAGAAAGGCGACAAGAGCCAGGAAATACCCATACCTTAGAGAGCAATATAAAACACAGCGCAAGCAACTTAAAAAAGAAATTAAAATGAGCGAAAACAAGTTGGAAGGAACTTCTAAGCCAGATTGATAATGAACCCTGGGGTATGGCGTATAAGATAGTGACTAAGAAGCTTCGGATGGATCCCAAAATACCTTACCTAAATGACCCACAGTGGATGAGAGGAGCTATAAGAGAGCTCTTTCCCACAAGGGATTCCTGGGAGAGACAAAGACCTAATGATTATGAGTTTAATGATGCTGACTACTTTACGACAGATGAATTACGGAAAGCAGTGAAGAATATGAAAACTGGGAAGGCACCAGGTATGGATGGGATACCCACCGAAATATTAAAATTAGTGGTACAAGTGTATCCAGAATGTCTTTTGGAAGTCTATAATAGATGTCTTAAGGAGGGGAAATTTTTCAGGAACTGGAAAAAACAAAAGTTAATACTACTCCGGAAGGGCAAGAAACCGTTGGAACAGATATCGTCGTATAGACCACTGTGCCTTCTTGACACTATGGGCAAGATACTGGAGGGACTAATACTCTCAAGACTGAGGAACATATAAGTTTTTCTCATAGACAATATGGATTTCAGAAAGGCTGTTCGACGACGGATGCGATTATAGAAGTAGTTCGCATTGCAGATGCAGCTAGAAACGGAACTGGGAGGAAAAAGGGATTCTGTGCACTTGTAGCAATCGATATCAGGAATGCCTTCAACTCGGCTAGGTGGAAGGACGTCATTGAAGCATTGACTGATAAGGAGATCCCTGAATACTTAGTAAGGATCATCGAGGACTACCTCCATAAAGGAAGATAATTTACATGGATAAAATCAGATTGAGGCAAATATGACTTGCGGAGTTCCACAAGGGTCCAGACTTGGCCCTTTATGGAATGTCCTGTACGATGGCATATTGAATATAATCTCCCAAGAAACACGCAGATTATAGGATACGCGGATGACACACTTATAATAAGTCATAGCGATGATATCGAAGTGCTCGAACTAAGAGTAAACGAAGCACTCTACAGAGTGAAAAGGTGGCTAGATAGACGACTCCTTCAGATAGCAGTAGGGAAAACTGAAGCGGTGTTAGTCACCGATCGGAGGGCTTTTCGCTTTGCAGATATTAGACTGGGAGAAGAGAGAATAATCTGGAAGAACCAAATAACATATCTAGGAGTTGAGATAGACCGCAGACTTAAGTTTGGGCCACACATAAGTGTGATGGCAGAAAAGGCAGCGAGGACAGGATCCAACTTAGCAAGAATACTACCGAATGTAGGCGGTCCACGAGAATCCAAGAGAAGGATGATAGCTGGAGTAGTTCACTCACAACTGTTGTATGCAGCACCAGCTTGGGCGAGTTCACTGGAAAAACAGGCTATGAGAAACAAATATACACAAGTGCAAAGACGAATGGCCCTGAGGGTGGTGGCTGCCTACCGTACTGTGTCTACTAGCGCAGCACTGGTATTGGCCAGTATCCCACCTATAGATCTGACAGCCATGGAAAGGAAAAGGCCGTATTCTGCCTTACAGGAAGCTAGACAACAAAATCGGTATCTCTCCCCCAAGGAAATAGAGACCATCAATACTGAGGCTAGGAAGCTACTTTTTGAAGAGTGGCAAAGAAGGTGGAATGTGGACGCTAAAGGTAGATGGACACATCGGATTGTGAACAACATTGAGAGATGGGTCGATCGAAAGTTTGGGGAGGTGAATTATTACCTAACCCAGGCCTTTACGGGACATGGTGGATTTAATAAGTACCTCTGCGATTACAAGATTAAAGAAAGTCCGACATGCACCTTGAAGATACTGACGATGCAGAGCATGCGCTGTTTCAGTGCAGGGCATGGGAGACGGAAAGGGAGACTTGTTATGCTAAGCTTCAACAAGTGATGACCCCAGAAAACATGATGGATATAATGCTGAGCTCGAAGGAGAAGTGGCATATAATAGAGCACTTCATAATTAAGATCATGAAGGAAAAGGAGCGAAGGAGTTAAAGCATTAGCTCCCATTCAATCTTCCACGCGAAGTAATGTCTAGCGACGGTTCCGCGTGGGAGATATCACGACTTAGGAGATGAAGGTTTAGGATTTTAGTCGGTAAACCAAGAACGTGATCCCGACAGTACCGGCTTCACCGGTCTCCGTAAAGGATTTCCCCCTTCTAAATAATAATAATAATAATAATAATAATAATAATAATAATAATAATAATAATAATAATAATAATAATAATAATAATAATAATAATAATAATATAATATTTTATTGCTTATAGACTTACACAAAGTATCAGCAAATCTGTCTAGTAATTAATTTAAATTACAGGAAGTTAATTACATATTTTTACTACATGCACTTACAGTAATAATTTACAAATCTACATTATCTTAATAATTTAAATGTTAAAAATATATATAATTGATTAATATAAACAATTAAATTTTATTTTAATAATAAATCATTATTAAATAAGAGTAGCATTAACAAAGTACTGTATTATTATAAACTAGCAGATTATTATACAGTGGAAAAAACTTACAATTAGTGTTGGTAATTCACATTTAAAAAAATTAAATTATATAATTGTCTTATCAAAACTGAGTAACTGGTACAAGAAGTGGTCTCACTTGTAGCAGTACACGGTTTTAAAATACAGAAAAGTTAAAGCAGTTCAGTTATCTTATATGGACCCACACTGATGAGATGACGTTTAAGCAATGTTTTAAAGTATTTATCATCAGCTGATTTTACGGTGACTGGGAGATTATTAAAAAGCTTAGCTGCAATGCAGAAGGGATCTTTATTAGTTGAAAACTGGTTAGTGTATATCCTGTGATAGTCCCTATGTCCTCTAGTGTGATAGTTATGTATTTCTTTATTACTCACAAGATATTGATTCTGATTATTTCTCAATAGGAGAGTAGAGTGCTACAACAGTCAGTAATTCATATTTAATAAAATAATATTTACAGGACTGTCTTGGATTCAGCTTGAAAATGATTCTGATACATTTCTTTTGTAGGACCATCAATCTATCCATATTCTTTTGTGTTGTACCTCCCCATATTTCAATACCATATTGAAGTTGTGAGAAGATTCTGCTGTAGTATATTGACGGAAGTGAGTCTGTTTCCAGGTATCTGGAAAAGTATCTCAAGAGGAATATATTTGAGTTTATTTTATTACAATGTTGTGTTGTAACTCATTGCTTTCTGATTAGGGTGCAGATAAATTTCAGACTCAGAAACTGTTATTTATGTTAAAAAAGGAAATAATAGATAACGTATTATAATAATCGTTAACTTATTATAATCTGCTTAAAGTTAGTTTTTTTATTCGATACCATTAGCAGTGTTGGAAACGTTTGTAGTAGACCAGAAATTTACACGTTTATTCGAATGTCAAAGGACACGCTAGAAGTGATTAATATTTAACTTCCTAATCTACAAATTTGTTTATAATAGTATTCATTCATTTACTATTCCATATTATTGTAACTTTTTGAAAAACAAACGTACGAAGTTGGAACAGTTTTTGAAGGCGAGTGGCAGTAAAAACAAAATGTTTTAGCGGTCTTTGTTGCTACCAACCTCTCGTGTGACAATGACTTCCAGTGTTGCCAGGTGCGGACGATTAAGATCCGCCATCACTGATTTCATTTCCCGCTAAAAACCGCTAGATTTCATTTAAAATTTTCCGCTAAAATCCCGCGAAATTCAAAACCTTTAACCGATAAAAATTGAAGCTAAAAAAATATATATAACCTAAAGAAACATGATATTTTAACAATATTTTTATTATCAGGTAGGGAAATAATTTTAATTTGATTAAAATATATTATTTTATTTAAAATAAAATGTAGCGTATAAAACACTGTAAATATAAATTAAAATTTTTAATTTAACATAAGATAAAGTTTAAATATCTTCAAAAAATTAATTGATAAACTTTTGAATAATGTTCATACAAAATCTAACAAAACAGTTAAATCGTCCGTATTGTCTGAGCCGGACTTGTATTTTTCATTAGCATTTACTTGTTGTAAAACCTTTTTTGGGAACGTTTAATTGTAACAACATTTTCCAACTCTTCTTAAAGCTAAGCGAATTGTTAAAATGGCGTTCAAAGTTTCAGTTTTTAATTTGTTTCGCAATTTTGTTTTGACTATATTCATTAAACTAAACATGCGATCAATTTCAGCATTCGAATGCGGTAAAATCAAAATTGATAGAGCAAATTCAGATAATTCCTTAAAAGGATCCGAATTTGAAGCATCAACATATTTTGATATTTTGCCCCAAAAACCGATTGTACTTTGTGTCTCATTCCAATTGACTAAATGAATGTAGTTAAACTGGTGTTCAATTTGCGTAATCAGATCGTCTGAAACATTGAACTGCTTGAAAAGCTTGGACAAGCTTTTTTTATTACTACACAGTGTATTGTTAACTGACAATGCTGAAATATTTTCTAATATTTCAATGTTGTCTGGTAATCGCTGTTTTAATTGTTTGAACAATGACAATAGAAATGAAATGCAATGGTCACGAAGTACAAACTCAGCTTCAAGTGTAATTTTACCTTGTTTTCTTAGTTCGTCTAATTTTTGCTCTGCGGCATAATTTAAATATGGCTTTTTCATTATATAGTGATCTATGTTGCAGTGTAATGGATCAATACCACTGTTTGGAATTATGATTTTTTGCGCCATAGAAACAGTTAACATTTTTAAATCTGTCAGAAGCTTTGTTGGATCAACGTGATTAGACTCAAAAATTTTATTAACTCGTTGCAGATCTGATAAAATGGGATTTAAAAAAGTAAATAGACAAGATTAAGTTCATCGTCATACATTTTATATAACAACTCAGCAGTGTAACATCTTTCAGAATTTCTGGCTATGCTAAAATGAGTTTTTAACTCCACCCATTGATTTGAAATTTGTTTCATTTGAAAGCCACCGAGTACCTGACAACTGAGGAATTTTTAAGGGTTCATCGCCATTATTAATTAATTTATATAATTCGCGATATGCTAGTTGCCGCGCTGACGATTTACTAAACCAATTGTAGGTTTCTGATTCTAGACATCGTGGCAAAGATTCTGCAGTAGCATGTGATACAGCGAGTTGTAATGAATGACTAGTACATCTGATTAAAATAAGCTCCGGTATGTCTTCTTTTAATTTTGCATACACCCCATTGTTGCAACCTACCATGATGCTAGCTTTGTCTGTTCCTATGCCTTTCAAATTTTTAATATTCAAATTGAAGCGATTGAGCGCTGATTTAATGGCTGATACAATTGAATTTGCGTCCCCCGCTTCCCATTCGACCAAAGCTAAGAATGTCGATATGACTCTGTTTTGTTTAAAACTATAATAAATAATTGAAATGCCTAATAATTTTGTAAAAGAAATGTCGTTTGACTCATCCAAAAGTAAGCTGAATGGCCTATTTTCAATATCGTCCAAAAGCTCATCTTCCAAGTGTTTTCGAAGTACTACATTTTATTCGATGCATCTGAACCCTTCATGCTACTTTACTGTCTGCAAAGATGTCGTGATACAAGTCACACAAATGGTCAGTAGATGCAATCGAGCAATGAGTGACAATATAGAGAGCCGTTTTAGCTACTGCATTTGCAGTCTTATTCGTCGCTTTTACAAACTGCAGTATCTTCTGTCGTGCAGCCGAAAAGGTTCACTAGCATCAATATGCTTTTTCGTCTTAGCATGATCCTCTAAATCGCAATGCTTCTCCATCAAATCACATTTGCAGAACCTGGCAAAAAATTATAACTTAAGCTATCTTAACATAAATTAAAAGAAAATGGGTTGCAAATAATTTAAATTTTTTTTTATAAATATTTTTCAAATTTTGGAAATATAATAATCTGAATATCAATATTATTAGCATGAATAATAAAAAATAACAGAGTATGTTATTATTACAATTATTATAAGAATTGGAAAATTACTCACCTGCAGCGAACTTTTTCAGGGTTATCAGCAATTTCCATTATCCAGTCTTTTAATAACTTTTCGGTAAGCCACTTCTTTCTAAATAATTGCACTTTTTTTTCTTACTTGTGTCTTTGTTTTTAGATCCTTCGGGTTTTCATTGTGTGGGTTTGCTATTTTTTTTATAAATTAGATGAAATTGTATTTTTTTGCACCATAAAAATTGTAGGTCAAACAAATGTTCCAGAACTTCAAAAGCAGTTGATATAAAAAGAGGTATCGAGTACCAACCTTATAATATAATAATAGTTGTTGCCACTCTGATTAACTGAAATGAAGTATATTCCATTTCTTTCTAACAGCTTTGCTAATATGAAATAAAAGTATAGTTGGAACCAAAGGCCTAGTATCCGATTAGTTACTGATTAGTAACCGATTAAAGGTTGGCGCTACTTATGCAAACATACAGGCATAAAGCTAATATATTAGTATAAACGAAATTATGACAAAATTTTTATGTTATTCAATGTTAAATTTTGAATTCATATATGGCATTTCAGATTGATTTTCTTTCGTGACTAATTCGTTGTTCTCATGCAATTAGCATGCTCAATATCTGATTTGTTTTTAGAAGAATCATATTTCTCTTCGTCAAAATTATCTTCGCCACCAAGGACCCAACAAAACAAAAACAGATTTTTGTTACATTTTTGCAGCGTGAATACTATTGGCGTATTCGAGTACTAACATTTTAAAATAATAATAAAGGACAGACAATTCAGTCCACATAAGTGCGTCCTTTATTATTATTTTCAAATGTTCGTGCTCGAATACACCATATGAACATAATCTTCAATGGCGTATTCCGATATTAAGAATATTTTCTATTGAAAAAGGACACACAATTGAGCATACATAAGTTCATCCTTCGTCAATACAAAATATTCTGAATATCGGAACACGCCACAAAATATTATTACATATACAATTATGAAAAAATTATAAAAATGAATAAATTGTTCGTTTTAAATTTATCTTTAAAAATTTGTCTCTTATAAAAGATTCAATAAATAAATTCGCTGATATTCCGCAACAGTAAAAAAAAACGCAATTTTTTCCGCTACTCGCGAAGGACAATTTTTTCCCGCGGAGTATTTCGAAAAACCGCTTAATTTAGCGGGAAACCCGCCGATCTGGCAACGCTGATGACTTCGTTTGGCGCGTCGTCATTTCTCAAAATGGCAATACAGTGGTTTCAAAATTCTTCGAATTCATTCCTTTGTTGTCGATTGTGATTGTATGATGCAGATTGTGTTAGGTATTTAACTGAATACACCAAGTTTAAGATTGAATTGTACGTGTTTATTTAGCTTATTTACGAAACATTACACTACTTACTCGGTTCAATACGCAACAGAATCGAATGTGGAAATGTGATGGAATGTAGAATGTTCTTATGGAATGATATACATTGAAGGAAGGTAAAAAATTTAACTTAGAACTAACAAACACACTTCTTTACTTAAGGAAGTTTTGACCGCTGATATTAGTATTCAAAAATTGAAAGTTCATTTCAATGTAATGAAAGCATGCTTCTGAAAAACTATTATTGCTTGCTTGTATTACGTGTGCAAATAATGTAATGGTTAAATTTATTAATATTTGTTTCATTTGTAAAAGTTAGAAATGACTACTGTTCCTGGAAAAGGGTGACTTACTCGTATGAACGTAAAATATAAATTTTTACGCAGATTTTAGTAATTTTTTCCTATGAAAACACATTATTTCAATTTTAATTTTCCAGTATGTCGTTAGTCTTTGGAATTCAAAAGTGTCCTTAAAATTATATTAACGCATAATTACTCAAACGTTGGATTGACTAGTGTTTAAAACAAAAGAACTTCTGCCTTGTAAAACTTTTGGCGGCAACGTCATGGAAGATGATGGATGCAAATTTTATATCGTGTTCTCTTTCAAACGCCAAGAATGTGCAATATGTCAGTTGATATTAATTTGAAGATGTATCTGAGTATTTATGTACGAAAATCGATGTTTTCTGCCCCGGAAAACCATTGTCGAAATCTATCCATCATGCTGCAATGCTTACTTCATCTCAAGTATTGAAACTTCCAAATCTAAATTTGCTTATTGATAAATTTGAGAAACTCATAATCATATTTTATCCTTAGGAATCATGGCATATGCGAGTCAGAGAATTCTGCCTGGACAGGATACAAAAGGCACTAGGAAAGCTTTGCAGTATGACGCAACAATGTGTCGCGGAAGGCCGATTGCTGCTGAGTTCTGAGACGTGTTCATTCTTGTATTGAAGTCGCAGTGTTCAGTTGTTCATTACCAGGAATAGCTTGAATTGCTTGCTATGGCGTCGTTGTCATGAAGTGAGATTCGGGAAGTTTTGCGATTTAACTTAGCGCATGATTTAAAAGTAAACCAGTACTTAAAAGAAATTCCTCATGCACTCGTTGATGTTAGTCCGAATCGTAAGTTTATGTTCAGGTGGTACAGACTTCCAAAGGGAAAATTTCACTTCGAAGGACGCTGTGAGGGCGGGAATGCCATGAGCATCACGGAAGAAAACATTGCTGCTGAGGGGAAAATGCTTGCTACAAAGACAAGTGAGTGACTAAAAGTAGATAGAAGATATCTGGGACCTAAATGCACAACTAATTCATTTGATTCTGCATAATCATAAAGAATAAAATTATAACTGTATTTTTCAAATCAAATGAAATTGTGGAGCGTGTTGTTTTGGACACACCGAAGACAGTCACAGCTAAGTGGTGCACTGAGCAGTGTCTCCCTAAAGCCATACAATTTGTGAAAAACCTGCTAAAGTAAAGAATAAACATTTTGTTTCCTCCATTATTATAATTCTCCAGCTCATCGTGCCAAAGCACCGAATAGTTGACGACACAACTGAAACTCCTTGAGCACCCCGCAGTTCGGTACAGTACAGATTATGACCAGTGTACTTTAGAAACAAAACTGTGGCATTGAATACGTGAAGGGAACTTATGACTTGATTTATTGACCACTAAGTAACAATCATTATTATTTAATGAATGGCTGTTCCATGTACCTGCTTTGCCATATTGCATTTTGGGTGTGATGTATAGCAGAGCAACAGCAGATGCTGCTGATTCCAAGACCGGGAAAAGGAGGAAGGTCTGTAGGGTGGCATTACTTCCACTTACTTGTGCCACTCTGTAAGCATGTAATAAGCTTTCTACTTTCAATTGCCCTCTTTTAATCATTCTGAATCCCTTATGTTTTCAATCCTGATGCTATTAATTTTTGAGGCAATTTAAGCATTTTTAGGAAAGTTCTTAAGTAAGTAACATGAAAGTTTTAGAAATGTTTTGGACTTAATCTTCTGAACAAAATCAAACAGTAATTTTGTGGACTATCATGAACTTCTACCAGAGATTCCACTTTGCATCCTGGATTCCACTTGGTCAGAGCTCACTTTTGAGTAACTGTAACACTACCTATCAGCAATGCAGTACATTTCCCAGAATGCTAAGACTTCGTAACTTAATTGAGAAATCTGTAAACCCATTCTCTCCCATCTTCAATAAATCTCAAAGAGATGTCAATCAATTTTTATTGTTTTTATTTTCTCTCATACATCAATATTTCTCTTTCAATGTTTGATATTGAAAATTAAAAACTGTATAACTGTATCCTCCTTTATTGCCCTGGTTATAAACTACTTTTTTGTCAGTGTGTGCCATGGAAAACAAAATGAAGAGAAAGAAAGGGAGAGGGGAAATGGCGATACAAATATTTATTTGGGAGGCATTAAATTCTCAACTTACACTGAATACAATAGAGAAACAATAAATTAGGAATACAGTAACAAGAATTTTTGAGAAGTTAGTGCATTTTACCATTTTTCTATCAAAATTCAACATTCTAGATAAATGGCAAAAAGAATTCATAACTGGTAGTTGATATTCAAACGAAACTTTTATTTGCTTCAGAATGAGAGCACATCTGTACCATTATCAATTGAACTAAGGGGCACAGATACGGACAAAAATAATATCAATGAAGACTAAAAACAGCAAATATGTTGCTGTTACTGAAGAATTGAAAATATTAACAGATAAAGTGATTGTGGCTTATGAATATAGAGTGATATAAGTAAGGAATTTTATATAACACTCATAACTTTTCAAGAACCACTCTCTCTATGTAATTAAACCTGAGTTGTGAACAGGGGCTCATTAGTATATACCATAAGTGACTCCCTTTTCTAAAACAATTGCCTATATTCATGAACTTATAGTGAATTGGTGGAGTTGCAATGAGAAAAGACAAGCTGTTATGAATTGGTGACACTCCATCTGATATGATTACGTAAGCTTCCGTGGTCGGAGAGCTTTACTGTCGGACAAGCACGATTGCTCAGAGCTGACGCTTCGCCACAATATGTTGGCCGAAACGTCAGCTACGAGCAAATCAACGCGGCTTGTCCCGGACAGCCAAGAGACACATTCCATCTGATATTTTCTTTACTTTAAGATACAATAAATAGGGCATCTGCCTTGATATTTTTTTATTTTATTTTATTTATTATTTTTTATTTTATATTTTATTTTATTTTATTTATTTATTTATTTATTTATTTGTATATTGTATTGTATGCATTATGGAAGAAGCAACAGTGTCTGCTATTTACTTTAGTGATGGTATGATGAAGACATGGAATGGACAAGGAAGAGGATATGGAACCAAAGTGTTTATTGCAACAAAAACAATTGTATTTTGATACTGACAGCTGTACCATTCAGAAGAACCACATCAATGGTAAGTACTCATTTTCTTTAATTGTCAAGACAGCTTGTCTGACTGCAACAGTAGTGTTTGAAACACATAAAATGTAAGTAAAAATAAAATGAAGCTGCATCAATTGCTGCAATATATTTTACAAAATTCTGCTTATCAACATCACAAATCATTCCTTTATAGTATGATACAATGAGCATGAAGGCTGAAGACGAATAAGAAGAAATGACACACATTGTAGGTTTGTGTGACATTCGATTTCATTTATCTTCATCCTTCATGCCTATTGTATTTGATCCTGGTGGGTTCTGCTTAGTGTTTTTGTTATCAAGCATTGAACCTACATTAAGCTTCTTTGCAATATTTTTAAATAGTAAAGTGTAGGCTCTTAAGTTTCAATTGTTCTCAGCATGGGCCTAGCAATTCTCAAGGTGAAAATGGCTGTGCTAGTTATTTATAAGAACATCTGCAAGTAGCAGTTAGAGAAGAGCTTTTTAAACAACAGGCTTCCTATGATTGTGAGCAGGAGAATTACTGAGCATACCAGAAAATTACTAAAATGTCAATTCCCTTAAGGGAAAGTAATACCCATTTTCCAGCAAAATTGTAAATTCTTTGCTAACCTAATATACTAGGTTGAAGGCAAATAATAGAAATTATGTATGTACTAAATATAATGTTCATAAGTTTATAATTCAAAACAAAAGGCTTGGAGGGCAGGTCCATAGCTAGAGTGAGACAGGATAGGATGGGCATTGCCCATGCTGGTCTTATATTTGCCTTAGAAAAAATAATTCAACAGATTCATCCAAACAACCCATGAAATTTTCATTGTATTGCTGCCATGCTTACCTCCAAAATCAACTGTCTCAACTTAGTCATCAATTAGTTGACCTCAAAAACTTCCCATGACCCATCAAAGAATTACATATTTTGTTTTCTTTGCATCTGAAAGGAAAACACCAGAAAATATAAACATAGAAAAGATGTTAGTAAAATTTCTACAAATGAAATGAAAGATAATAGCAGTTGTTGGCAAAACTGTTGTGTATTATCATTTATTTTTTAAATTTTGCAATGTATTTTCAGAGAACATGTTTCGAAATAAAAAAGCTTTTGGAAAAATAAACTTTATTGTTGATTAGGACTCTAAGTGAACAGTGAAAGTGTTGCTCCTTCTAAAAAGTAATTTGCTCATGTGAAACTGAAGGCTGGCTATGGACCTGTTTAAAGCACAGTACCATAACACACATAACTAAAAACGGATTTTCTTGATGAAATGTTTAGAAAGCTCCGACCTGATAAAATATTTTGTAATTTTTTGTTCTTTGAATTGTAAAGTTTTTGTTAAGATGCTGGAGAATCCTCAAATACAATTTTTAGGATTACTTGGTTTTATGAAGTCTTCCTTGAGTCTACATGATTTATGTAGATTTTTAAATTTAATTAATTTATTAAGGGAAATATTAACAGAAATAAATATATCATTTCAACTGTGTGGAGGAAAGAAGGGGGTTGTGCTTTTGGAGAGTTTTTTTCTGTGTTTGTTTCTTTATTCTGTTTTACAGTCCAAAAGGTTTGACTAATTTCCACATGTTAGGTATCATTGCATTGGTCTTTATCTCTTAAGTGGCACTGAATATATAAGAAATATTATTACATGCTACTAATAAAATTATAAAATTTCTTTAATAGCACATTTGACACTGCACATGTGGAATATCAGATTGTGAAACATCATCACATGTTGAAACATCAGTTGAAAATAAATACATGGACTCCCTTCCAATGACAGTCCATTAAAAAAGTAATTTGGTTTAAAAAAAATTAATTAATTTGGTTTTAAAAAATAAAAAAGTAATTAACTACTGGTTTTCTCATACTATCTATGCCATCTGTAGAGGTTATGTAAAATTATTATAATTATATACAATGAAAATTTTAGCCATCTCTGGCTGAACTTTCTTTGCCAAATAGCTTGAAACACGGCACAAAATTATTGTTGATTTCCTATCATCTTCAGACACTTCATAAGAAACTTTGATCTGATATATGGCTAAGAATTGCACCCTGCATCTAAGTAGCTTCTGAACAATGCTCTCAATACTTAATTTCCCGGCCAAAAATAAACATTTTCCTGATGCTCACTAACTATACACAATGATGTAGAACAAACTTTAGAGAACATTTTAATTAATATGATGATTTACTTTTCATTTCTGTAATATTTCAATTTCATTCAGTATGTTTGAACAAAAACCACATCCTACATGTTTTCACATGTTCCTAATTTTTTTTATCCCTATAACACTTTAATCACAATGAGGTTTCCAAAGTAACATAGAAGAGCAAAACCTCTTTTAAACAAGAATTTCCATGTAATCTTAAAATGTCTAAGTATTCACACAGAGACAAAATAGTCTCCTTCTTTCTGAAGAATTTTTCGACTTTACCAAACACTAAGTTAGTAATTATGTCCACAAACGGGATACAAATGTGTTGAATATTTAAATATTTTACTTTCCATAAGAAATCCCACCAAAGTAGACATCAATATTGTATTTTTATTTTGACTTGTGCAAGAATCAGAAAATAGATTAATGCATTTAGGCTTATATTCCGATGCATCCAACTTGCATTCGAGCTCTCTTAAAAAAATTACCAGTGCACTTGAGACAACATTGGCTTCACGAGATGATTCTGTTTCCAGCCAAGAATATAAGTAAATATTACTGGGTGTTGAACCTTCTTGTGTACCATTATTGCCAAATTATAGAACCAAACCTGTCAAGAATATCTCAGAAACAGATAGTTTTGGTAGAGGCTGGTTCTGTTGCATGTCGAAACAAATTTTTATGGTGTTAGGTTCCTCTTTTTTCATGATCTCATAAAACTTCTTGGCCCTCGTATTATGTAACCTGTACATTGTTTGGTGCTCATTTTTTTGTCTGTTAGTTTTGCTAATTTTTTATTTTTTGTAAGTATTCATTACAGGTTGAACACATCAGTTTTTGGACACCCAAAAACCAAATTGAAGTTTTTATAAAACCAACAGTATTGACAATAATGGAGCGTTTAAATTGAATGTTTGAAAGGAACGGTCATGATAATCAGTATTATGAGAACAAGTTTTACTTTAGTTATATAGCTTTTGACTAAATAATGTTAGATACAAAACACTTATTCGGTTTAGCAAAACTCTACATATGCTCGAATATGTACAGTTTTGCTAAAATTCAGACTTTTTCAGCTTTAAAACAGTCGCAGAAATAGAGTTTTGGTAAAACTAAGTTTAGAAATGGATAGCTGGCTACTGAATAGTAGTATAGTTGTAGTATAGTAGTAGAATAGTATAGTAGAGATGTGTAACTCATTTTCGTTCAAACGTGCAGATGTTGACTTTTGAAAAAACAGTCCTCAATTACATTTCTCTTGGTTTCTTTGCATAATCTGCGATATGATATTTCATGATGATTTAAAAATCAATCATCTGTCTTTCAAAACATAGTTTATTTACAGCATTATTTTCAACATCTTTATTGTTATTGTTGTTCATGTTTCTTTTTACTGCTACTACTTCCATCTTTTTCTTTACTATTATTAATACTTCTTCCCTCTTCTTTACTATTACTCACATTTTTACAATCAACAAAATCTTCTTGCTCTTCAATGATTTCATCAGTTTGTTGATGATCATATAGCAGCATGATTACCAAAATTCTGAATTACATCTTCACTTTCCTTTTCATATAAAACATTTTCAAACTTTAGTACCTACATTAATTTTGATTGGTTGCTGTAAGAGTTCACTTTTAAATTTAACATCTCAGCAAATTTACATGAATTTAACATCTCTGCACATTGTTCTTTTCTGGAAAATAAATTAGATAACCTCAATCTGCATACCCAACCATTACATGGTTGGGTATGCAGATTGAGGTTATCTAATTTATTTTCTTTCTTTACAAGATTTTGCATCAAATGTTTATCATTTCTAAGGAGAAATTCACGCAAAATTTTGTTCCAAAAACCTGTAAATGATCCAAACGAGTCTCCTTTTTCAAAAACAATTTCATTGGTGAGTTAGAAGCAATTTTTGAATGAAAATTTTATTTAAAATATATGTTTCATTTATTATAACTTCTCCCTATTCAGTTTTTGGAGATGTGTGTGATGTCATTTGATAATGCCATTGCAATAAGAATTCCTTCCATATAAAACATTCATGATTTTCCTTCATGTTGAATCATTTGGCCAGTTCTCTTTTGTCTAGATATTTAACTGAAAATAAATTGCAATTTACATTAGGACAATATGAAACATCGTCAAAATAACGATCTGTCCATTTTTCTCAATCATATATTTTCTTATCTGTGTGACCAGAAGCAAATGCTTCAATTTGTACACATCGACAAGCACTGTCCATTTTTCTTAAATACTGAAATGGTTTATAAGAAAAAAAACAAACAGTGATGACTATTTGTAATATTATGAGTAGCACCATTGTCTATAAACCATGCAACACAATAAATTTATTTCTATCAATTTTTTCAATTGATAACATCACACATTCCACAGCTTTATCTTGATGTTTACATTCATTACTACGATAACCCATATTTTTGCATTTAAAACAGACCAAGTCAATTCTACAGTCCTTTGAAAAATGGTTTATCTTGCTACAAGAAAATTTTATCATTTTTGCCTGTTTTCATAAGCTCCTGTAAGTTATTATTTTGATTATTTTTCTTATTTAATTTTCGATTTTTAATTTTATCTTCATTGTAGTAGTGACAGAACTTTCATCTCTTCCAGTAATATGATTTCCATAATTCAAATATCTTTTCTGTAACTTTGCCTAGACCACGCCATGTAATATAAATATGATCAAAATCCTTTGGTAAAGTCTGTGAAAATCTCGCACATATATTTCCTTTACTTTGTGGCATTTTATGTAATGACATTTTAGATTGAATATCATCAAATTTTGCTAAATGTCCCTGTAATCACATTCAATATTATGAAATTTATGTCACAGTAAATAAATATTCTCTACAGACTGTAAATAAAAAATTTGATCTAACTTATCCCACATATTTTTTGCTTGACTCACAAGATTTTGCATCAAGCAATAGGATAATATATTTTTTAGCCTTACCTTTTTCATTATTCCATTTATCCAATACTATTTCATTAGTATTGCCAGGTTTCGGAAAAGTTCCATCAACAACGTTTAATAAGCCATTACATTCTAAAATTGTCCTCATAATAATCTGCCATGTAGATGAATTTTCTTCTCCAATCAATATCTCAATTTGTGTATTTTCTCCTGTCATTTTTATATTTTGTATAATCAAAATTTTCTTTAAATAAATATTCTTTTGGTGTTTTACATCTATTAATTTTCAAACTTTTATTCATTCAAAGGTAATCATGCTCTGCTACCATGTCAGAGTAAATCAAAATCTTCAAATTCAGTTATAACTTTCTTTTAACATAATTAATGTTTTAAATACAATTGCTAATGACTAGGGCCCAGATAATTATATACTAAAAATTGGGAAAATATGTACATATATATGTATTATAATATACAGAAATATGTAACACTAATTATCAATATATCTATTCTTTTTTATTCTAAGTGGATGGTGCTATATTTTTTTGACATAGCGACCAAAATTAAACATTATATTCTTCATAATCCTATTATTTAATATGACCTCTGTAACAAGAAACAAATATTTGTTTCAGATTTTCAGCAATGAAACATTTCCTATTATCTTGTAATAGAGCTTTGTACTAATAAAAAGAGCTTTCTACATCGCATGAAGTCACTAGTGCGTTTTTAAACTTGCACATATCCTCTGGCGTGTAGTCAATATCCAATGTGATGGAATTGTCCCCTCATAGCACTCCTCTAATAGCACAAATTGTTTTGAATCCTAATTTTTTCTCCAGAACTGAAGACCTTTTTCTTCACTAGATCCCCTATTGATCCTCAAGTGATAAATGAACTATCTGTTAAAGAAGAGACTGCTGATTGGACAATTTCAAAACTGGCGGAAAGTGTCAGGGAAGAAGTCCAAAGATCCATCCAAAGATTTAATTGTAGTGCGTACTGAAAATGGGGCAATATAATTTTTCAGCTTTTCAGAATAAAGCTATTGCTGTGATATGCTTATAGATGCTTCAGTATAGGAATCCAATTGAAATATAACTTAAAATAAAAATTTTAAGCATTGTAGCTCAAAGAATCAATTCAGATGCCCCATCTCGTCAATTCTTCTTCTTCTTTTTTTTAAATTTTTTTTATTATTATTATTATTGTTATTATTGGAAATCAATGAGTCAACCTGAGATCGAATCAGTTCTGCAGCACAACGCATGTACAAGTCAGGTTAGGAGTAGTACTACTCCTAAATTACTTAATTTTGGATACAACACCTGGATTTTGGACCCAAAGAGATAATTTACAAACAATGACGGAGGCTCACGTGTGACAATCAGGGGGGGGGGAATGTTAACAATGCCTCCTCTGTTGGTGCGTGTAGTTTCTGGTGAATGGTATCAAGGTTTAGGGAGACCCCTGAAAGATGCAAAGTGGGTGTGCGATTTTGCCTGCTAAACATATCATTTACACCAACCAAACTTGTGTTCTGTACTTGCGATACTCATACTGAAATTGAACACATCAGAAGAAAGAAAGAAAGAACCTAACTGTAAATGTAAGAAAGAAAGAAAGAACCTAAACCTAAATGTAAAAGAAGAAAGTGTAAATGTAAACGGTAAATGGGGAAACTTGGAACAGATAATAAAATTAGCAGGAGCAGAAGCTTTCAGTTATAAACAAATAAAAAAAACAACAGAAAATGGCTGCACTCTTGAAACGCAGAAATAAAAAAGTTAATGCTAGAAAAAAAAACAAGTGTGTAGAATGTACATGATATTTACAGTGTTGTCAAGCCTCTACTAAATGTCTAAAAATTTCGATTGTTGGAGATAAGAGATTTTTATCTCTACCTTGTCTCAGAAATTGAAAACTACCAAAGGAAATGGCAAGTACACACAAAAAGGTTGAAGATAGAACGTTTCCCAAGAAAAGTTCTCCAATATAAGCCAAGAGGAAGAAGAGACCTTGGCAGACCAAGAATGGGCTGGGATGATCAAGAACACCTTGGAAGTGACTGAAGGAATATTGATAAACCAAGGAACAGGTCGACAGACGTATAACTTAACTGTTCACGATGATGACATTTGTAACTAGTATGCAACATTATATTACTACTTAAATCTGCAAGTGTGTTTCCAACCAGCAAAAATTTTCTTCTTCAATGGGATTCAAACTTAGGTTGTTAGGTTTAGCATGGCATTCACATTACCCCTTCACCATCAGCCTCACAGATAAACCAAACTTCTCAGCGCTTTAAAAAGAAAGTTGAACATTCACATGTGGAATTTTCAAAACTGCAAAGATATTACAAGATACTTTTTCAAAATCTAATTTTAAAGATCAGTTTTCATTAAGAAAAATCTTGATCTTCCAATATTATAGTAGTAGAAGAACATCTAAAAACTTTCGAACTTTGCAATTTTCAAAAATTAAGTGTTAAAAAAATTGGATCTGCGCCATTCTTATGAGCATACTTTGCCAAATGCAACAAAATGAATCCAAAAATTTGGAGCTGTTTTTGAGAAAATTTTGAAAATGTTGAAATTCTTTTTCCTAGTATGCAGAGGAGGGGGATGGGTCTATAGTTGTCAGGATTATGGAAGGATTATTTAAGTTTAGGAGTCATTTTGATTTGAGCTGTTTTTCAGAGGATAGAGAACTATCAAGTTTTCATTTGGGTGTTGAATAGTTTTGTTATGAAGTCAGTCACAATGTTTTGGTCAGTTGTTTCAATGCTATAGCTTTGACTCCATCAGGTCCAGTTGCTTTGCCTTCATCAAGGTTGTCAAGTTCGTCGATTATGTCTTTGTCCATGGTGGTTCATGGATGTTGTAGGTGTTGAGGAAGGTTTGGAGTTTTTAAGTTAATATAGGATGGTGAATGCAGGGAGAAGAGTGTCAAGTGATGTGAATCAGGATTGTAATTGGTTGGTGAAGAGTATTTGTCATTAGAAAAATTGTTTAACAACACTCCAAGAAGTCACATTATTTAACCAACTCGATACACCACAGATTCCTGGTCTGGTGACCATCTGAGAACTCCAGTTATCTATTGGGCTGAACCTAAATCTCTAATAGGGTTGAGGCCAAGAGTCCAAATCATTCTGGGGTGCTTGGTCAGTTCAGTTATTGTCTGTTCACTTCTCTTTCATAGTCTCAGTGTTCTTTTGTAGTATAAGTAGTGTCCTTAGGTGGGACAATTAAGTCACTTCATCATAAAGTGACCTTTTGTAATACAAGTAAGTCACTTGGTAGTATATGGAAGCTTTTCTGAGGAAGCAGTTTATATGGAGAAATAGGTGTTTAATGGCTTGGTGATGTCTATGAGGATTCTGTAGTGCAATGGGTGGTTTAACTTTTTTGGACAGGGGGTTTTTGAATTTATTGAGAGAACCAATGTTC
Organism: Teleogryllus oceanicus; assembly: GCA_964035755.1. Classification (NCBI taxonomy): domain Eukaryota; kingdom Metazoa; phylum Arthropoda; class Insecta; order Orthoptera; family Gryllidae; genus Teleogryllus; species Teleogryllus oceanicus. Next base: position 49,730,054 of record CAXIVR010000001.1, on the reverse strand, counting down.
ATATTTAATTTAAATTATAATTAGAATGCAAAATATAAAAGAGGAATAAAAATCAATAACTTCGTTCTCGATAACTGTTTTATTGGTTAGCAACTTGATTTTGCTTTTTTCCAGTCATTATTAGGGTCCAGATAATTATGTATTAACATATTTTCCTAACGTAACCCTATCAAGCCGAATCAACGATGTATTCATGTTTCATGCCAGTTAGTGCCAAAAAGGTGGCTTTTTAGTACATATATTTACACATTTTACCTGAGAGTATATGTACAGTATTTATATATTTTACATAAAAGAAAAGGGCATATTTTTACATATTACTGAATTTTTCTATTTTTTCTGCAATTTTTTAAAATTTAATTCTTCAAATTTTTGTATGTTTTTGCTAATTGTGGGAATTCTGATTTGGTGTTGTTGACGTTCTTATAAGAAGAAATAAAAGAGGTCATCTTCGTCAACACGTCAGCTTTATTAAGATAGCCGGCTTTCGACGGCTTTGCTGTCATCGTCAGTCTCGCTGCTGTCGGCAAAAGTCGGGCGACTGTGTTTTTGTTAAAGAATCTCCCAGACAAACAATTCAGCATTGTCAAACATTTTTTAGCCTCCTCTTTAAAATGCCCCTATTGCATCATGCTAAAATGAGTCTTTTCATTATATCTATGGTATTGCAAATAAAAAGGCAAGGCGACAATGCAATCCATAGCCATAATATTCTTTCTTTCTTTCTTTTTGTTACAACTAATGTAAGAAATGATGTGCTGTTGAAGCACCAGGAGTTTATTTTTGACAGGATGCCCTGCCAATGGGGTATATGGCATCACTACAAGAAAACTTACAAACTTGAGACATCTAATGATCAGGGATTCCCATTTTACTGCAGCAGGCGATCAACAATGCCACAAGGTTAGCTGAAGTTCGGTTTAGTGCATGCAATGACAACATAAAAAAATGTGACATTTGGAGAAAAAGTACAATCTGCATCGGTTTCCTTGAGCCCATTACCCATCCTTTGAGAATCTTGTAAAAAATTATTACTCAAACAAAAAAAAAAATCATTAAAATTGTGTATCAGTTAGAGATAGGAAGGATGTTTCATAGATTCCACAGTGATTTACAAAACGAACAGACTTTGGTAGTTGTAAGTATCATAACGTCCTTGGGCTGAAGAGTTGCAGGGTCGAATCCCGCCTGGGGTATGAATGGTTGCTTCTGTTTTGTGGCGTGATAGGAATTTTAATCCCCAAGTGTAACCCTGGAATCCTCTTCCTTCCTGCCCTTACCACTATACTCTCAGTAATAACTGAAACCTGAATGTGGGCCTATGAACTACTTTGGTAAATAGAAGTAGAAAACTGATAGTCATAAACTGATGGCTTACATTGGTGGAGTCATGTGGACTGCATCCAACATCCGAGAAGGAATGATGTTTTCATCATATCCAGTTATGCTAGCCTCTTAGGGTGCATACTGTCTCTGGATGGGATAAATGGTGCAAGAGGTCTACAGAAAGAATAGGAATTGTTGTAGTGACATTGTCACATAGCTGTCATAAAATCATGGAGGGAGGCAGAGGCAAAACCGGGCTTTAATTGTAATCCACTCAACAACCTGTCAAGTAAGTGGGAGTTCTATCTATTCTACTACATATGGTTCCTCTTCCTTTCATTGGACCAAATCCACTATAGCCACATGACAACTCTTATTGCCTTTGATTAGATTCCATTCATTTCCATTAGTAATTCTGTGAGGTGTATCCTGCTCTACAAACTGGGTTGTCATATGATCATTACCTATTTTTGCGTTTGCCCCATAATGAGTTTGATATTGTGTTTTGGACTTTTTAAGTACAAATTACTTAATTGACAATAGAAATTTCCTTTTTCCATCTCTTCCTTATCTTCTGTAGATGCATGCACACTAATCATTGTTATGTTACTAAATCTTTGATTCTAATAGAGCATAATCTTTCATTTACTGGATTAAATTGAGTGATAAGATGTTTAACACTTTTGTAGATTAAAAATTCTGCATTAAATTCTGCCAATCTTTCATAACCATTCTAACATACTATGTAATTGCCTGAGTCCAGCATTCCTTTTCCTGTCCATCTCATTTCTCGTAAAGCCACTACAGCCATTTTATATTAGTTTTTCTTTTAAGATTGCCAATGCATCCAGTTTAAAGAAGCTTCTCACATTCCAAGTTCCCAGAATCATATCCTTTTTCCTTTTAATATGTTGTCTTCCAAAAACAGTCCAGCATTTTTCTTTGTTTCTGAACTTTTGAATTTTTACTGGAGAAGGGAGAACTCCAACCTGGAGGACCAGGATTTGTACTCCCCTAGAGAGATTAGCTACACCACACCTTGCAGAGCTCTCTCTAGCTATGGTTTTCTGCCAAGGTTTTCCTTCCCTTAGCCTTTGAGCTAATCCTTATCCACAAGGCACCAGAAGCAGCACTTTTCTGGCTAACTTGCCATGTCACAAGTCTGTCATCAAGCTTTTGTGGTTTTTAATGACAGTCCTGTCAGGACTACACTCCCATGCTCTGGTGGCCTAGCTGGCTTGGTTTGAGGAGATTATGATCTTGTCATCATTGCCCCTAGTCTATGTATCTGTAGACTGTTCTGTTATCCACTATCTTGTGAACTCACCCAGTAGCAGAGCCTTGCCCTGGGATAGAAGATTCTACTTTTGTTGAAAGAACAGCTAAGTGACATTAAAGCTGCAGTAATACGTTTTGTGTTTAGCCTTACATTTTTCATGTATTGACTAGATATAAGATTATGTATCATGGAAATTGAAAAACCCATAGAAAAGAAATTTTATTATTTTTTTGCAAAAATAAAAGCAGTAACTACAAAACATTTTAGTTACACAGCACAATGAATGTACTCAGAAATATATATTAACAATTTACTCTATTATCATGTCTGTTCTTACTCTATTTTGAGGAGTAAGGCTGCAGCATTGTCTCCCAGAGCTATTTGCTACCACATTTATTCTGCTTTTCATGTGTGTGCCTAAAGTCCAGACTTCTGCTTCATATAATGTACAACTTTCAACCAGTGATTTAAATATGTTTCTTCGTTTCTGTTACAGTTAATTTAGAAATTATAGTTCAGCCTTTACTTATTTTTTGTATATCACAATCACCTCTTTTTTCTTGTGTTAATATCACCCCAAGGTATTGTATTTAGTGCTTTGTTGTGTTATGCTCTCATTATTATTTGGATCTTGTCCCTCACATCTTAGTACTATACATTCAGTTTTTCTGTATTGATTTCTAGACCCCATTCTTTAGACTCTTCCATGAGCTTTCTAGACATATAGATAATATCTTCTTCACCTTCCGCAGGTACAACTTGATTGTCAGCAAACAGAAAATTAAAAGTATTTTGTTCCAGTTTGGACTTCAACTTTTCTACATTTTTTAACTAATTTCTTAAGGCTATATTTTGAACAAAGTGTGACAAGCAACAACCCTGTCTTAACTCCTGATTCATAAGGAAGAATTCCCAAAAATAATTTTTTCTGCTCCATACACGGCTCATATTTTCATTATAAAAGCATTTAACATAACTTATGTACCTTGGGGGTGGGTGTCATTTTCAGCCATTGCTTTCCACAACCACTGGCACACTGTCATTTTTTTTTAACTCCACAAAGAGAAGGTGGAGTTGACTGCCATTAGCTAAGGTCTTCTCTGTTAATGGTTTCAGACAAAATATATTATCCACGGAGGAACCTCCTGCACTAAAATGACATTGTTCTTGTTTCTTTTATCTGTTCTTCAATTTTCTGTGCAAAATTCATCCGTACAGTCTATTCGTAGTAGAAGTAACAGTAATTCCCCTATAATTTGTACATTCTTTCTTATTTTCTTTTCTATAAATGGAACTTATACATGCAATTTTACACTCTCTTAATATCTATTCTCCATTCAGTTCAGGCACTTATTATACATTTCTGTAAGATTCTCTACAACTACATCTGGTGTGTTTTTTCATAGCTACCCGGGGATACATCCAGGACCATGTGATTTATTATTACGTCTTGCTCGTAGTCTATATATTCAAGTGCACCAAATATCACCTTTTGTATAAAAGCATCATTTTATTGTGAAGAGAAAGCTCTTTAAAAAACACTTCTTCTTTTGTTCTCATATCTTTTATACCGGGTGATCAGTATAAAACACAACCCTGCTGTTCAAGGCACTGAGAGAAAAATTGAAGTTTTGCAACACTGCTTCTGGGACGGCTCCTTCGACTGCATTTCAGCAACACCATTCATCACCACCCCCTTCGTTTTACTCACCCCCTTCTTGTGGTGTGGGTCATACCTGCTCAAAACAAAATAGCCTGCATCTTCATTCTTAGCTCTCTTCTTTCACAGTTAACTTACGATGCATCGCAGTGTAGAGCAACGCAGTTTTGTGTTGGAGGAGAATTTCTGAATGCAATCTTTCAAGGACTGCCAGGCAGCTTTCAGAGAAAAAAATTAATCTCGGGTTTATTCTGAACAAGAGTACCATATTGAGCAAGAGTACCATACCAATTCGGATAGTGAAGTGCTATCGTGAGACAGGAGGTGTGTTTGATCCATTGTATTAAGAAAAGATCGGAGTATGGTGTGCCACTTATCAATGCAGATTAATTGGTCTGTTGTTTTTCAAAGAAACAGTAAAGGTGGATACATATCAGAATAAATTGAGAAATTAATGTTTATTATATTTTAATTACTTAATTATTTTTAAAGTAACCTTATTCAATAACAATAATAACAACAACAACAACAACAAGAATAACAACAGTAAAAATAATAACAACAATAAGAATAACAACTACAACAAACATTTGTTCTGCCAATCTGAATTTATAATTTTTTAAATATTTATTTAAATCAGAAAAGTATAAAACATACATTTCTGAAGCATATGTTCTGGAGCGTATTATCTTGTTATGAAACGAAAACAAGCAAAGTTTACTATTAAAGTGACCTCAATGAATATTTTATATGGCAAGTTTATTTCACTTTTAAACAATATACGAAGGAATCGTCGTTCTTACCAATTCAATTTTCTTTTGACGCCAAACAAGCAGGTGAGTGCCCTTCTCTTTGAATTTGTGGACAAGGCGGTCACCTGCTCTCCTCCTCTGGGTGGCATTAGTGGGAGAGGGGATTAAGTGTACTTCCCATCAGTTTACCTGCTTGAAACCACCAGCCGCTATCCGACCTGCTCAAACATGGTTGCCAGTGCATTTCGCCCTGCCTGTTGTGGGTTGTGTTTTATACTGATCACCCAGTACAAAAGAAATAGTCTTAATGTCTTGCTCATAGTCTATGTATTCAAGTGCACCAAATGCCACATTTTGTATATAAGCATCTTTTTATTGTGAAGAGAAAGCTCATTAAAAACCTCTTCTTCTTTGGCTGCCATTCCTCATTCCTCATTCCTCTAAAATCCAATATTCAAATAGAGGAAGGTACCCAAATCTGGGCCCCCATTTTGTTTTCAAATATTTTTAAATTAATTTTCAGCACAATTAAATCAAAATATTTTCAATGCTTAGCTTACTTAGTAATACAAATTATATATTCTACATAAAATTGCTGGCCAAGAAGTTTAAGAATAGAATAATTTTTTCATAAACATTACATGCTTTTTAAGAAATGGCAAAAAACATAAACATTACAAACCTTTTAAGAAATGAATTAAAATAACTACAAATAAATTTAATTTAGTTTAATTTTACAAAAATACAAGTTTAACATCTTATACAAAAGAAATTGTCTTCCATGTCTTGCTCATAATCTGTTTATTCAAGTGCACCAAATTTCACATTTTGTATATAAGGTTCTTTTTATTGTGAAGAGAAAGTTCTTTAAAACCTCTTCTTCTTTTGTTCTCATACCTGGAATGTTCCGAGATCTGAAATTCAAGTGGAAGAAAGTACCCTGACACGGGCCCCATCTTTTTTGAAATATATTTAAATCCAATTTTCAGCACAATTAAATGAAAATATTTGGAATGCATAGCTTACTTAGTGATACAAATGTTATATTCTACTTAAAATTACAGGCCAAGTAGTTAAAGAATAGAATATTTTTTTCATAAACATTACACGTTCGCGGCTTACCTTTTAAGAAATGAGGAAAAATAATAAAAAAATCTACAAATAGATTGAACTCAGTTCAATTTAACAAAAATACATGTTTAACATCTTATACAAAAGAAATTGTCTTATACGTCTTGCTCATAGTCTATATATTCAAGTCCTCCTCCAGGAGACACTGCCTTAAAGTAACACTGACTGTGTGGGTGAGAAGGTTTGCGAGCTTCAGTGAAGCCAAGGGCATTGGAGGGTTAGTCTTGATGGTCAATTGGTGAATAGATCATCTCTGTTACCGGTAGGGGCACCCATGCTGTACATGCCTCAGTTGAGGAGACAGACGAAGGGCTGTCTCACAACGACTCATCTGTCCTTTTTCTTCAACCAACCTCCAAATCCATTCAGACCCATCCTAAATATCCTTCCCATTTCCTGCCTGCAGTACTAATTGTCATGGGGGTTCCCTTTTTAGTGTGGCATGGTTCTGCTTACTTTGTGCTACACTTCTTGGATCTTTCTATTAGGTCTCTCTTGACCCCTTGTGTTTCTTGACCCTTAGGTTAGAGGGCTAGGGAGTCATTCACTTTCTTTCTTTCTTCTATGAGTTTCACTTTCATTTTTCTTCAGTTTCAATCTACTCTTCTCTTACCTACACTTTGTTTTTTTCTTCTTAATAATTCCCCAAGCCAAGGTGTGAAGCAACCCGAGCCGAAGACTAGAAGTAGTGCAGGGGGTATCTGTAGTCAGTATCTGTGTCTCGAACGGAGCCTGTGAGATACCAGGCGACCTCCCACAGTAATTAGCCTCACCTATTCATGCGGGGCTCTGAATATGTGGATTCTTAATCCCTAGTAACTCATGATACGAAGATGGATGAAGAAACAAAAAACAAAACTCAACCAAAAAACCAAACTGAAAAAATCCAAAAAAAGAAGCAACATGAGAACTAAAGAAAACAACACCCCAGGCAATATGACATGGAAGAATGCAGAATATTCACCCTTGGAAGCTGATCTTAAGGATTCTGAGGAAGGTGTAATAGTGATAGACAGGGATTCACTCAAAACAAATTCAAAAACTCGAAGTTCATTATCCAAAAATACAGTTCTTGGGAAAAAAGAAGGAACCCTTAAAAAAAATTAAGGAAGGATCAAAAAAGAAGTAAACAAACAAGAAAGTTAGAAATTAAAATATAGTCTATGGGGTTAAAAATTGAATGTAATATAAACAGTAATGAAGTGCAAACCAGTGCTTATTGCACAGATGAAGAAGAATTAGGTGAAGAAACAGAATGGATAAGAGTGCAAAGTTAAAGTAAGAAGAGTACAAATACTTCTCCCTCACCAAAGCTACAAAGAAATATGATTACTCCAGCATCTTCCACAGCTCATTGTTCCTTCAACAATAACAGTCATAACAATAACAGTAATAAAAAAGTTCCACCTCTACCATATATCATAGTGAGTGGTATCAAAGAACCTAGTATTTTACATAATAACATCAATAAAGTCACACATCCAGAGAAATTTACTACGAAACTCATGAATAATGGTAACATTAAAATAAATGTTAATGAAGAAGAACATAGAAAATTCTTATGAAAACAAAAAAAAGACCATTAAGTTAGGAAAAAATTCCTTTGGAAAGTGATAAATTTGAGACTTGAATAAAAAGGATTCAAAATAACAAGGCTGGTAATAATCTTGGTAAGATAAAGAACCACTTGATATGTTCATGCTATCATTCAACACAGAAGAAAATATTAATAAGATTTATACAATAACAAATATTTTGGGCTATAAAATAGAAATACATGCACTTAAGCATTCAAAATTGATCTCCAATGTAAAAGATGCCAACTTTTATCATAAAATGTGCGGTAAACACCTAGTAAAGACGCAAAAAAATAACAGTAAACAAAATGGCATTGTGGAATGAACATCCGGGAATTATAGGGATGCTCTGTAGCAAAAGAATTGCAGAGATTACGAAATTAAAAAAATAATCCATAAAAGTAGCTTGTCCCAGACATCTAAGAAAATTGAAAAAGAAAAATAAAAAAATCTGAAAATGATAAAAAATGAGAGAACAGAATATGCACAAGTAATTACAGACTCAGAGAAACTGGTGAAAGAACAATAGTATGATATTATTAATAAAAAATTGCAAGTCATATTAGCAAAGCTCAATAACCAAGAAACCATGATTATTACCCTAGAGGAGAAACTAAAGAATTTGTAAAAAAAAAAATTAAAGAACATTTAAAATCATTCTTGGAACTCAACGGAATTAACCTTCCAGAGAAGTGGATGTTTTTTTTTACCAAAAACTTAAAAAGAATTATGAAAGTTTAGAGGCTATTTAACATATAGGTCTGTGCATCCAAACAACACTGCTAGAGGAGGAAGTGCTGTGATGATTAAAGAAAATATACTGCATTATGAAGAAGTTAAATATGAAACAGAAGAAATACAGGCTACTTCGGTATTCATTACAGCCATGAAATATCCATTAAGAATATGTGGTATCTATTGTCCTCCAAAACATTCATTAAAGAAGCATGATTATCTGCATTTCCTTAGTCAATTGGGAGACCAATTTATAGTAGGAGGAGATTTTAATGTTAAAAATACATATTGGGGTTCAAGATTAACAACAACAACAAAAGGTAAAGAATTATTAAGTGCCGTAAAACTGATTGATGGCAAAGCTCTGTCAACAGGTAAACCTTCCTACTGGCCAACCAACCCAGATAAAATCCCAGATATAATAGACTTCTTTTTAATAAAAATGTATCATCAAAATACCTGCAAATTGAAGAATGTCCCCACTTAAGTTCAGATCATTCTCCAATTATTCTAACAGTAGGTGACTATTTGATTCACCAACAAAACAAACCGGCATTAGTTAACAATCATATGGACTTATGCTTTAATCAATGTTTAAAAGAAAAAATAAATCTCCATGTTGTATTAAAGGCTAAGGACGAACTAGATAACGGGTTGGAAATTTTTACAAAAGATATTCAGCAGTAAGCCTGGAGAAGTACTCCAGAACTCAAAAAAACAATAAAAGAGAACAATTACTCGAAGAAATTAGGAACTTGTTTTGAAAAGAGGAAAATGAGAAGTCTTGGCAACAAACAAGAGCACCATATCATAAACCAAATTCAATAATCTAAACTTAAATAAAATAAAAATATTTTAAAAAAGTGGAGTATATATCTAAAAGTATTGTCATCTGATAAGAACACTGATTATTCCGTCAGGAAGGCATCAAGAAAAATAACAAGACCTATCATTCAAGTGCCTCCAATTAGGACAAAAGATGTCAAATGGACTAGAAGCAACGTACAGAAAGCTGATAGACTTGCTGAGCATCTATAAGAAATATTCCAACCTCATAAGGAGAAAGAAAACGAAGCAGAAATATTTAATGAAAATTGAAGTAGCCAGGAAGATAACAAAAGTATTACCCCTGTTACAACTAGTACAAAAAGAAATACAAAATCTGAAACTTAAAAAAGCTCCAGGATTTGATTTAATAACAGCAGAAGGAAACTGCAGAGGAAGGGTATAATAAAATTGACATATTTTATCAATGCTGCACTTAGATTGAAATATGTACAGATTTTGGAAAGGGAGAAACTATAATGATATTGAAACCGGAAAACCCCACATGATTACAAACTGAAAATCTGAAACTTAAAAAAGCTCCAGGATTTGATTTAATAACAGCAGAATGTTACCTAGTTTGACTAAACCTTTTGAAACATTGTTGCTCAAAAGAATGAAAGAGATTAGACAAAAAGTTAATATCAGAACATCAGTTTGGATTCAGAACAAAACACTCCACTATAGATCAGGTGCACAGATTATGCAGTGTCATTGAAAAATCATTGGAAGAGAAAAAGATTTATTCAGCAATCTTCTTGGATGTAGTGCAGGCCTTTCACAAAGTGTGGTATAAAGGTTTAAACTATAAGTTGAAGACTGTTCTTCCCAAACAATATGCAGATCTTCTAGAATCTTACTTAACTGACAGGTATTTACAGTTCAACAAGACGATGCCTACACGGGACTCAAAGAAATTAAGGCAGGGGTACCGCAAGGAAATGTGCTGGGACCAATTCTACACCTAGTGTATACCAGTGACCTCTCCAAACCAGAAAATAGTGTCATAGGAACATTTGTCGATGACACTGCAATTTTAGTAATAGGAAAAAGCCATGAAGAAGCAACCCAGAGGCTACAGTCAGCAATAACTCATTTACAAAAATGGACGAATGATTGGAATATCAAATTAAATGAAAGTAAAAGTGTTCATATGACCTTAACAAACAGGAGTACTGAACACATTTCAGGTTATATAAACAACAACATGATACCATATTTAAATACAGCAAAATATCTTGGCATCACATTGGATTGTAAGCTTCAGTGGAAGGAACATGTAAAGAAAAAAAGATAAAAATTAAATATTAAATACAGAAAAATGTACTGGATAATTGGAAGATATTCTTACCTTTCAATATACAATAAAATATTACTTTACAAGAAAATATTGAAACCAATATGGAGGTATAGTCACAACTCTGGGGTGATACCAGTCAGAGTCCATCGAAATTATCCAAAGATTTCAAAACAAAGTGCTAAGAAATATCGTTGAAGCACCTTGGTATATAAGAAATAAAGATCTACACAAGGACCTGAAAGTTGAAGCAATAGATAAAGAAATACAAAGGTTTGCAAGAAAACATGAAGAAAGGCTGCAACACCACGACAATCCTAAAGCAATTCATCTCCTGGACAACACAGACCTAGTGAGAAGATAAAAGAGAAAGAAACTTTTCCAACTTGTGTAAAGTGAGGTGCCAAAGTGTTTTAAGAACTAAGAAGTAAAATAACAGTGTATCTATGTGTTTGTACACAAGAAAGTGTGTTTTTAACTTCAATTTGAGACTAAGAGGATGCTAATGGACTAGCTCTTAGAACAAATTTTATATCATAGTAGTTTAGGTAAAAAGAAAATTGCTTATTAGTCTGTAAGACTTGATTGTAATGTTTAACAGGCCAAGAAGTTAAAGAAATATATATATATATATATATATTTTTTTTCATAAACATTACATGACCACTACATACTTTTTAAAAAATGGGAAAAATAATTAAAAAACTACTAATAGATTGAACTGAGTTTAATTTTACAAAAGTACAAGTTTAACATTTTACACATAAGAAATTGTCTTGTATGTCTTGCCATAGACGTATAAGACAGTTTACATTTTCAAGTGAAGCAAATGTCACATTTTGTATATAAGTATTTATTTCCCCCCCAGCGCATTCTACATGAGCCCAGAGTGAACATCACCCATAGTTCTCCTACAGTCCTCTGAAAATTTTACACTGCAAGATGTGCACTGTGCATCTTCTTCACCTGGGTGGGAAGATACCCCTGGCAGAACTTTCAAATTGGAAGAGCCAGAGGACATGTCGTTTGATTTGTTGAGGTGGAATCTTTCTTTTCCTTATTGTTTAACTTCAGAATTATCTATAATTTCTCTGTGAAGTCGTAGGCTTCCGCGGCCAGAGTCATGTAAATGATCTTGGCTGTCCAGGATGCCGCGTCGAAGGCTGTGTTGCCGACGTTTCGACCATCTTGTCATGGTCTTCCTCCTCAGGGCTGTTGTGGGCACAACAGGAGGAGGAAGACCACGACAAGATGGTCGAAACGTCGGCAACACAGCCTTCGACGCAGCGTCTTTCAACTTCTGTGTTATTAAATTTTGCAATTGTCCCTTGACCTCGTTCTTCTTCCTGCTCTCTCGAACTGGTTGACTTCAGAGTAGGCTCTTGCATTCCAGAGTAGGCATTCCAAATAATATTAGACTCCTAAGGTATAAGAAATGCCAAATATCTTAATTGTTTTTATTTACAAGATGAAAAATTGGGAACCTGCATTAGGAACCTTTGGAGGGCTCAGGTTAGGCATCAGTGTGTTTTTATTTCAAATGCCAATAATATTTTTAAAGGCAAGGAAAATAAATTTCATTACCTACATCAAAAGGTTGTAATGATCCCTTCAAAGTAATGTAAGACTTAGAAGACTTACAGATGAAATAACGAAATCAGGCGACTGAGAAGAAGCACCGGAAGAAACTTTTCTTTCCACTGTTCGCACTAATGGGCAACTTCTGGCAACAAGTGAAGATGAAGATGCCATCGCTTAACTAGGCTGCGATCCTTCAGAGAACTTTTATTTTAATGTTTCCAATAGGCCACAACACTCTACAGAGCTGTAAATCAAGGGGTTCGCATTAGGAACCAGGCCTGGATTTCGGTACTTTCCTCTACAATTTTCTTTGCTGGATTTGTCACAAATGTTTCTTTTCCAATTTCGAGGTGAAACCAAATTTTTTTGCAAGTTAATATTATTTTCTGGATAATGAGGTGCAGACCCATGGCTCCAACCCCCAATCTGGAAGGTTCACAGTCTATATTTCATTAATTCTGCATTCATTCCTCCCATTCCTTGAGATTTCCCATTCTTTATACATTTCAACGCTTGTTCGTACCTCCAGTACATTTCCATCTATATCTTCTTCAATGGCAATAGTTTCTAAAAATTCTTGACTATTTTCTGTTAATATATCTTCAAAATAACTTCTCCATATACCCAAAGGCATTCCACTCAATGGAATCCTACAATTATTCTTTATATTTAATCTCATATTTCTCAATATCCTCCATGCTTCTGTACTTTTTGTATCTCTAATGTATGTTTGTAATCTGCTACATATTAATTCCCCAGAACAAACACTTATCTTTCTTCAAAGTTTAGCCTGAGCTCTGTTATAATATTCATTTTATCTTCAATATCTTGTGTACTTAACCATTTTACCCTCTCTTTCTCATCTTGTTTCAAATCTTCATTCCAAATAATATTTAGATCTAACATATGTTGTCTTTTCCCCAAAAGCTTCCTTAGTAGCTGAATGAATTTCATCTATTATATATTGATATTGAATTTCTGTATGTATTGATAGTGATCAATTTTTACAACTTCAGTTCTTCTAAACTTTTTGTCTTATCTTTTCTTATATAAATATAGCATACTATCATCTTTCAATAAATCAATATTATAATGTAGTTGGGATGATATTTCTAATTCTTTCTCTCTTTTATCCTTTACTGGAATTACTGTAATAAATGAAACAATATTTTAGAATTTAACAAATAATGGTCACTACTACAATTTGGACCCCTATAAACATGAATATCTGTTTTATAATAATGAAATCAATTATAGATTGTAAATTTAAATTATCTTGATGTCAAGTAAATTTGTAAATATTTTTGTGCATATAAAAACCAATTAAAATTTTTGACTCATATTGTGCACATATATCAATTATTCTTTCGCCATTATGATTGATTATATCTTCTCCAAAATATCCAACTATCTCAGTATTTTTTTTCTTCCCAGTTCTTCCATTTAAATCTTCTATCACTTGTATTTCCTATTGTTTCTAATTGTGTCTAAACTATAATGTATCCTTCAATATAGCTGTCTTATCTTCACTAACACCATAAACTCCTGCAACAGTGAGTTTTACACCAAACATATGTAAATTTAAAGTTATTATATTTTCACTTTTTGCTTGCCATGAGTTATGTACTTTCTATATTTATTTTTTATCATAATAGATATGCCTTTTTTTCTCATTGGGGTTTTGATATTCCACTATAAAAAAGTAAATATGAATCATGAACTTCCACACCCCTTACCTTTGTTTCCAATAACACAATTATATCTTGTTTTAATTTATTACATTCATATGACATATCCATTGACTTGTTATGTATTCCTTGTATGTTCCAAGTTTCAATTAACATTGTCCTCGTCTATATCTTACAACAACCGTTGTGAAAATTGAGCCATATCCTTTTTGTTGTAACTTGTTTGAACTTAGTTCACCATGACTGGTTAATATTTGAATCCATTATAAAGAAACTGGTACTACTTCATGATAGATTATTTCTTTTCTTTTCTTCATCTTGAAATTTTGCAAGATTACTACCGAAATTTCTACCGTACCAATTTTTGGGGTAATATTTTTGTTTATTTCTCGTGCTATAATGTTTGATCAAAGTATTCAAAAGAATGCATATCACATTTTAGCTCATACATAAGCGCTAATGAATTTACTTCTGTAGTTTTCCTCTAGAAATATTTAATTCACCGCTCACTGAGTTACAGATTGGAAAAAGGAAGGAAGTCATTTATGTTTAAGTAAATGTATCTCCCTATTTTTTAATCAACAATTCAATTCTCGAGTTGAAGTATTTTGGTTGGAAACGCACAATTCTTGCAAAACATAGCAATTTCTGGAAAGTCAGCTATTACAAACAGGCAATGTTACAACGATTCATATTTAACTGAAATATTACACTGAACTGGTGAGCCTTTGGAAAGTTCTATTGATTAACCGATGTTCCCAGGTGCGTAATTTGTCTAGAAAGTATGGTGCATGAAGGTGACAGGAGGAGACAGTTTTCCTCTCCCGCTGGAGGGAGAGGATTCTGTACCAAACTACACTTCGAGTTGCGAGGTTTTCCTCCCTTCAGATATCCCTACCAATGAGGCACCGTCCTAGCCGAGACAGGCTCTCAGCTCCTAAATGGTCTCCCTGCACGTGTGGAGTGTGTGAGTGAGGGAGGGAGTGAGCAAGCATGGGTGTACGTGTGCGTGTGGGTGTGTGAAGGAAGAGGAAGGAAAGTTCACCAGCAGTCCATGGCATGTTGGTTAAGGGGCTGCTCCAGCATTCGCCTGATATTGAACAGAGCAGAGCAGAGCAGTGAGCGACTAGAAACCACCTCCAGACAGTGGCTGAATTCTTCCTAGCTACCTAGCAAGTTTATATCATCTATTCCTATTGTTACTCAAACCCTTGGACAGCCTGGTCAGTGTATCTGCAAACAATGGTAACGCTGCATTTGACCCAGTTCAGCCTTGGAAATGTTTACACGTTTTAGAGAGCAAAGAGGTGGGTGGTGTTCTGAACAACGTTCTCCACTGCATGCAAAAATAATGAAATGAAAGTGGTAATACAAAATTATCAAATATTTTTTCTTAATTTAAAGTACGCCCTTTTTTGAGTAGCCAAATCGATGTTAATATGAAAACATTGTAATTAACTGTTAGTCTGCTTCTTAAAATAAAACAAATAGGGAGAGAAATTTAGCTATTTTTATATTAAGTATGTGAAATGATTGTTTTCTGCACGATCAATAAATTTTTTGCTGACACCAACAGGAGGAGCAAAAGAACAATCGAGATCATGCAAGAAGCGTATCGCTCACAAAATTTTCACAATGCTGTTTCTATGACCATAAAAAATTACTTTTAGAACGAATTATTATTTGCTGTATCTCTACTCCTAACGGAAACAACAATGCATCCTTGTGCGCCATTTGAGTGCCGAAATTGATACCTATAACACAAATGGACAAAGTGGCGTTTTATTTTGCGAGTAGGAAAGGTTGCGACACAAGGCCAATAGGCTTAGTGGGGCAATCCTACTAGCAAAATAAAATAACTTTTACTTCATATACACTATTTTTCCACAGCATTTCTTACTGACTTAATATTTCAATTCTTCTTCTTCTTCCCCTGATGCCTCTCAGCGTCGGGTTAGCCATTTAGTCTTGTGCCTTACTCCTTTTTGTCTTGTGCCTTGCACTTGACCTCTCTTAGAGTAGCTCTGCTCCTTTGGCATATATCCTGTATATAGGCGTCCCATGTTCCTCTTGGCCTTCCAGGTGGTCTCTTTCCCTCTGGCCTGACTTTGATCATTTGTTTCGGTTTTCTATCCTCTGCCATTCTAGCAACATGTCCGTACCACTTCAGAGCCTTGTTTTCCATTTCTTTGAGTAGCGGGGTAACGTTTAGTTCCTCTCTGATTGTATTATTCCTTATTCGATCCCTTCTTGTTTTCCCTACTATCCTGCGTAGGAATTTCATTTCCACAGCTGTGACACTACTTTCTGTTTTTGTATTATATTTTAATTGAAACAGAGAAATTACTTAATTGGTTTCTACGTTACATTAAGCTTGGTACAGTCTGATTGAAATGTGTCTCTTCAAGGTTACGAATTGGAAGGAGAGGGCCCACAGTCATCAAATCAGGAACTTCAATACCAAAAATTTAGCTCCCGATCAGATGACAATGTCATCCTCTCCTTTCCAGCTCATGGCTTCAAGACACTACATTCAAATAGAACTATAGTAGCTGAAGCAGTCAGACGAAATTATTTCGTTTTCTTTGTCGGATTCACAATTTAATCTGAATATTTGAGCATCATTGTACTTTTAGCCCCAGAGCTAAAAATTGACTTTTAGCACGGTGTGCATGTCCTAAAAGTAGTCACGTTTACTACTGGCTATATAAATATTTATGATACAAATGGTATAAGTTCACTTATATTTTGCGAATAAGAAAGGTTGCCACACGAGGCCAGTAAGCCAAGTGACGCAATCCTACGAGCAAAATAAAATTACTTTTATTACGTGTCATACACAACTTGTAAGACAGCCTTGCTGACTTTTTGTCCTTTCCGCCATTTTCCTATTCTACACTTTTACCCTCTTTGTCAATTTTTCCTTTCTGTTCTTTTAGGTTATTTTGGTCCTTCCGGCCAGACGCAAGTATTTGGTTTTCTTTGTTACATTCACAGCTTTATCAGAACACTTGAGCTTCATGTAACTTTAAGCACAAATACTACAATTGTACTTTTAGCATGCTAGGCATGCCCTGAAAAAGCCGCTTTTAGTAGTGGCTGCATAAAAATACCTTCTAAAGTGATGTCACATTTTTGAGATGTGTTTTAATTAGGTTAATTATATTTACGGATATTGCTTTCCCTTTTGGAATTCGATAAGTTGCTGTCGATTGTGTGAAAGACGCAATTATCGCTTCAGGGAATTTTTCTATTTCATTGTCAATGTCATTCGCGGTATTAAGACTTTCTGGATACGTGTAATTGAGAAGCATTATCTTGGCATACTTATTCCAGTTGGTATTTCCTTTTAATTCATTGACGTTTGTTTTATCAATTGGTAAAGAAAGTGAGATGACCATCTGGCAATGGTCAGAATCGAGCTCTGGTAATTCATTTTGGTATACTGGAAAATTAGTACCTTTAGTAAGAACAATGTCCAAAATATCTGGGATAACATTGGAATTAGTAGCATAGCAAGTAGGTTCGTTTAGAGAAAATAGTTTTATATTAGAGGAAGCTAAAAATTCCGCCAATTTTTTGCCTTGCCAAGTTAAGTTACAACCTATATACTATTCTTGCTATTAAGATTTCAATCATGATTGTTGGGCTATTTACATAAAATTGTTAGATATGCTAATAATGTTAATGTTTTATTAGGTGTTTTTTTATGCTGCTATTATACTTAATGTTCTGGAGTTTAGGGGTTATTTTAATTCCAACCGATTCGAGGTTCACTGATAGTGGAGTCGAAATCTGGTCATGTTTGATTTCCTTGGAAATAAAAATGGCAATGCCACTGGAGGCTGATACTTTTGTAATTCTATCATTTCTATATGAAACATAGCCTGCTAAGTTGAACCTTTTCCCAAGAATCAAGTGGGATTTCTATTACACAAGCAATTTTGATACCATGTTGTTTTAAAAAGAATCTAAACATGTTTTCTTGTTGCTTAAGGCCATTGGAATTCCAATTTAGAATTTTATTTTCTTCCTGGATACCTGCCAATTTAACGTATAATAAAAAAAGTTCAAGTCGCTAATAAACAGTGTTCCATGATGTGGAATGACACCATAACAGTACATAAAAGCACTCCTTTTAATACAGTTGTAGAAAAATAAGACTATACTCACTTTTCCCTACTCTTATACTTACTCTCTAGATAAGTCATCCTCAACATTCATTGATATTTCCATTCTTCCACTTCCAGTTCCATTCTTGACAAGTTCTACAACAGAATTTTCTGGAGGCTCAAACAACAGTTCCATGTCTGAGGGGCATAGAATTTCATTTTGATTCTTGACCATAAGAGACTCATCATTAGGCATTTCTAGGCTATAAAATCAGTTGTTCAATCTTACCTCACAACTCTAAGGAAGAAGCTTTATTTTTTATTTTATTCTAGGTTGATCTTTTAACTAACTAACTGTTAAGTGTTGAATATCTTGTATCATGAGTGATATAATTTTAAAAAAGAATTTGATTTCGCTGTGGATACAATATCCTTTTATTTTATTTTTCCCTCTCTCCAAAATATCTTTAAGAGGTGATATACCTGATTTATTCAGAAGATGGTTCTGAAGAGATTTGACAATCTTAAAATACTTTTTCTGTTTATTGAGTTTTAATGTATTCATAGAAAAATAATCTAATAAATTTGTTACCACATTTTCATTGTCATTGCTAACTAATTATTTATAAAATCCTATTTAATAGTAACCTCACTACCTGATTGCAGTTCTGAGAGAAATATTTACTGTTTATTTAAATGCATTGGAAACCAACACTATCAATTAGGCATGTGTAGTATGCCTGTATAGAATGCCATGTGTAGCATGCGTTGTGGGGACAGTCAATAATGAGAATATGATCTCAGTAATTTCCTTCGAAATGGGAATGTCTGTTACTTGTGTGATTTGAAAGAGCCTAGCACTTTGAGGATATAATATTTGTGGGTTTTTAACCCTTGCAACTTTTCTTGAATATAGTGAAAATGTTTACTATGGAAACAAACAGGTGGAAATCTCTAAAACTGTACATTTGAATTGTGTAGTTGTACTATCAGATTCACTATTTTATTAGTTTACGTGTTGTACTGCAGTCAATAAAGAGAGTTACAATTTTTAGTTAAGTCAATAAAGGGATGCCCATTTATTAATGCCTTTTAAAGACCAGTTTCAACTGATTTTTCTGTTCATTCCTGTCTTCAAGGTTTTTACCCATACATTTGTTTTAAGAGTTATTCTATTATTAAATTTACCTTTTATTTAACTTGCATTATGCTTCATTCAGTGATTCAAAACTCAAAGAACTTGTTTTGTATCTTCCATTGTGAAGAAGCTTGCATGAGTATCTATCTTCCTCTAATGCAGGTCTAAAGTGTCATTATTATCTTCTCTCTCTTTTTTATATGTGTGTGTGTGTGTGTGCGTGCGTGTGTGCGCGCGTGCGTGCGTGCGTGCGCGCGCGTGAAGACACGTCATACACGTCACGTGAAGACACGTCATACGCAGTTTTTAACTGTTTTTTTTGGCGTAAAATAAATAAATAAAAGATTGAACATTTTGATGTAGTATATACAGATATTTGTTTTTATGTATTGTAGGCTTTCCTGTTAAGTGTAGTTGCTACAGGTCATAAGCAGGAGGTGGTCTGCGGTTGCAACGAAAGTTGTATTTTGGATGAGGATTTGGACTAGGAGAGGAGGTTCGAGCAGAAGAAGGAGAGTGTGAAAAGGGGGGGGAGGGGTAGGTGGAGATGGTAGTGTGGTGGTAGGTGGAGATGGTGGGATAAGCGAGTGTGAAGCAGGTGGCAGCGAGGATGGAAAAGAGCTCAACACTTGTTGTGTTAACATGGTACCAAGTTCCTGTTTGCCTACCTGATTGAGGTGAAGATCATGTTTAGTAAATAAGTATCTTGAGAGACTGTCAAGATCAAGTAGTGTAATTGGTGTCTCTCTCAAGTGATGTTTTAGATGTTTGTTTGCCATTTTAATTTCGTTGTTGGTGGAAATGTTGTTGTGCCAGGGGGCAGAGTAGTCATGATGACTTTAGTGTGAAGAAGTGTTCTAGAAGTGTTGGTAGATGTTCTTCCACGTTAAATTTACTGCTATGATTTATGTTGTTCTGCCCACCTATAATTATTACTGTTGTCATGATGATTTCAACTGTTCAAAAATAAATGGTGCTATTACATTTACAGCAAGAACTTTACATGTTGTTTTGGCTAATAACCCATGAATAACAAACCTAATCATCATATTCTTCCATACTGGCGTGCACCTTGGGAGGGAACGTCTACCTCTTAATCCCAGTCTTCTGCAAGTGTTTATGCCTCCAAAAAAGGTTAATGAACTACAATATTTCTCAGTTCCTTTGCCATGTTTTTCAGAGGGTAACATGTGGCATTTCCAAGTTTATATTTAATACCATCATGAATCGACAAGTAGCAAACACGTCGAAAACCCATCAAACCATCGAGTTGCATTAGCTCTTTGTGATATTATCCTTATACCAGATTTTCATGATTGGCTGTGAACAGTAGCAGTGGAAAGCATTGATTTGATATTTGTGAACATCTCTGTTTCCCTCTTATTGAGATCTGCTAGGACAATACTAGTTGAATACTGTACAGTTTGATACTTAAGGAAATAGTGGATGATAACCAAATTAGTTTCAGTTGATGCAACTCAGACACAGATTGTTTAATGTGCGCCACACTGTCTTACAGTCATGAACAGTAAGGCCTCATAAAAATGTGAATTTTGGAATTGTGTAGCTTTGAAGTGAATGAAAGAGCTTGTGTCACTCATGGTATTGTCATGATTTCACACCTGTCAATGCTGATATGTGGACCAATCTTGCATCGAGACTTGATGTATTCTGTAGGAGCTGCTCATGATATATGATGAACAATGATATAACAGCAATGAACATCATACATCTAATCATCTGTTGATAAGCAACATCTATTTTTGGTGATAAGCGGCAGGAGAAAAATTACAATAAATACCTAGTTCCATTGAAGTGGAAACTGCATTGGCTTCTGTCATTCTACATTTGACAGTAATTCTTCAACATTGTGGAATTGATGTAGAATCTGCCATTTGGTTTCAGTATGTCTAAATCCAGTAGTATACAGTACCTGTGAGCTTCACCAAAATTTTGCATTCTATAACGATTCATGAATTCACTCTTTAGAGTATGAGTAGAAAATGTAAGACTGTGAAAAATAAAAAAAATTGGAAATCATTAACAAACAGTCTCTCCCTGAATTATTTGGTCACAGTCCTCTGTATGCAAGGATAAAGTTTTCATTTACAAGCAACATATTTAGTTGAAGCTACATTTTCCTTTTAAAAATCCCTCATCCAGTAATATTTTTAAAACTTCACAATAGCTTAGCATCACATTTCTTAATGCTATTTTTCCTTGTGTGATGCCTTTATTCAAGCTTAATATCCACATAATATTCTTTCCCGCGTGATTCCCTGGTCATAAATCAACAAGCATCTTGTGATTAATTGACACATATTTCTTCTATTTTTAATAAACCATGCACATTTTAAAGCACCATCTAATTGTGTCTTTTACTGACCCCATTTGGCCCTGTATTCTTTGGTAGAATTAACTTATGAAGTATAGCGCATGCACTCGAATAATCCTTAACTTGTATACTGAGATAATTTTCCCCCTGATCACTTCTCAGACTTTTATTTTTCTATCCTGCACAATTTCTCTTCTGAATTTCTTGAATTTAATGAAACTTTGATTCATCTTGCCTCTCGGATATAGTTACATTCACTCGTACGTACCTATTTGGACTCATCATCAATAACAGATATAAATACTCGACATCTTTCTTCGATATGTAACTCATTTGGATGAAATAAATATGAATGTCTGAGTTGTAAAATAATTTAATAATATCCTAATCAGGTCTCTATCATGTATCTTATCATTAACCTCTTTCCTTAATAGATCTCTAATGTTAAAAATAAAAAATTTCACGATTAAGCTTGCCTTTCCGTTCTTGTGTAACAGTAATGCAACATCATGACCTGACTAGTTCTGGAAGTTTTTTTTATGAAGTTTACTTGATCAATTACTTATGTAAGTGGCTGGTGTTGACAAATGATGAGGATATCATTTCAACAGTATCTTTTGGACCATATCAAATTAGGAGTTCATATTTCTGTGTGATATTCAACATATTTGAAAAACACGGTCAGGATATGGTTAAGCAATATGCATGATTTGTTAGTTTATGTATTATTTTTATATTAAAAAAACACTCATTCTGGTAACAAATGAGTGTAGGTCAATATAGCTCAGATGTTAGGCTAGAATGATACACATTAAATGTTCAAATTAAATTAAAGTGTAATTTTTTCTTTAGTCACAATAACTAATATATTCTTGGGTTTTATCTTTCCAATTTGTTTAACGTATGTTTGTTTTTTTTTAAATATATTTTATTGGTAATGTTAATGATGAATCAAAGAATGAAATTGAATTTCTATCGACATGCAATTATTAATTATAATCCTGACCATAACTAGACGTTCTCATATTTGTCATACATGAAGACCATTACAACTTTATTAGTGGAAATAAATCTTTGATTTTTTTATTAAAAAACTTGACATATGAAGCATTAACAACAGCAAATGTTAGCAAAGGTAGTACTACAATATATTCTTCGGTTTTACCTTTCCGATTTGTTTAACGTATGTTTGTTTATTTCGAAATATATTATATTGCTCTTGTTAATGATACATTGAATCAATGAATTAAATTAAATTTAATTCCTATCAACAGGCAATTCATAATAAAAATCCTGTTCGTAACTAGTCATTTTCAAATTTTTTGTGAAACCATTACAACTTTATACGTGGTTTATTGATTATTGTTGGTTTAAATGCCTACATACAAAGCATTAACTAAAGAGTGTATTTAAACATATCTGCAGGATTGCCTACTTCCTTTCACATTTTTTCTTTTAGTTAGCTCCGAATATTTTGTGATCTGCAAATGATGACGCAACGAAATACGTAAAGGTAGTAATACAATATATTCCTAGGTTTTACCTTTACGATTTCTTTAACTTAAGTTTGTTTCTTTTGGAATATATAAAGTTGATCATGTTGATTGTTTATTCAAAAACTATGTATAAAGCATTTACAACAGAACATGAAAAAGTATATCTTAAAGATAGCCTTCTTTTTAAATCTTTTTTCGTTTTAGTTTGCTCGGGATGTTTTGTAAACATAGTACTACAATATATTCTGGGGTTTCAAGTTTCCGATTTGTTTAACTTATGATTGTTTATTTCGAAAAATATATTATATTGACCATGTTAATGATACATCGAATTGATGAATAAATACCTACGCACACAATTATTAATTGTGTGTATTTAATTATTAATTATAATCCTGATTGTAACTAGTTGTTCTTGAATTTTTTCAAACAATGACACCATTACAATTTTTGAAGTATATAATAATTTCTTGATTGTTTATTCAGAAACTAAATATAAAAATAACTAAACATAACATAAATTAAAATATATCTGAACGATAACCTATGTCTTTTTACACCTTTTCTGTTTTTAGTTAGCTCGGGAAATTTTGTGATCTACAAATGATGGAATGCATTGAGAAAATGTAGTACTACAATATATTCTTGGGTTTTACATTTCTGATTTGTTTAATGTGTGTTTGATTCTTACGAAATATTAAATATTAATCATGTTAATGAAACAATGAATAAAAGAATGAAATTAAATTTCTATCGACCCGCAATTAATAATTATAATCCTGATCGTAGCTAGTTGTTCTCAAATTTTGTCAAAGATGAAAACCATTACAACTTTATACGTGGATTACAATTGATTAATTGTTGATTTAAATGCTGATGTACAAAGCATTAATAAAAGGTTTTGTTTAAACATATCAGCAGGATTGCCTCTTCCTTTCAAATTTTTTCTTGTTTTAGATAGCTCCGGCTATTTTTGTTGATCTGCAAATGAAGACACAATGCAATAAGTAAATTTAGTAATGAAATATATTCCTAGGATTTACGTTTCTGATCTGATTAACGTATGTTTGTTTCTTTGGAAATATATAATGTCGATTGTGTAAATGATATATTAATTTGAAGAATGAAATTAAGTTTCCAGCGAAACGCAATTATTAATTTACCTCCTGATCGTAACTAGTCGTTCTTCAATTTTGTTAAACTTACCATCATAACTTCGTATGTATAATAAATTATTGTTTTTTTATGTTAAACATATTGAAAGATAGCCTACATTGTTTTAAATTTTTTCTTGTTTTAGTTTCCTCAGGTAATTTTGTAATCTACAAAATTAAAATTGAATATATTATGTAAATGTAATGATATTCTTGGGTTTTACGTTTCTGTTTTGTCTTGATTGTTTATTTTGAAATATATTATATTATTCATGTTAATGATACGTTGAATCGATAAATGAAATTAAAATCAATCGACATGCAATTATTAATTATATTCCTGATCGTAACTAGTCGTTTTCAAAATTTTTCGAATTTGGACACCATTACAAGTTTTAAAATAGATGAATAATTGATTGATTGTTTATAAAAAACTACGTATAAAGGATTTGTACACTGAATGAATAAAGCATAACATAAAGATAGCATTCTTTTTTTTCTAATCTTTTCCCGTTTTTGGTTTTGTAATCCACAAAATTTGGGTTTTACGTTTCTGATTTGTTTTTAATATGATTGTTTATTTTGAAATATATTATATTGATCATGTTAATTATACATTGAATCGATGAATGAAATTACATACATATCAACACACAATTATTAATTATAATCCTGATTGTAACTAGTTGTTCTCAAATTTTTTCAACCATTGACACCATTATGATTTTTAAAGTAGATAATGATTTCTTGATTGTATATTCGAAAACTATATATAAATATAACTAAACAAAACATAAATTAAAATATATCTGAACGATAGCCTGTATCTTTTTACATCTTGTCTGTTTTTAGTTAGCTCGGGATATTTTGAGATCTAGAAATGAAGATGAAATGCATTGAGTAAACATAGTACTACAATATATTCTTTGATTTTTCGTTTCTGATTTGTTTAATGTGTGTTTGTTTTTTTCGAAATATTTAATATTGATCATGTTAATGAAACTCGATATGAAAGAATGAAATTATATTTATATTGACACACAATTAATAATTATAACCCTGATCAAGGCTAGTTGTTATAAATATTTTGTGAAAAATGAAAACCATTACTTTATAAGTGAATAACAATTGATTAATTGTTGATTTTAATGTCTATGTACCAAGTATTAATAAAAGGTCTTGTTTAAACGTATCAGCAGGGTTGCCTATTTATTTTCACATTTACTGTCTATTTAGTGAGCTCTGGATATTTTTGTTGATTTGCAAATGACGCAATGCTATAAGGAAACGTAGTAATACAATATATTCCAGGAATTTATGTTTCTGATCTAATTAAAGTAGGTTTGTTTCTTTGGAAATATATAATGTTGATCATGTAAATGATACATCGAATTGCAGAATGAAATGAAATTTCTATCAACACGCAATTATTATTTTACCTCCTGATCGTAACTAGTCGTCCAATTTTGTTAAACTTGATCACCATCCCAACTTCTTATTTGAGTAATAAATGATTGTTCTATAAAATAATTTCACGTATCAAATATTAACAACAGCACATGTCGAGACATATATGAAAGATAGCCTACATTGTTTTAAAACATTTCTTGTTTTAGTTTCCTCAGGTAATTTTGTAATCTACAAAATTACAATTGAATATATTATGTAAACGTAGTACTACAATATATTCTTTGGTTTTACTTTTCTTTTTTTTAACGTATGTTTGTTTTTTTTGAAATATACAACATTGATATTGTTAATGATATACTGAATAGAGGAATGAAATTAAATTTCTATTGACACGAAAATATTAATTATAATCCTGATAGTAGCTAGTCGTTCTCAAATTTTGTCAAACATGAACACCATTACAAGTTTATACGCAGATAATAATTGATTACTCGTTGATTCAAATACCTACGTATAATGCGTAAACAAAAGAGCTTATTTAAGCATATCAACAGGGATGCCTACTTCCTTTCATATAGTTTCTGTTTTTAGTTAGATTCCGATATTTGTTAATCTGCAAATGATGACCCAACCCAAGTAAACGTAGTAATACAATGTATTCCAGGGTAGTATGTTTCCAATCGTATTTCCAGGGTTATATGTTTAACATATAGTTGTTTCTTTCGAAATATATAATATTGATCATGTACATGATACATCGAATTGCAGAATGAAATTAAATTTCTATCGACACACAGTTATTAAATTTAATGCTGATCATAACTAGTCGTCCTAAAATTTTTTCAAACTTCGACAACATTAAAATTTTTAAAGTATATAAATAATTGATTGATTGTTTATTAAAAAAGCTACATATATAGGATTTGCACACTGAATGAGTAAAAGGATAACATAATGTTAGCCTACTTCTTTTTTATTCTTTTCCCGTTTTAGTTTGCTTGGTATATTTTGTAATCCACAAAATTATAATTGAATACATTATGTAAACATAGTACTGCAATTTATACTTAGGTGTTAGTTTTCTGAATTGTTTAACATATGTTTGTTTCTTTCGAAATATATAATATTGATCTTATTAATGATATTTTGAATAGAAGAATGAAGTCAAATTTCTACCGACACAAATTAATAATTCTAATTCTAATCGTAGGTAATCATTTTCAAATATATGGTACAGATACACTATTACAATTTTTTTACGTGGATAATAATTGTTTAATGGTTGATTTAAATGGCTACGTTTAAAGCATTAACAAATTAAGTTTTTAAACATATCTGCAGGATTGCCTACTTCGTTTTACATTTTTTCTCTTTTTAGTTACCGCCAGATATTTTGTGAACTGGAAATGACGACGCAAAGCAATAAGTAAATGTAGTAATATAATATTTTCTTCGGTTTCACCTTACTGATTTATTAAACATGTTTTTTGGTTGTTTCGAAATAAATTATATTGATCATATTAATGATACACTGGATCGAAGAATGAAATTAAATTTCCATTGACACGTAATTAGTAATTAAATTCCTGATTGTAATAAGTCGTTCTCAAATTTTACCAATCTTATCTTGAACATCATTAAAACTTAATTATTATATAATTAATAATTTAATAATTAATTAATTATTAGTTGTGGTTAATTTTAATTTTTTTTAGTTTATTAATTAATTATTAATTGTGTGTTTAATAAGTGGATAATTATTGTTTGATTGTTTATTAAAAAAACTACGTATAATGCATTAACAACAGAACGTGAAAAATAGAACTACAATATATTCTTGGGTTTTACGTTTCCGATTTGTTTTTATTATGATTGTTTATTTCGAAATATATTATATTGTTCATGTTAATGAAATGGAAAAATTTATTAATTAACGACCAGAATTATTATTATTAATAATAATTCTGGTCGTAACTAGTCATTTTCAAAATTTTTCAAAAATAAACACCATGACAACTTTATAATTGTATATTTATTGATTGATTGTTAATTCAAAATTTTTTACGTACAAAGCATTAGCAACAGTAAACGTTAAAACATATCTCTAAGATGGTTTATATCAATTCACATCTTTTCTTCTTTTAGTTAGTTCAGGATACAATTTGATCTACAAATGATGATGGAAAGCGTACTACTACAAACTATTCTTCTGTTTTATCTTTCTGATTTGTTTACCGTATGTTTGTTTCTTTTGAAATATGTAATATTGATCATGTTAATGATGCATTGAACAGAAGAATGAAATTAAATTTCTATCAATATGCAATTAATAATTACAATCCTGATCGTAAACCGTCGTTCTCATATTTTGTCAAACATGAAATCCATGACAACTTTATAAGTGCACAATAATTGATTAATTCTTTTTTCGAAAATTAATCCTTAACATCAGAATGTGTAGATGTATAATTTAAAGATAGTCTACTACATTTTTCATCATTTCCAGTTTTAGTTTGCTCGGTATAATTTTTAATCCACAAATAATAATTGAATACTTTATGTAAACCTAGTACTATAATATTTTCTTTGGTTTTACGTTTCGGATTTGTTTAATGTTTGCTTGTTTCTTGCGAAATACATATCGATATTTTTAATGATACATTGACTAGAAGAATGAAATTAAATTTCTATGGACATGCAATTATTAATTAGAATCCTGAACATAGCTAGTTGTTCTCAAATATTGTGAAACATGAACATCATTCCAACTTTTTTTTTACGTGGATAATAATTGATTACTCATTGATTTAAATGCCTACGTACAAAGCATTAACAAAAGAGCTTGTATAAACATATTAGCAGGATTTGCCTACTTCCTTTCATATATTTTCTGTTTTTAGTTTGCTTCGGATATTTGTTGACCTGCAAATGATGTCCCAATGCAATAAGTAAATGTAGTAATTCAATGTGTTCATAGGTTATACGTTTCCTTTCTGTTTAACGTATATTCGTTTCTTTTGAACTATATAATATTATTTATGTTTATGCTACATCGAATCGCAGAATGAAATTAATCGACACGCAATCTATCTTTGAATTAATTATAATCCTGATTGCATTATACGTTCTCAATTATTTTCAAACTTTGACACCATTACAATTTTTAAAGTAGATAAATAACTGATTGATTGTTTACTAAAAAACTATGTATAAAGGTCATGTACACAGAACAAGTAAATGTATCACATAATGATACCCTACTTCCTTTTTAATCTTTTCCCGTTTTAGTTTACTTGGTTTTTACAAAATTATAATTGAGTATATAATGTAAACGTAGTACTACAATATATAATTGGGTTTTTTTTTTTTAATTTTTCTTCGAAATGTATAATACTGATCTTGTTAATGATATATTGTATGGAAGAATGAAATCAAATATCTATCGCCTTTCAAATATTTTGAAAGAGCCAACTACTACAACTTTATACGTGAATAATAATTCTTTAGTGGTTGATTTAAATGGCTACGTATAAACTATTAACAAAATAGCATGTTTGAACATATCTGCAAGATTGCCTGCTTCGGTTTACATTTTTTTCTTTTTAGTTACCGCCAGATATTTTGTGAACTGCAAATGATGACGCAAACAATAAGTAATTGTAGTAATACAGTATTATCTAGGGTTTTCCTTTTCTGATTTATTAAACTTTTTTTTTTTTTTTTTTTTTTTTTTTTTTAAATATATTATATTGATCATTTAAATTATTTATTGAATCGAAGAATGAAATTAAATTTGTATTGACATGCAATTCTTAATTATATTCCTGATTGTAATTAGTTGTTTTCAAATTTTACCAATCTGGAACATCATTAAAACTTTATAAGTGGATAATAATTGATTGATAGTTTATTCAAAAACTACGTATAATTCATTAACAACAGAATGTGAAATGTATATCCTTTATATATCAGTCATCTTTTTACGAAAATTTTAAATTTGTTTTAATTATGATTGTTTATTTCGAAATATATTATATTGTTGTTATATGTATCGACACGCAATTATTAATAATATATCAGATCGTAACAAGTCATTCTCAAAATTTGTCAAAAATGAGCAGCATGACAAGTTAAGCAATATAAATTAAGAAATAAGTTAAGAAATAATAAATAATATTTTATTATAAAATTAATCATTAACAACAAAGCGTGCAGAAGTATAATTTAAAGACAGCCTACTTAATTTTTCATCGTTTTTAGATTTAGTTTGCTTGGTAAATTTTTTAATCCACAAAATAATAATTAAATACTTTTATTAAACGTTGTACTAAAATATTTTCTTGGGTTTTACGTTTCTGATTTGTTTAACGTTTGTTTCTTTCTTTGGAAATACATATCGATATTGTTAATGATAGATTCAATAGAAGAATGAAATTAAATTTCTAACAACACTTTATATTTATAAACCTGATTTTAACTAGTCATTCTTAAATTTTTTCAAACATTGACATCTTTACAATTTTTAAAGTTGATAATAATTTCTTGAATGTTTATTAAAAAACTACGTATAAAGGATTTGTACACAGAACGTGTAAAAGTATAACTTAAGCCTACTTCTATTTGAATATTTCCCCGTTTCTGTTTGCTCGGTATATTTTGTATTCCAAAAAATTACAACTGTATAAATTATGTAATTGTAGTACTACAATATATTCTTGTGTTTCTACCTTTTTTTTAACGTGTGTTTGTTTCTTTCAAAATATATATTATGATTTTAAGATATATTGAATGGAAAAATTTTTCTTTTTTTTTAATTTTTTTTTCCAAATATTTTGAAAGGAATTAAAACTTTATCTGTGGAAAATATTTAAATGACAATGTATAAAGCATTAACAAAATAATGTGTTTAAACATATCTACAGGACTTCCTAGTTTGTTTTATATTTATTCTCTTTTTACTTACTGCCATATATGTTTTGAACGGCAAATGATGACTGAAAGCAATTAGTAAATGTAGTATTATAATCTTTTCTTGGGTTTTACCTTTCCAATTTATAAAAATAATGTTTTTTTTTGTTTGTTTCGAACTATATTATATTGATCATGTTAATGATACTTTGAATCGAAGAATGAAAGTAAATTTCTATTGACAAGCAATTATTTATTATATTCCTGATTTTAATTAGTCGTCCTCAAATTTTACCAATTTTTAACACCATTAAATCTTTATAAGTGCATAATAATTGATAGATTTTTTTTTCAAAAACTAGGTATAATACATTATGGAAGTATAGTACTACAAAATATTTTCGGTTTTTACATTTCCGATTGTTTTTTTTTTTATGATTGTTTATTTCGAAATATTTTATATTGTTCATTGAAATGATACATTGAATCGATGTATGAAATTCATAATCTATCAACACGGAATTGTTATTTATAATTGTGATCGTAACGTGTAGGTCTTAAATTTTTTTAATGATTTTTTAATAAAAAACTATGTTTAAAGGATTTGTAGACAGAACGAGTAAAAGTATAACATAAACATAGAATATGTTTTTTAATCTTTTTCCCTTTTAGTTTTCTCGGTGTATTTTGTAATCCACAAAATTATAATTGAATACCATATGTAAACGTAATACTGCAATATATACTTGGGTTTTGCTTTTCTTATTTGTTTAACATATGTTTGTTTCTTTCAAAATATATAATATTGATCTTGTTAATGATACATTGAATAGAAGAATGAAATCAAATTTCTATCAACACGCAATTAATTATAATCCTGATCGTAGCTAGTCATTTTCAATGGAACAGGAACACTATTACAACCTTATACTTGGATAATAATTGTTTAATGGTTAATTTAAATGGCTACGTATGAAGCATGAACAAAGTAGCGTCTATAAATATATCTGCAGGGTTGCTTACTTCGTTTTACATTTTTTCTCTTTTTAGTTACCGCCAGATATTTTGTGAACTGCAAATGATGACGCAAAGCAATATGTAAGTATACAATATTTTCTTGGGTTTTCCTTTCCGATTTATTAAACTTAGGTTTTTTTTGTTATTCCGAAATATAATATATTTATATGTCAATAATACATTGAATTAAAATGAAATTAAATTTCTATTGACACGCATTTATTAATTATATTCCTGATTTTAATTAGTCGTTCTCAAATTTAATGCATGTTTGTTTATTTTTAAATATATTATATTGATCATGCTAATGATACATTTAATCAAAGATTGAATTTAAATTTCTATCGACACACAATTATTAATTTTAATCCTGGTCTTAACTAGTTGTTCTTGAATTTTCTCAGACATGAACACCATTTCCATTACAGTCTCGTCGGAAAGTATATACTACTCAGTAAATCATGTAAGATATTGAAAAGAATCAATGTAGGTAATAGTGTAAGCAGAAGAGAATACATAGAAAACTATATGAAAATTGGAAAACATAGATCAAGAACGAAAATTAATAAATAAATGTTTGTTTACTTACAAATGTAAAATTTTAGTACATCAAAATCTTTTCGTCTACCATTAGCACACTTGTTGGAATTATTAGCGGCATATACGTTTTCGATTTTCTTTTGTATTCTTTTGTAATTTGTAATTTTATGTTTCTTTATCAAGTGTATCTTTGTTTATCGAACATTATCGCATATCCCGTTCGCCCATGTGTTTAGTAAATAATTAAATAAAAGATACATTATTTCTTACGGTCGGTTTTATTTGCGAGCTCATGATGTATCTCACAAGTAAAACACCGGATCTAATAGCAATCTGTGCATAGCCCGCTCCACCGACACTGCCGATACTACCGAGAATGAGCAGTTCCGACAGCTCCAATCCTTCGCGGAGACTTTCTTAGAGATTGCACAGGCACATAGCGCGATTCCGTCCGAGACCGAGAAAGCGAACTAACGAGAACGATCGACAATAGAAACCATTGTCCACCCCCTCTTCCGATGGTACGAATACTCTTTTATGGTCCGCGACATCCTCAGATGGAGTGGGATATCGCTGTAGGGGCGGCAGCATTAGCGATATGGGCGACCACCGTCTACGACTGGGTGACCGTGGCAATCTGCTTTCGCCGCTCCCAGCCACAGGACCCTCGGGGGCGCTATCCAGCGCGGAGGTTAGGGCTGGGGGCATCGTCGTCTTCTTCGCACTCGGCATCGGGGGTGGCCGGGTCGCCCTTGTCCTGTTCCACATCCCGCCATATGTCTGGGCGGGGGCGTCGGTTACCACTCCGACGGTCCAAACGCGCTCCGCCAGTGCAACCCCGTACCTGGTGTGTACTCTGTTCCTTATTTCAACAGTGTTCGCCCCAACCGTGTAATTAGTTGGGTATCAGTAGGGTACTCACACATATTTATTAAGTCCTGTTACACATAGTATACACCTAAGTAAATAAAACGAACTTTACAATAATCTTGACTGGTAACGTTGCATATTTTAGAAGAGTGATATGAAATGCATACATGTAGCAAGAAACTTTATCTACACATAAAATTCAACAGGGATCGTTCGCAGTTCATACATTAAAAGATTGTATACGTGTAATATGTATACATGTAATATTTGTAAGAATGTATCTTTCATGTTCTTCACTTTCATGTTTCCAGTGGTCTCGTTTCATACATCGGTATGCAACATATTGTTCTTATTTCGTAATCCCGCTAAGACTATTAAAACGAAATGTGCCCGTATAAATCAAAGATAACATTTAGGGAAGTATATGAAAGGAATAACAGAGCACTCTACATTGAAGGCCGGGGACACAGCGGAGAGTAAATCTTGTGAACCTGTTGAATACGATGCGTTTGTACTATATTCCTGGGAGTTCACAAGAGAGCCGCTGGGTGGTGTGTCACGCTTTGGAGCGCGGTGGAGCTCCACAGGAAGTCTTCAGCGGGGGCTGCTCTAGATGAGAACTCCCTTCGATAATAAAGTAATCGGTTTTAGGAACTATCGCTAATTGTCTTTTCAAAGCTCTCCTAAGCTCATCTTCGCTCTTTCTGCAACTTCAGAGCAATATCTGGCAATTCATACCTTGCAAGCCATATTTGCCATACTTACTTTGAGAAAATATGAAGTGGGTGGTGCATTATATTCACATGTTAATAAATACTAGATTTAACCACATTGTCTTGTGTGTCTGTTCAATGATGGCCAAGGCATTAGTGCTTGTTTCTTTATTTTCAGAAACTGAACTCCTAGTTCATTAATTTCAAAACATGTTTGCATTCTAACAGAATCCGAGCCAAATGCGAATATTTAGTTGATACAAAATCATCACATCTTCTATATTTTGACATTTAGTCACAAATGTCATCAATAGACATTAATAAGTCATATAAGATAGTCATTAAAGTCAGCTTTGTTAAACCAGGATCTAATGTTCAAGCAGGTGTTTCGAAACTTGAAGACATTTTTGCTGACACCTTTCGTTAAAAATGAAAGGCGGATTTATGCAATAGTTTAATGTAAGTGTAATTTTCAAAACGAGATTTATTATATGTTTCCTGTTATGTTTCTTTCGAAATCTGAGGTGAATGGTTTTTTCTTCACCTTCAGGAAAATACTTAGCAACTTATAATAAGGAAGATGTTTGGCATACCTACATACCCATATGAGATCATATTTTGTCTAATAATCTCCCCTTAATATTCCGAATACGTACGTGGCTACACTGAAAGTTGGTTTGAAAATTAATTCCAGACAAAATTTGCATTTCCGAAACAAACATTCACCACAAAAACGCCTAAAATGTTTATTATTTACCAAAGAAATGAATATATTTGATCAAAATGAAAACCGCAATAGGAAAAATGACCCATTTGCGGCAGCCGTGACTGCGTATGTACGAAAAGAAGGTGCTTGAGTATTCACGAACTTGGGATCACCGGAATGAGATAAAGTTTTCCCAGCTGTGAAAGACCTTTTGGAAAAAGTTCTCTCCTTAACGAACTTTATAAACGATAAATTTGAGGAAGTGAAGAGGATCCTGCAGGAAAGTATGGCAGAAAATAAAATATTAAATGACGAAAATAAAAAATTAAAGACAGCATTTACAAGATAGACGAACTAACACAGACTTAACTCTTTGTAACGTATAAAAGGAAAAATAGTCAAAATTTATGGAATAGAAAATTCAGAAGACAATACAATAGACCATAACGACATAACACAAACAAGAAGACTGGGAGTCTGCCATCCAAAAAACGTGAAAAAGTCCAGCTTAGGAACTCTGTTATTGGTTATCAGTTACAGGAGTTACTGGTATTCTATTGTGATACATGTATCAAGAAAGGAGTGGTCGATGTCAAAAACTTCAGATGAGAAATAGAAATGTAAGAAATTATACTTTTGTGAGTCACTTATATCTGAGTATGGGAACTACTTAAAGGAACCAAATGAAGGGGACAGATGATGCATAACGTCGAGTACATCTAGATAAAGAATGGGAGAATTCTTGTAAGAAAGGAGGATAACGGGCAAACTCAGTGTGTGATACCATAAAAGAGGTAGACAATAATGGAAATATATGTACATTTTTACTAGTCCTAGAATGGTTAAGGACTGGGGTAAATTTAAAATAAAAGATCAATTTGGCTTTAAAATTTTAGATGATATTGAAAAATTGACTGTTCACACCGGAAAAAAGAAAGGGTTAAGTATAATTCACTTAAATGTTATTTAATGTAAATTTAAATGTTCCATGTTAAATAAGCTCTGAGGCGATATAATTTTTTTTAAATGTGTTATTTTCATCCAAAAGTTACTATTCATCCAAAAGAAATTGACTGTTTTAAAAAAGATAAATACTATAACATATAAACTATGAAAAATACAAAGGGAGAGACTTAGCATTATATTATAGGAAAGATTTTAGATAGGTATGTAAAACTATGATACTTTTCAATGATACGTCCGTTGGCCAATAAATGAGTTGGCCACAAAAATAATATTTTTATATTGTTTGGTTTCCTTCATCACCCTTGGCATGTTAGCTATTTGGTGACACGCTGACCAATTTTAACGTGCAGGTTTCCTCAGCGCAAGGGGTTTCGCACGTTCATAATGGTCAAGCGCATAGGTGGCGAATCGCTGTTGCTTACTTAGCGTTACCTAGAGGACACATGTGGTAGAGCACGGGCTCGAGCAACTTTGTTCCCGCTGTGGATTATTATCATTATTAATATTAATATTTATTGTTATTATCATCATCAATAATAATAACAATAACAACAATGAATTGTGAGGTGATAGGATGATGATGAGAAGTGATCGTGGCCTTTTTGAACCATCCCAGCATTGGAAACCACGAAAACCCCAGTAGGATAGCTGGCCCGGGGATCGAACCCGACCTCGTGACTGCGAGGTCAGTGCACTATAAATTATTTTCATATTTTTATTTAACTCCAATGGAGGAAAACATATTTCTCCGGGTCTGTTTAGCCAAAGGATGTAAGATTTCGGTATTACATATTTCTCATCTACTCTCCCAGTATTCTTCGAACAATACTGCAGGTAATGAAAATCATATTCTGAATGGATATGTAACCACCAAACGGTCTAAGCCCGTTGTCAAATACTCGCTGTTCAGTGTGTTGGGGATTCACCTGTGGCGCCAATAATAACTGGTACCACTATGACTTCTCTTTTGCCGTGGCTACATAGATTTGATTTTATCTACCACTGGCAGATATTTTTTAATTATTTCCCATGTGTATTTTCTTCAGGTTGGCTGGTAGAGGGACTGCTACATCGATGATGTAATTTTTGTTTCAATCTTCAAAATCAGTACAATGTCCGGAATGTTGTTCGGAATTAGTTTATGTTATAATTGGGCGGTGCCAATAAGGTTCGAAGTTCTCGTCTATTCTTATTGGTGGTGGTTATACCTGTCAAGATATGTTGTGACTATGACACCTGTCAAGATATTGTTTTGACGCTAAAACTGAGCATCCAGAAATTGTGATCGATCCCCTCCTCCTTTTGGCCACACATTATGCAGTTGGTGTTTTATATGTTTTCATGAATGATGTACTTGAAGTGAGCTCTCGTTGCGATTACCTGATCTTGAATGACAATTAGGAAGCCCTCGGTTTCCGCAAACAGGTTACTAGTTTGCAGATAAGCCAAAGAAGCTTGCGGATTTACTTCAGTATTTTCTAATGTGTTTCTGTAACGGTCATGGAGGGCTTTACTCCTCGATCTTTCTAGTTCGCTTGCGAGGATCGTCAAGGAAGCATCTTACGTTATGTGAGAGAGTTTTAAGAGATGGCTCCGTGATCTTCCTTATAAATTGCAGTCATCCACTCACTGGATTTTTACCTTTTGGAGGAAGTAGTCTCTGAGATATTTAGCTTGCATATAATGCCTGGTCGTGACACTCGGAGTATCTCTGTCTCCATCTGTCCGGGGCATATGGAATCTTTCAATCGAACTGTGTGGGTGGTACGCTCTTACTTTGCAAAATTCTTTCCTTATTTTTTTGTCAAGGTTTTGCTGAGTGTCGGCTTATTTTCATATTCCAAAGGAATAAGTGAGTACTGAGACTGCATATATGTTGGCTGCTTTCGCTTTGTTGCGTGCATTCAAGTTTTCAAGATGGTGCGCAACCTCTTGATGTAGTTATTACTCACCATTTCCTTGGCGAATTTTTTTTGTATCCCTTTAGATTGCATATATCCGAGATATTTGTATTTCTCGTCCTCAGCCATTCCTTTGATGTCGCTTTGCTCTTGATTTATATCATATGCAGGATGTTGAACCCTTTCTCCTTTATACACACAGTTAATTCTGCATTTGTCGAGGCAAAATTTCATATTCACGTCATTGCTGAATTTTCCTACACAATCAGTGAAGATGACTTTCAAGTCATCTATTTTTTAAAAAAAGTGACTGGTGCTCCTGATTGATCCAGCTTAAATCTTCTCTCCTGCTGCTTTAGCATTGATGTTAGTGGTTTCACA
This sequence comes from Teleogryllus oceanicus, assembly GCA_964035755.1. Taxonomy (NCBI): domain Eukaryota; kingdom Metazoa; phylum Arthropoda; class Insecta; order Orthoptera; family Gryllidae; genus Teleogryllus; species Teleogryllus oceanicus. The sequence continues at coordinate 49,692,556 of CAXIVR010000001.1, read as the reverse complement.
GCAAGACAGAACCACAAAGGACGGAAACCATCACCTTGAACGATACCGTTCTTTATTTTAATATTCGCAACTTGAACGTTTGATTTGCCAGTACCTAGTTGCAAAGTTATAATCCAGTGATCCATGGCATATCTCAGAATTCTTTCACATGATTCTCTAACCCTATGATTTCCAACACTTCAATCAGCCGGGTGTGTGAGATACCGTCAAATGCTTTCCGATAGTCTATATATGCGAGATTTAATGATTTCTTTGTTTTACAGTGTTGTTCATGACGGAATTTAGTATCAGTTGTTCCTTGCATCCTCGTTATCCCTTACGGCATCTCTTTTGTTTTTCATTCAATATTTTGTTGTTGTCTAAGAGTTGGTATATTTTTTTGCTTATTATGGATGTAAACACCTTGTACAGTGTTGGGTGACATGGAGCGGTACTTTGCTGGATCAGCTCTGTGTTCTTTTTGGGGAGTAGATAGGTGATCCCTTGGAGTAAAAAAACGAAGGCATCGTAATCAGATTTTCCAATATACTAGTGTAACACATGGCGTGGTATTTATGGATTTTAAGCGAATTTCTTTAACTGAAGTTTTGCAACTGTCATTCCGGTGCTTCTCCTGGTTCAATGTTTTGCCAGAGCCTATTTTCTACTTTCATTTATTTTCAGTTTAACATTTTAGTCTGGATATACGCTGCTTTTCAGTCCTCTACCATTTTGCTTTTTGTTTTCAACAGATTCATCCCACATATTTTGTCAGCAACTGAAAGTGTCGTGAGCGTTGTGACTGATGTCTCTGTCTTCTTCCCTATTGGATGCCGTGATTCTTGGTTTTTTGAAGAAGTTCTTTTCGTTGTTTCTGAATTGGTTGTCTCTGCGACGTTCCTCACTTTTTCGGTAACGTTTTAACCTCATGGCAAATCAAGCGAGCCTTTGCTTTTGACTCCTGCATTATGTCCAGTTCAGTGTTCTCCTGCATCTTCAAGCCATCCAAGATAATTGCATCAGGTCTTCTAACTTATTTGAAGCATTCGGGTTTGCGAATTGGCCGCGTCAATATTCTCTAATCTGATCAATCTTGCGCATCTCGGTTTCACGACTCGTCCCGTCAACAAGGCAACGTATCGTGGACAGGTGAAATGAACTATCATGTGTGCGCAATACTATAGATTGATTAATCTGGGAGACATTGAAAGATCCATTTTACTACTGAATCCATGCCACAGACCAGTTACAGAGAAAGGATCCGTAGTCTGTGAAGGGCCTCTGCATTTAGTAAGCATGCTTTAAATGGAGTAATTTTGTCCTGTTTATTGAATTTTAAATATTTTTTAGTGTTTATATTAAATTATGTATTAGATGGGGGTGTAAGGAGTTTACATCGCACGCGAAGCAAATTAAGTAAATTATCTTTCTATCTATATCCCAGCTGAGGCCGTAAAACAGTCCAGAACGTTATGGATCAACGTGATTAACAGAATCAATGTGATTAAGGTGGAAAGTAGCTAAAGAATTGGGCATAGTAGAGAAGACGGTCACCAGAGATGCAAATGAAGAGCATCAAGCTCGTGTTGCGGAAGCCTTCACAAAGAGGAAGAGGTCTTTCAAACCAACTATATGAAATATGGAGGAATCGTTTGTACCCTAAGACCTATGCCGAAAATTATTTTTTAACCAAATACAAAAGGCATCATCATGCATTTTGTTGTTGGACAATGTGAAGGGACTTTAAGGGGAATAGATTTCATTTCCTGTTGTAAACCCTGATTCTTCGAAACTGCTAAAAATATTAAAGATAACAGTTTTTTCCTAATGAAATCTGTTCCTTAAAGATAGACTAGCCATAGTAATTGGCACTTCTGAAAATGTGATTATTATGATACAATTAATAAAAAACGAAAATAAATTTAAATCGATATCACAATTAATAATTACAGTCCTGATCATTCTTATATTTAGTCAAACATGAAATTCATTACAACTTATTGATTGCGCAATAATTTATTATTTGTTTTTCAAGAATAATTCATAACCAACAGAACGTGTATGAGTATGATATAAAGATAGCCTACTGCTAATTTGAAGTTAGCTGCTGGGAGGTGTGTCACGTTTGGGGCGCGGTGGAGCTCTATAGAAAGTCGTCAGAGGAGGGTGCTTTAGAGGAGAATTGCCTTTGACTTTATACTAATCGTTTTTAGAAATTACCGCTTAATTTTGTTTTTTGAAAAGCTCGTCTAATACTACGGTCATTTGGTATTTTATATGGAGTGGATATGCATTATTTATATTTCCATGTTCTTATGTTTTTGTGTAGTGTGAGAGTAAGAAATCGCAAACGTAACAGTTTCGCGACATGAAATTGTTACATTTAGTTACACATTTTATACAAGTAAACTACATAGATATACACATTTGTATATTTCTAAAGTACTAAATTCTAATATACTCGTTTATAGTATGGCCTGTAAATTGATTTGCTATTATTGATTTGAATCTACGAATTGGTTTACAGGACCAATACATGTTTTACTGAATAATATTAATAACTATCTGGTTCCGTGCTACTGTTAGTTTTACGTAAATTTTAAATTGAAAATAATATTATGCAATACCGAACACCTACATTAGTTTGCTATACTGGACCTATATTAGTTTTTCCGGAGATTTTTTGATCTGCAATTGATGACCCAAAGCAATGAGTTCAAACAAACATAGCAATACAATATATTCCTGGTTGTTGCATTCCAACCTGTTTAACGTATGTTTTTTCTCTTTAAATATATAATATTTTCATGTAAATGATACATCGAATTTCGAATTTCCGTGTTATGTGGCGATCGTGTAGAACGTTTAAAATAAATCTCAAAAGCTTATGACATTGTTCAGAAGACACATGTAGCATGAAACGTATCCACGGATAAAACTCTGCAGCGACTGATGATGACGGATCGTTTACAGTTCTAGGATCAATGTTTGCATAAATATCATATTATCGTTCTAGTGATTTGCTTTGACGTTACTAGTATTTTCAGATTATTTCTCGAAGTGCGGCCTTTGTTTTTTATACGATTTGCTGCTTAAATGGTTTAAAACTAAACGTGTTTTTATAAATATCAAGGGTAACAATTAGGGAAGTGTATGGGCAAATGGTAGATCTCCTTATTCTGAAGACCGGGGACACAAATGAGAGTTATCTTGTGAACTGCCTGTTTGAATACGGTGCGTTTGTACCTTATTCCTCGGAGTTCTCAAGAGAGCCGCTGGGAGGTGTGTCACGCTTTGGGGCGCGGAGGAGCTCCATAGAAAGTCGTCAGAGGAGGGTGCTCTACAGGAGAATTTCCTTTAACTTCATAGTAATCGTTTTTTAAAATATCGCTAATTTTCTTTTCAAAGCTCTTGTAATCCTACGGTCATTTGATATCTTATATGGAGTGGATATGCAGTATTTATATTTTCATGTTCTTATGTTTTTGTGTAGTGTGATAGGAAGAAATCACAAACGTAACATAGTTTCGTGACATCAAATGCTAACATTTAGCTACACACATATTAAACAAGTAATCTAAATAGATGTACACATTTGTATATTTCTAAAGTACTAAATTCTAATATACTCTTTGATGTCATGGCCTGTAAATTGATTTGCTGTTATTGGTATGAATCTACGAATTGTTTCACAAGTGCAATACATGTTTTACTGAATAATATTAATAACTATCTGGTTCCGTGCTACCGTTAGATTTACATAAATAATGCGTTTTAAAATTGAAAATAATAATATACTGGACCTAACACCTACATTAGTTGGCTATACTGGACCTATATTAGTTGGCTCCGAATAGTTGTTGTTCTGCAATTGATGACCCAATGCAATGAGTTCAAGCAATCTTAGCAATACAATATATTTCTGGGTTGTACGTTTCCAATCTGTTTCACGTAGGTTTGTTTCTTTTAAAATATATAATATTATAATGTAAATGATACATTGAATCGCAGAATGAAATTAAATTTCTATCAACATGCAGTTATTATTTTTACTGCTGATCGCAACTAGTCGTTCTCCAATTTTGTTAGATTTGATCACCATCACAACTTTGTATGTGGATTACAGATGATTCATTGTTGTTTATGAAAATCTATTGTAAAAAATATTAACAACTGCACGTGTTAAAACATATCTGAAAGATAGCATACATTGTTTTTTTTTTTTTTTTTTTAAATATAGTATTACAATATATTCTTGGGTATTACATTTCTGTTTTGTTTTAATTTTAATTGTTTATTTCGAAATATACTATATTGATTACGTGTATGATACATTGAATTGATTAATAGAATTAAATTTCTTTCGACACAGAATCAATAAATATAATCCCGATCGTAGCTAGTCTATTTTTAACCTGTCCGCCAAACATATCACTAGAATTTATTCTTCTGTTTTATCTATCTAATTGTTTAATGTATGTTTGTTTCTTTTGAAATATGTAATATTGATCACGTTATTGATACAATGAATAGAAGAACGAATTTAAATTTTAATCGATATCACAACTAATAGTTACAATCCTGATCGTAAATCGTTGTTCTCATTTTTTGTCAAACATGAAATCCATTACAACTTTATAAGTGCGCAATATTTTATTAATTGTTTTTCAAGAATTATTCATTAACAACAGAACGTGTAGAAGTATAATTTAAAGATAGCCTACTGCTAATTAAAAGATAGCCGCTGGGAGGTGTGTGACGCTTTGGGGCGCGTAGGGGCTGCATAGAAAGTCGTCAGAGGAGGCTGCTCTAGGGAACTCCGTTTGACTTTATAGTAATCTTATTAAAAATTATTGCTTATTTTGTTATTTGAAAAGCTCTTCTAATCTTACGGTCATTTGATATTTTATATGGAGTGGATATGCAATATTTATATTTCAATGTTCTTATGTTTTTGTGTAGTGTGAGAGTAAGAAATCACAAACGTAACATAGTTTCGCGACATGAAATTGTTACATTTAGCTACACATATATAAAGCAAGTAAACTACATAGATATACACATTTGTATATTTCTAAAGTACTAAATTTCAATATACTTTTTGATATCATGGCCTGTAAATTGATTTGCTATTATTGGTATGAATCTACGAATTGATCATCAGGACAAATACATGTTTTACTGAATAATATTAATAACTATCTGGTTCCATGCTACCGTTAGTTTGACATAAAAAATGCATTTTAAAATTGAAATTAATATTATACTGAACCTAACACCTACATTAGTTGCCTATACTGGACCTATATTATTTGGCTCCGGATATTTGTTGATCTGAAATTGATGACTCAATGCAATGAGCAATAACAAATATAGCAATACAATATACTCCTGGGTTGTTTATTTCCAATCTGTTTCACGTATGTTTGTTTCTTTTTAATATATAATATTAACATGTAAATGATACATCGAATCGCAGAATGAAATTATATTTCTATAGACATGCAGGTATTATTCTAACTGCTGATCACAACTAATCGTTCTGGAATCACCATCACGACTTTGTATGTGGTTTACAGATGATATATTGTTTAATTAAATTTGATGTGAAAATCATTAACAACAGCACAAGTTAAAACATATCTGAAAGATGGCATACATCGTTTTAATACCTATCTTATTTTAGTTTGGTTTTAAATTACAATTTATAATCGAATACATTATGTAAAGATAGTACTACAATATATTCTTGGGTATTTTATTTCTTATTTGTTTTTATTATAATTGTTTATTTCGAAATATACTATTTAGATTACGTGTATGATACATTGAATTAATTTTTTCAAACATGAAATTCATTACAACTTTATAAGTGCGCAATAATTTATTAATTGTTTTTCAAAAATTATTCATTAACAACAGAGTGTGTAGAAGTATAGTTTAAAGATAGCCTACTATATGTTTTATTGGTTTTAGTTTTAGTTTGCTCAGTATAATTTTTAATCCACAAATAATAATTGAAAACTTTATGTAAACCTAGTGCTATAATATTTTCTTTGGTTTGATATTTCTGATTTGTTTAACGTTTGCTTGTTTCTTTGTAAATACATTTTAATATTGTGAATTATACATTGAATAGAAAAATAAAATTTAATTTCTATTGACATTTAATTATTATTTATAATCCTGATCGTAACTAGTCATTCTGAAATATTTTTAAAAATTGAGATCGTTTCAATTTTTAAAGTAGATATAATTTTCTTAAATGTTTATTCAAAATCTTCGTATAATGGGTTTGTACACAGAGCTTGTAAAAGTATAACTTAAAGTGAGCCCACTTCTTTTTTAATATTTCCCAGTTTTAGTTTGCATGGTATTTTTTTTTTCCAAAAAAAAAAAAAGATAACCAATAAGAAATGTTAACGTAGTACTACAATATATTCTTGTGTTTCTTTCTTTTTTTAAAATGTTTGTTTGTTTGAAATATATTACATCAATATTGTTAGTGTTAATTTGAATAGAGGAATGAAATTAAATTTCTATCGATACGCTATTATTAATAAAAATCCTGATCGTAGCTAGTCGTTTTCAAATATTTTGAAACAGGCACACTATTACATTTTTATACGAGGATAGTAATTCATTAATGGTTGATTTAAATGGCTACATATAAAGTATTAACATGAAAGCTTGTTTACATATATCAGCATGATTGCCTACTTTCTTTCAATTTTTTTTTTCACATTAGTTGGCTCCGGATTTTTGTTGATCTGCAATTGATGATCCAATGCAATGAGTTCAAACAAACATAGCAATAGAATATATTCCTGGGTTGTGCAATATATTCACATGTTGTTAATAAATACTAGACTTAACCACACATTGTCTCTTGTTTGTTCACGATGGCCAAGGCATTAGTGCCCTTTTCCTTATTATCAGAAACTGAACTCCTAGTTCATAATTTTCAAAACATGTTGGCATTCTAACAGAATCCGAGCCAAATGCGAATATTTAGTTGATACAAAATCATCACATCTTCGATATTTTGACATTCAGTCCCAAATGTCATCAATAAACTATTGTCAGCTTTGTTAAACCAGGATCTAATGTTGATGTAGGTGTTTCGAAACTTGGAAGACATTTTGCCGACACCTTTCAGGTAAAAACGAATGACGGACGGCGCAATAGCTTCTTAATGAAAGTGTTCTTTCAAAATGAGACTTGTTATATGTTTCCTGTTAGGCTTTCAGGAAATCTGAGGTGCGAATGGTTTTTTTCTTGACATTCAGAAAAATACCTCGCAACTAATAATGCGGAAGATGTCTGGCATACCCACGAAATTCGCGGAGATCATATTTTATCTAATAAACTCCGTGAATATTCCGAATACCTGGGCCGTAATAAGCACTCGAAGGTTGGTTTGAAAAATTTCATTTCAGACATAAATTTGCATTTGAGAAACAATCACCACAAAAACGTGAAAAATGTTAACAAAAGAAATGAATATATTTGTTCAAAATGAAAACCGCAATAGGAAAAATGACCCGTTTGCGGCAGCCGTGACTGCGAATGTACGATAACAAAGTGTTTCGAGTATTCACGAACTTGGACCGGAATGAGATAAAGTTTTCCCAGCTGTGAAAGACCTTTTGGAAAAAGTTCTCTCCTTAACGAACTTTATAAACGATAAATTTGAGGAAGTGAAGAGGATCCTGCAGGAAAGTATGGCAGAAAATAAAATATTAAATGAAAATAAAAAATTAAAGACAGCATTTACAAGATAGACGAACTAACACAGACTTAACTCTTTGTAACGTATAAAAGGAAAAAAGTCAAAATTTATGGAATAGAAAATTCAGAAAACAAAACAATGGACCATAACGACATAACACAAACAAGAAGACTGGTAGTCTGCCATCCGAAAAACGTGAAAAAGTCCAGCTTAGGAACTCTGTTACTGGTTATCAGTTACAGGTGTTACTGGTATTCAGTTGTGATACGTGCATCAAGAAAGGAGTGGTCGATGTCAAAAACTTCAGAAGAGAAATAGAAATGTAAGAGTTTATACTTTTATGAGTCACTAATATCTGAGTACAGGTAACTACTTAAAGGAACCAAATGAAGGGGACAGATGATGCATAACGTCGAGTACATCTAGATAAAGAATGGGAGAATTCTTGTAAGAAAGGAGGATAACGGGCAAACTCAGTGTGTGATACCATAAAAGAGGTAGACAGAATAATGGAAATATATGTAAATTTTTACTAGTCCTAGAATGGTTAAGGACTGGGGTAAATTTAAAATAAAAGACTTCCAATTTGACTTTAAAATTTTAGATGATATTGAAAAATTGACTGTTCACACCGGAAAAAAGAAAGGGCTAAGTATAATTCACTTAAATGTTATTTAATGTAAATTTAAATGTTCCGTGTTAAGTAAGCTCTGGGGCGATATAAAAATTTTTCTTAAAATGAGTTATTTTCATCTGATATGCCTATCAAAAGTTAATATTCGTTCAAAAGAAATTGACTGTTACAAAAAAGATAACTACTATAACATAGCTCGAGCGACTTTGTTCCCGCTGTGGATTATTATCATTATTAATATTAATATTATTATTGTTATCATCATCAATAACAACAACAACAACAACAATGAATTATGAGGTGATAGGATGATGATGAGAAGTGATCGTGGCCTTTTTGAACCATCCCAGCATTGGAAACCAGGAAAACCCCTATAGGATAGCTGGCCCGGGGATCGAACCCGATCTCGTGACTACGAGGTCAGTGCACTATAAATTATTTTCATATTTTTATTTAACTCCAATGGAGGAAAACATATTTCTCCGGGTCCGTTTAGCCAAAGGATGTAAGATTTCGGTATTACATATTTCTCATCTACTCTCCCAGTATTCTTCGAACAATACTGCTGGTGTCGAAAATCGCGAACTTCTGAATGGATATGTAACCCTTCAAACGGTTCAAGTCTAAGTTGTCAATACTGCTGTTCAGTGTGTTGGGGATTTCACCTGTGGCGCCAATAACAACTGGTACCACCATGACTTTTGCCGTACTCCACATAAATTTGATTTTATCTACCACTGGCAGATATTTTTTAATTATTTCCCATGTGTATTTTCTTCAGGTTGGCTGGTAGAGGGACTGCTACATCGATGATGTAATTTTTGTTTCAATCTTCAAAATCAGTACAATGTCCGGAATGTTGTTCGGAATTAGTTTATGTTATTATTGGGCAGTGCCAATAAGGTTCGCAGTTCTCGTCTATTCTTATTGGTGGTGGTTATACCTGTCAAGATATGTTGTGACTATGACACCTGTCAAGATATTGTTTTGGCGCTAAAACTGAGCATCCAGAAATTGTGATCGATCCCCTCCTCCTTTTGGCCACACATTATGCAGTTGGTGTTTTATATGTTTTCATGAATGATGTACTTGAAGTAAGCTCTCGTTGTGATTACCTGATCCTGAATGACAATTAGGAAGCCCTCGGTTTCCGCAAACAGGTTACTAGTTTGCAGATAAGCCAAAGAAGCTTGCGGATTTACTTCAGTATTTTCTAATGTGTTTCTGTAACGGTCATGGAGGGCTTTACTCCTCGATCTTTCTAGTTCGCTTGCGAGGATCGTCAAGGAAGCATCTTACTTTATGTTAGAGAGTTTAAGAGGTGTGGCTCTGTGATCTTCCTATATCATTGCAGTCATCCACTCACTGGATTTTTACCTTTTGGAGGAAGTAGTCTCTGAGATTTTTAGCTTGCATATAATGCCTGGTCGTGACACTCGGAGTACCTCTGTCTCCATCTGTCCGGGGCATATGGAATCTTTCAGTCGAAGTGTGTGGGTGGTGCGCTCTTACTTTACAAAATTCTTTCCTTATTTTTTTGTCAAGGTTTTTCAGTTGAGTGTCGGCTTATTTTCGTATTCCAAAGGAATAAGTGAGTACTGAGACTGCATATATGTTGGCTGCTTTCGCTTTGTTGCGTGCATTCAAGTTTTGAAGATAGTGGGCAACCTCTAGATGTAGTTATTACTCACCATTTCCTTGGCGAATTTTTTTTGTATCCCTTTAGACTGCATATATCCGATATATTTGTATTTCTCGTCCTCAGCCATTCCTTTGATGTCGCCTTGCTCTTGATTTATATCATATGCAGGATGTTGAACCCTTTCTCCTTTATACATACAGTTAATTCTGCACTTGTCGAGGCAAAAATTCATGTTCACAGCAGAACATTCAAGGAAACATTACGAAATACCTCACTCTCACACAGTTGATACCACATAACTCGCTAAGTTATGTGGTATCAACTGAGTGAGAGTGAGGTATTTCGTAATGTTTGTCTCACACAGTTGATACCACATAACTCGCTAAGTTATGTGGTATCAACTGAGTGAGAGTGAGGTATTTCGTAATGTTTCCGTGAATGTTCTGCTGATGTGGTAATTCAATGGGATAGCATTCCCTCACTAAGTTTAGCACCTGAAGATGTAACAAAACGAGTTACGAAACGTTGTGAAATTACTGAATAAATGATTGTAATAAAAAACTTTGGATACTTTTATTTGTAATTTGTACAATTTGTTTGTACGATTGTACGTAAATATTTTTCAAAGTAAGAACAATTTTATACCGGATCCTAACTTTGAATCGTCATCGCTAAACTCGGCGTTGATACTTTTGGCCTATACACCGAAGTGTTGCGTTAATAGACATTCTAGTATTGCTAAGCGTTGAAATTAAATGTCCCCGTAATTCAAATCGTCACTTTAATTTAATTGCCGAAATTGATTCTGTCTATATGTTTAACATAATTGTACATAGGCGTTCTTTATTGCTCGTATCTGACCAACATTTCTCCTAGTAGAAGTTCCTATAAGCGCTTTGTTTCCAAAAATAATAGGAATTTTTCAAAGGTCACATTTTCTGGAACACTTTTTGAGAATTCTATTTCGGTTTTTACCTATATTTCAATATTTTCCTCCACCCGCAATTACATGTTACCACCGGTCCCTGATAATTGGTATACCCACTACACTCACCTATTCCCTCAAATGTTATGTCTTAGGGACACGAAAACCTGATTGCAAGAGCCTAGGAGGCATCATTTCTGAGTTTCGAGAGATTTTAATCATTATTTATGTTTCAGCATTATAATTGGTGACCTAACTCTTTTGTTCGTTTTTATCAGTTTGAAGAATTTGGGTGTGATTTCGTATCTATGAATAGGGCAGTTACTGGATTTCGTGTTGATGGTTTCCTTTAAATTTCAAAAATGGCACACGTCCATTTTGTGTTTTATATTGAGTAGATAGGCATTAATTACGTTCTGACACTATTGTGTCTTGTGTACGGAGAAATCATAAACGCGTGGGACCTACTTTTGGGACATGTTATCCATTTAGCTATATACCTATTTGTATAAATAAAAAGTTCTTAACTGTCATATCATCTGTTTAAAAATGGGGCCGTTTGCCGCTAGCCAACCACGTGAATACCAAAACAAGTTCAATTGAAAGCAAATAATATCTTGCCTCAGATTCACTTTCTATGCGTAGTATGTTTTTTTATAACATCCGCCTAAAAGTAACTCTTTCTTACTATTCCTTTCTCTTTCTGTTCATTATCAGAGATTAAAGGTTACGTAATACACATTTCTGTTCTCGTACTGTATGTTTCAACAGTACGAAAATTACAACTCAAAAATTATGACACAAGACTAAATGTGTTAATATGGATTTAAGTGTAATTTCTTTGAACTGTCAAAACTCATATTTACATTTTTTGTTAGCTAGCAACATTTTTTTTCTTTAGAATTATATTACTATGCTTTTCATTGGTATTATACATTTTTTAACAATGGTCAAAAAACTTTTGTTTACTTTAAATGTTTTCTTATCTCTTTTGTTTCCTTCGCAAACATCTCAATTTCATTCTAAAATTGAAAATAATTAAAAAGGTTTGTCATTTGTGCGGGGTAAATAAAGAAAACCTGCTCTAATTACCTTTGAGAGAGGATATACATATTGTATTAAAGTAAAATCAATAGAATTCCTGCTGGAATATATTGACTTTTTGTCTCATTATTACAGGGAATAATACATTTTTTAATTAATTCATTTGGTACTTTAAGAATTAGAAATTACTGTCTAAATTAATAAAGTAGTTGCAATACATATGCTATTATTTTCATTGGCATATAATTACCAGAGCGTTTATTTACAATGTATGCCACATATTATCACTAATAAAATTTTATTAACTTACTAAATCAGGTGCTGACATTCTATTAATATGTAGGTATCTCTTAAAAAGATAAATTACCCGTTTTTTTATTTGTATTTGTACACTTAAGTTTGTTTCACAATTAAGTTATTCACCATTGACAGGATAACAGAAACCAATGGCATTTGCTGGTAGAAGTGGCACATATTGTAGTACCTTGGGGGAAAAATGTCTCCTCGCAATAGACAAAGGTATTAATTTAGATTATCAAGAGTGGGGCTGAAACAAGCCCGACACTTTTTGAACCAAAAAATCCATTCCATGTTAAAATATCTCTAATATATTCAATAAACGGTAAACATTCTGAAATATCATGAGTATGTTGAAATAAAGTGCTGAATTTTTGTTCTGTAGTTACCAGAGGAGCTTGACTTGTAAGACGAGGTTTGAGCCTGACAAGTACTCTAGTAACCTTTTTTTTTTAGATAGCCATAAGACAACTACTCTAGCGTATTCATTAAACGAGAGACATTATTTCGAAATATTATCGTGATTCTGTTGTCCTAAACTACTAAATGGTTGACCATCTGTTTCTTGACATGTTGTTACCAGCACTTGACTTGTATTTTTAGCTGGTTACTTTTCTCATAGACATCCACTGCTATCCATACAACCTGAAATAATCCTTGTGTTTACAGTATTTAGGCCATTGTCAATGTCGCTATTCTAAGCTCGCATTTGTTTTTCAATTTTTTTCTTTTACAGTTGACTTTAACCAATTCCAAAATGCATGCTGCCCCTTCTAATAGCGTCTCACTGTGGTCCGATAGACCAAAGAATGTATTACTGGAAGTGCTCGGATATCCCACACTGTATGTTCTGTCTGTACGTTTCTTGGCAAAACCGAAGTCTTTGATTTGCAGATGACCTTTACGGTCTAAAACGATAAATTTTCTGTGTTGAAATCACGATAAACTACACCAATGATTCTTTTTCTGCAACGAAAATGTACTTGACTATTAATCGGGAAAGGTTCGTCTTCTTGAATCAAGACTTTTGCATTCCACGCTGTGATGTTAAGCTGATTCGTCGTTTTGATAGCAGATGGGAAATTTAGCAACTGGATTTATCCACTTTTTCGTTACTAGGGCCCTGTAATAAGAGATTTTCTGCCGAAAATTCGCCGTTTTTAACGTAGAATTACATATTTTTTTCTCTACTCCGTAACGAGAAAGTAAAAAAGTGGATGTTGTCTTCCTATTATGATGTTTGAATTATCAGTTTGATGAAATTTCTGGCCTAGGCTTTTTCTTTCGATAGGTGGCGTGTTTCATCTGTCTAATGAATATTTTGTAAAACTATATTGAATGCTTATTTTTCTTTAATCTAATACGAATTAAACATAGTATTTAGCTTTCCAGTTTGACAATAGTGCGGAAGGCAGCGGTAAGATCATCATGAATTCACAGTGATTATTAAATAATTTTTTGATGTAGTCTTCTTTTTCATAACATATTGGATTGTGTTCTTAATTTCATTTATAGTTTCAAGTGGAATAACAGGGGGAGGCATATGTTGCATTAATTTGTCTGTTGATTGTGAGGTATCATCACCATATGTTTGGTTTCTTAGAAGTTCAGATTTGTTCACAGGTGTTCCAATTGGTCTTAAAATCACTTTCCACGTGCGGATTCGCTTGCTTAGGTTCTTTGCCGTTGCCATGGGTAACACTATTTGCGCCATTTAATTCAGGTTCAAGTGCATTACAGAGACAAGTTTGATTTAGTGTAGTCGATTGTTCCAGTGATTGAAGAAGTTGTGGTTACTGGTTTTCTGAAAGTGTTTCGAGTAGTAGTATTGCTCTTGCTAACGTTGTATAATTTTTTTATCCAATTAACTTATTGTGCTTAAACATCTGTTGTTTCTTTACCTTGGTCCGTTAATAAATACATAATGCAACAGTTGGGTCTTCGTGACTCGTATTTGCGACATTCACTGTTCCTTCGGCAATGTCATTGAGAAGAACTTCCCCTGATAATTTTTTATTACTTTAGGTTTCTATCACCATTCTATTTAATGTTTATTAATTCATTAAACTTAATACTACAATTTCGACGAACTAAACTAATACAGCTTAAATTTTGTCGTGAACGTAGTACAGTACATAACTGTTAAAAATGATCAAGTTTGATACATTATTTTATTATATTTTTATATTTATTATAATTTAAACGTAATTTCCAAATCTCTCTCTCTCTGTCTCTCTCTGTCTCTCTCTCTCTCTCTCTCTCTCTCTCTCTCTCTCTCTCTCTCTCTCTGGCCCCCTTACCGGTACGGTGGCAGAGGTCGATCAGGTGCAAATGCAGTAGCTAACTCGGTTTGGCGGGTCGCAGATTCAAGTCCCCCATACAAATCGTTGGGTACCTTGTGCCTTGTGGCATGATGGACCGTTTCGCCAACAATGCAAACCGTGACATCCATATTTCTGGCCCTTTCGTGTGGCGTAAGGGCCTGCAATAAAACCATATGTGCTTTTCACCGGAAACCTCCAATTCCTTAAACCTTCCCTTCCACCGGTAATACTGTCGTTCCATACGTTCGTGCAGGGAACAGCGGAGAACTACCTCGGCGCGGCAGTGGTCCCTCCACCGTCTAATTACACGCTGGCACGTGAGGGTTCACGAACTACATTAGTAAGTACATTCTAAAAGTACGGGCTCGTGTGCCACTTCGATGTCGCTGGGGGAACCTTAATAAGTGCCAAGGCGGTCTCGGTTGTGTGTTGTGGGTCAGCCACTCTCAGTCGCCGGAAGCAGTTCATGTAACTACATAGGCAACAAATATTCATTAAACCGTTCCTGAAATACAGAACTGATCCTCCAGGAATTCTTGTTTGTTTGTCAGAAAACAGGCGGCTGGGTTTTTTCTCTTTAATACACGAGGGTTTTTAGATGTGTAGATCAGTATAGGTTTTGCTTTAAAATCCCCAAATAAGTTGGTAAAGATGAGTCAATCCGCCTTTACTAGCTTTGAATGCTTTGCCATCTGAGTGAACGTTCCTTTTTGGAAAGTTTTGTTAGACATCTTACAGAATAGACGAGTTTCATCTCAGTTAAACACTTGATTTGGAACGTACCATCCACGTTCTACAGCGTCCATTTTATCGTTTGCCGAAGATTCGGGCCGCGTCTCCCGGGCTGTCGACGGCTCATTTCCCCAGCGAGGCGCTGCCACATCTCCCATTCTGGCTCACTGGAACTATTGCTGCGCTTATCTTACCTTAAAGAAGATGCTGAAAGCGGTGTCCTTCGGCTCGAATGCATTCTTGGCACATCCAGAACACATTCTGATTTACCCTTTGAAGTTTTCCAAAACCGGCTCTTCCTCCGAATGCGGATTTTCTGCATACACCTGAACTTTCAAGTATCCCCCCTCAAAAGAAAGTCACAAGGAGTCAGTTCAAGTGATCTAGGAGGAAAAACTCACGACTAATTATTCAATCGTCACTATAAACATTATTTAAAAAGTCATGGATCGAACAGCAGTGAGAGCAGTTGCCGAATCCTGTTTAAAGGAACCACAGACGCCTCAAGGTTTTTTTGATATTGTTGTAATATGGCAGAGATTTCGTTCATCTTCTCTTCTGTCAGGATATGGCGCTTTCGGCACTTTTGTTTGTCAATCAAAATTCCATGGGTGCGAAGTTTTACATGATTCAAAATTGTCAACTGATGTAGAATATTCACGCCCGGAAATTTCGTAATAAATCTCTTGCGGCACTTACTGGCGGCACTTAAGTCGAACGAAGAAGTCGTAGAGAAATATTTTCTGCTTCAAAGAAAATTTAATGATGCAGTTAAGCGCTCTCGGAGCACTGGTGTATCGGTCGGTCGCGCCGAACGACAAACGCGCCGGATGAACGGGACCTTTGTTGCCAATTCCCGGGGAACCGAGGGCTCGATCGCTGAGGCAAGCGGCGCTTCATCTTCAGCTAAAGATAAAATGAACACCCATTTTAATATCCGCAAAATCTCTTGAAAACTTGTGAGCTTCAACCTGATCGACTGACGTTGATTCGCCAACTAACTTGATGCCAATATTTAAGATTTTGAAACTATGCTTCACTCGCTTCACAATTGAAAACTGAATCTAAGTTCTTGTAAAAGTGGTCAAATATTTCCTTTGCCTTTCCTCCACCCAAGCATGAACAGATCGAAATAATCTTTTGATTAAGATTTTCAAACCATAAACAGAGCTATTTCAGCTTCTTTTCATTTCTTATTGGAAACAATTGTTTCGCACTAACCGAAGAGCAAGAGGTCAAACTGTTTCTAATAGCATTTTCACTTCTTTAATAGAACGCGCAGTCGATTTGTTAACATTAAAAACGACCAACAGCAGAGGCGTATTCACTGCATGTCATTTGCCTAACATGATTCTTTCGGAGAAATGCATAACTTTCTTCGATCTTTCCTTCCTACCTGGTCAAAACTGAAAAGAAATCGAAAAGATATCGGCCATTTAAGAGTGTGAAAACAAGTGAGATTTGCTACTTGTTCGAACTATATATTTGCCCCTACTATAAGCATCACACATTTCCATTAAAAATGGATTTGTTACAGGCTTCAACGTTGCTTCAGTAAAAAAGTTTGCACTAAGTGTGCAATAGTTTCTTTCCTTTCTCTAATATTCTCACTATGAGAAGTAGATAGAAGGTGCTCACCCACTTTTTAGAACATTTAATCTGCATAAATAATTTCAAACCATATAGAGCTCATATTTCTTAAGAAGAGTATTAGGATTTTGCTACAAATGACCATGTCTTGAAACAAATTTCACTCAAATTTTGGCGCAAAACAATGTCAGATTTTATTTAAGACAAGCGTACTTAACTCAAATGTATTTACCTAAACGTTCAGGTTCAAAATAGCTTGGCAGAATATATAAGAATTTGAGATTTTGTCGTTGAAATCAGGTTAAGTACGTACTTCTTTTATAGTACTACTTTCTCTTGTTGATAAAAATATTATTTTTTCTAGAGACACAGCGATGCTACTAGTGCTTCAAACGGAATGAAAAGAAAAATAATGAAATACTCCACGATTTACAATTTTTTTAATCACATTATAAAAAATTATAGACATAAAATTCTGAAATTCCAGAAAAATGTTTGGGAAGAATATGCATACAATCACATATAATAATTATTTAAAAACAATGCACCAAACAAATCTCAAAACTGCTAAAGAATTAATAATAGTATCCCGATTTTTTTCACTTGAATAAAAATTAAAGGTTTGTTTTTCGCTTCATATTTTCTTTGAAAGGTTTTATCCTTTTCTGAGTTCCAGTGTTTCAAATTGTATAATTTCTGCACCAACATTAGACTTGAGCTCTAAGCATTTCGACTAGTAAAACACCACCAGTAGATTTTTTTTAATTAATCAATTTTTTAAATGTAGACTACTTACTTCTTTATTACAGCAATTGAAATAAATAACATTTCCAAACATCCTCCAGACAATCCTTACTTCCAGTCCTTTGAAAAGTGTTACACACGAAGCCTTAGAAGAAGTCATTTTATTCTTAACTTCACAATTAAGAAACTTGTGTTAATCCTCTGTTGCACGCAAGCAGACTGAGAGTTTGCTCTTGACTATTTTCCTTTCCCATTGTCAGTTATTAAGGGATATTGAGTTTTGGCTTCGTGTATCTTCCATATCCTTTGCGACGTATCATAATGTCATTTATTTTGCGATCGCTGCTCCCCGCACGTGTACTCGCGTCGCAAATCCAAGTAGTGTACCGGAAAGTTAAAGTGTGTAGTATAACAATAAGCACCAAAGAAAACTGCGTGCTATCAGGAACTAAAATCAATGTACTATGCTAAGATCAATGTACTATAATACGCATCAGTTTTAATATTTACAAATTGAAAAGAATCATCACTTTTGGGAAGAATTACATAGACATTGACACCGCAAAAGAGTTCGTGTACTTTTGGTCTTAAATCTTATATTCCTTCATTATATAGCTCTGTTACCTCACAAATAGCTTTCGTTTTGTGTATGGAGATCTGAATACCTTGTACGTTCTTGTGATGTCTTGATAATTTCATTCTTATTAGCATGCTGCTCCAGGTCTACGTCATTTGTTAGCTCTAGGCTCACTCGCACCTTTAGAAGATTCAACTCACCATTGAAAGTATGTTTCTTGTTCTGATGGATATCAGTTGTCTGCACAATCGTTGCTCTTTTGGTTTTCCAATTTTAATTTTCAACCCATTTTTTGCTTCTATAATATACGCTCGTGACATAATCAATTCTTTGGTCCATTTCACGTTTCAGCTTGGTGCCACCAGCACAGGTTAAATGTTTCCTCAGGTGGTAGAATAAGCTTCGCAACTTTGCGATGGCCGATCGCTAGAGTGGTTTTCTTTAAAGTTCTGTTAAAATTTTGAGTCTGGGGACAAAGAGCTGAATAACTGACGAAAATCAGTTATCCAGATCCGTTGTCTTGAGAGACCTGACAAAATTCGAAATGGCTCAGATTCGTTTTCTTTGAGATTCTATTTTCTCCCGCCCTCCGTGCCATTGTTCCTCTTCGCCTCTAACCCTAGTAAGAGTCCACTCAACTGGATTTTGTTTCGAAAAATTGATGAACCCACTTCTAGATTTTTCGCGGACTTCTCATCTTAGGCCGTCCAATTTTTAGATAATAAAATCCATCGGTAAATTAGAGCCACTTTAAGAGAGAAAAAATAGATCCTTGCCGATATTTAAATATGTAAAAGTAAAAATTTGGCAGTATCAATGAATTAGTTGTTCTAATGACAGTACTGCTCAATTGCTGAGTCTCGACTAAGAGCGCAATCATTCACACTCAAAAGTATTATCATTAAAAAATAGCCAACACACAGTCACAAAATAATTAATGACGATCACTACCGGAAGAGAAATGACCGTCAACAAAGTAAAATATTCAAACCGGTGAAAACTTCACCTATCGATGAATATTCAGTACGTAGCCCTTATATATCACTTTCAACTAAAACGCTCAGAATTGTATTGCGTTTTACAGAATTCATCATGCGAATTTCTGGTATTGTTCATCATCAGAGTCGCCACTTTAATACTAGGTTTCTAACCTCTTCACACTCTTGTCATGCCTTTCAATCTTGATCTTGTGCTTCATCTTTGTAGTCTGCAATACGAGATTCCAGAACTAATGTAGTCAGGCAACGTGCATCTCTCATTATTTTAAAAACATTGTCAACGTACAATATTTTTATGGCATACATTAATTTTGGGGCTCTAAGTTAAATTTGGAATATCACTAACTGCGATTCATTTGATACCGTGTTTCTTGCTGCTTGTATTAATTATAGCAACAATTTTGCAAAGAAAGAAAACATTAATATTACTATTACATGTTTTCACCCATTTTAAGAGGACTTGTATGTACAATAAGCTGTTTGATTCGGGTTTGCGCTTCTATTGCTACAGTGGCGCAGATAGATTTTGCCCACTGATTACCTTAAAGCAGTATTTTGTGTTGGGTTAATTATTTATGCAGTACTATTACTCCCTGCAGTAGTATATTACTCCCGTATGTATACGAGAAAGCAAAAATCAGGTGTTGACGTGAATGAGTTTGAAGTTTTCACCTTGTATTGAAATCCTTTATTATTGAATTTACACTACTGCCATGTGCTGATGGACTACAGTACTGTTAAGATATGCTACTGCTGTTGCTGCTAGAAAATTGACCAATCTGTACTTCTGGTGAGAAAATTGGTTCAAAACTCGTTCTTGTTAAGTTGTGCCACTATTGCAGTCAACGATTTGAGAGAAATTTCTAACCTTAACTTGATAATAAGGGCCGTGTTTGGTAGGATTCAAAGTGCGTATAGGTTGTATTACAAAGCGGTACTATTACTCCCTGCAATAGTATATTACTTTCGTATGTATAGAAGAGAAACAAAATCAGGTGTTGACGTAAATAAGTTTGAAGTTTTCACCCTGTATTGAAACACTTTATTATTGAATTCACAGTTTTGCCATGTGTTGATGGAATACTAGTCTGTAAGATATGCTGTTGTTGCTGCTAGAAAGTAGGCCAATCTGCAATTCTGGCGAGTGCAATAATGAAAACCTCGTTATTTTTGAGTTATGCCACTATTGCGGTCTACGAGTTGTGAGAAATTTCTAACCTAAACAAACTTTTCATGAATATGGCGGTGTTTGGACGTAGTCACAAGTGCGTAGAGGGACTATTACTAAACGGAACTATTACTCCCTGCAATAGATTCGTACTCCCTTATGTATACGAAAAAGTAAAAACGAGGTGTGATGTAAATGAGTGTGAAGTTTTCATCTTTAACTGAAATTTTTTTTGTATTCACACCTCTGCCATGCGTTTATAAACTACATAACTGTTAAGATATGCTGCTGTTTCTGTTAGAAAATAGACCAATTATTCATTCTAGAGGGTGCATTAATTAAAAACTCGTACATTTTGAGTTGTGCCACTATTGCAGTCTACGAGGTGAGAGAAATTTCTAACTTAAACAGCTTTTTGATGATAATGGGCGTGTTTGGTAGGATTAAAAGTGCGTAGAGGGTATATTACTGAGCGGTACTATTACTTCCTGCAATAGTATATTACTTCCGTATGTATAGGAGAAAGAAAAAAAATCAGTTGTTGACGTAAATAATTTTGAAGTTTTCACCTTGTATTTATATACTTTATTATAGAATTCACACTTCTGCGATGTGTTGATGAAATATTAGTTTGTAAGATATGCTGTTGTTGCTGCTAGAAAGTAGGCCAATCTGCAATTCTGGCGAGTGCAATAATGAAAACCTCGTTATTTTTGAGTTCTGCCAGTATTGCGGTCTACGAGTTGTGAGAAATTTCTAACCTAAACAAACTTTTCATGAATATGGCGGTGTTTGGACGTATGCACAAGTGCGTAGAGGGACTATTACTAAACGGAACTATTACTCCCTGCAATAGATTCGTACTCCCTTATGTATACGAAAAAGTAAAAACGAGATGTGATGTAAATGAGTTTGAAGTTTTCATCTTTAATTGATTTTTTTTTTTTTTGGATTCACACCTCTGCCATGCGTTTATAAACTACGTAACTGTTAAGATATGCTGCTGTTGCTGATAGAAAATAGACCAATCTGTAATTCTAGAGAGTAAATTAATTCAAAACTCGACCTTTTTAGTTGTGCCACTATTCTAGTCTACAAGTTGAGAGAAAGTTTAAACCTAAAAAATGTTTGATATATATGGCCGCGTTTGGTAGGATTAAGAAATGCGTAAATGTACGATTACTATGCGGTACTGTTCCTCCCTCCAATAGTATATTACTCCTGTATGTTTCCGAGAAAGTAAAAATCAGGTGTTCAGGTAAATAAGTTTGTAGTTTTCACCATGTATTGAAATACTTTATTATGGAATTCACACTTCTGCCATGTGTTGATGGTATACTCGTCTGTAAGATATGCTGTTGTTGCTGCTAGAAAGTAGGCCATTCTGCAATTCTGGCGAGTGCAATAATTAAAACCTCGTTATTTTTGAGTTATGCCACAATTGCAGTCTACGAGTTGAGAGAAATTTCTAACCTAAACAAACTTTTCATAAATATGGCGGTGTTTGGACGAAGTCACAAGTGCGTAGAGGGACTATTACTAAGCGGTATATTAGTTCCTGTAATAGTATAATACTCCGGTATGAGTAGGAGAAAGTAGAAATCAGTTGTTGACGTAAATGAGTTTGCGGTTTTTAGTTTGTATTGAAATCCTATATTTTTGAATTCACACTTCTGTCATATGTTTATAGACTACAGAACTGTTAAAATATGCTGCTGTTGTTGCTAAAACATAGACCAATCAGTATTTCTTGTGGAGTGCAATAATTATAACCTGTTTTTTTTAGTTATGCTAATATTGCAGTCTACGGATACCTATATGAGAAGGAAGCCAAGCTATTGTAACGCGATATCCTTTAAGGAAGGACTGATAAAACTGTTCTTGAATTTCTTGGACCAGTGAATTTAAGGAATGTCGGTTTCGAATGGAGGATAGAACTGCTAGTGAGTCGGAGAAAATAACAATATCTGGGTTACATTGTCTTAGGATGATAATATCAATAGCTTTGATAATAGCCCAAGCTTCACATGAGAATATGGAATAGAAATCTAGGAGACGATAAAGTTTCTTAAGGGATGGGATAATGGAAATAACAGCTCCACTAATCTTGATTGTTGCTTGGATCTATCCGTGAAAAGTTGGTTATGATTAGCAAATTTGTGCTGGAACTCGAAGATTAGTTGGTTAATGATATGTTTTGCGATATCAGGATTTGTAAATTTGGTAGCTTCCGTATCGATTGACAAAGAGAAATGTTCCCAAGGGTTCCCCCTTGGGAGGGTTGAGTTTCCTCTTTATAAGATCATTAGACTCAATCCCGGTACTTAGGAAGTCTAATACTTAGTGGTTTAGGATAGTTAGGATGATTTGCATATTGGAGGGACTTAGAGAGGTTACAGATATAATTAAGTGTAGAATTACAGGGACAACAATGAGTCGAGTAAGCAAATTTTAAGCACAGGAACTTTCTACGTAGGTCTAAAGGAAGGAGGCCCGTTTCAACTAGTAGGCTAGTAGTTTCACTTTTTATTTTTGACATTCAAGAGTAATTAATTATAGTGTATATTGATTTCATGTAGAATTCTTAATTACATGATGTTTCGGCTACACGTTACAGCCATCTTCATGTCTGGATTTTAATCGTACCTTTTAACAATATATAGTTGTTAATTTTTAATACATTTTAAAATAAATATCTGTTGACAGAAGCTTAAGTTGTAAAAAATAGAGTTGGAACCAATAGGAGAATAGAGAAAAATAGACTTGGAACTACATTGTATACATTATTAACACAGTAAGCGTGTTTACTTCCAATCGGTATTCCTTCATTTCTGTTACCAATTCCTTGAATACTGGAGATGGTTACAAGACAAAACATGCAATATCCAACGACCAAGAAAGGGGGGGACCAGTGAGGAAGAAAGAATTAATTTTTATTTCGATTGTTAAATTGGAATTGAATTCATAGGAATCATTGAATTGTATTCATTGAAGAAGGAAGAAAATAGTTATTTATTTTGGTTTTATAATCCATAAACCACGTTATTTTCAATTTTAATAAAAATTTCATAAATTTTGTACGAAGACTTCTCCCATAAACAACGCTGAATATGGGGACGATGCCTATGAAATCAGTTATTTGCCTAGAAGAGGATGCCTTCAACTAAGAATCCTTAGAAGTGAAAAGAGAGGTCACCTCCTGAAACCATTGCAAACGGCAAGTAATAGCTATAGCAGTGCACTCCAAGACCAAACATATTGAAGAAGACAAAAAGGTTCCTGGGCCATCAACCATCAATCACATGATGCTCTATCTGCTGAAGTAGAGGCTTCACAGCTAGCGAGGCAATTCTCCTTCTTTTGATACCTACCTTCTATGAATGTATCAGAGAACCGTCTTGATTAAGCAGTGCAAAAGACTGATCATTGGTGAGTGGTTTGGGGCTATTTATTCCAAAGTCAGAAGTCAGATTGCAGAAAATACATGTGAGACAGTGGATAGACCTGTCAAATGCAATAATGATAGAAATTTCTTCTCAGGCTTGAATTTCAAATACCATGGTTCATCAAATAATAACTAACACTGACGTCGTCCTTGAGGGGAATAAGTGTTGGTATGTGGACATGGTAATTAGTACTTCAACCCCAAAAGACTTAGCAATAGTGTCATCAAACAATATTTACCTTGCTAGGAATCACAGCATTTATTTGGTTTCTATTACATACCCATGCTGAAAGATATGCCTGCTAAATCAAAAAGTGAAATGTAAATGGTACACTTTACTGTGAATAATTATTTAAGCAGTAAGTAACAGGCACAATTTTATTGTAATTTATATCAAATTATTGCTAGAACAAATATTGCAGTGCATACTCTCCATGAAACAAATACATTAATCTCCAGGACAAAGGGTGCAATTAACTTGATGTAACGAAGTTCAACTTCATGCAAATAAGTTGGTCGAAAAAACATAAAGTTAAAATATGTAAAAACATGGCACATACAAGTGACATAGGTACACTGAGAATTATATAACTAGCAACAATCAACCATTAATAATTTACACTTTTTTGCAATCATGGAGACTTGTCAATTATTCCAAGACGCACTAATACATGAATCATTAATTACAATGAAAAGTTCAAACAAAGCAAGTTTATGACAACAATGTTCGACATTTATATATGTATCTGTTATCAGCAAAGAAAAGATATACAAGTACAATGCGTGATAAAGTTCAAAACAAACTCAAGAGTACAGAGATCTGGTGAATTGTCTGTCATGAAAGTGTATAAGAAACTTAGTTTTTATTGAACATCTCAAGAACGCCTGGACGGATTAACATCAAACCTCCTGGAATTATAAAACAGAGTATTTGGATTAGGGAAAATTAGTCACGGCACGGGGGATTCGTACGGGACTCGAATTAGTTTAATATTTACATTTATAACGTGGGGGATTAAGAAAGAAAAGAAAACGTCCGCAAACGATGGAAATATGAATATTTCTAACATGTTGTACCGTGATGGGCGGGTGTTTAAAAAAAAACAAACACTGGAACACTTGTAGGACATAGGCCAGTATAAAATTAAATTAACAGTCGTTCAGGACGTCGAAAATGTAGTCCGCGCCGCGGGGAACGTAATAAAAAAAATCCCGAATTTGAAAACGTCGTGTGAGATAGGAAAACATTAACGGGGACGTAATTAGCTCGTGATAAATAATAACCGAGTTTATAAGTAACGATTTTGAAAGTGAATTAGTGGCGTCCAGGAACTGGTGGCAGCCGAGTTGGAGCTTCGTACATGAGCGGTGCGCGAGACACCGGGCAACGACGGGCGCTGACAGTGTGCGACGCTGCAGCAAAGGGAAGTTGCGTGAATTGCATATATACTTTTTTTTTATGTTCGAGACAAATACGGGAAGATTCTGTCGAAGATCAAGTTTTGGCAATTAAAATAAGATTACAATCATAAGACGAGGTCACAACAGAATGCTCATTCCTGTGTGAATGAAAAATTTATTAATGTTTTAAGTGTGAATGGTATTATTTTATGTTGTTTGTATTTTGTTTTTTAAACTTTTTTTGCAAGACTAGGGTTCAATGTTGATGTGTTAAAATTTGCATGCCATAAAAGGAACAAACAGTATCAAGAGAGGGCGTAATGTATTTGCTTTGGCAATGTGCTGAAGGGGTGCTTGCAATAAAAGAAAGAGCACTCTGTATGGCTCATGATTGCCTTGAATATATGTGTCGTTTTTTAGTAGTTATCTAGAGATTGACCCAGGCAGGAACGTGAGGTATCCCGTCTCAAGTCCGTATGGAATGAGCACGCGAGTCACGCCCAGGTAAGATTTAGTAATATTATATGCTAACCGAGGTACGGGCGACTGATAAACGAAAGTGTTATTGTGTCCAGAAAATAGCAAGATCGAGGGCAGGGCAAATAGTTGAAAGAATAGAACAAAAATATAGTAGAAGGCAGCTACGATAGTTTAGTTCACATTGTAAGCTAGAATAGGAAGTAAGTTTAGTTTGTCACGCCGAAGTGAGGCGCAAGTAAATAGGGAGAGTAAGAGAGAGGTACGTTGCATTGGGCGCCCAACGTGTGGGCATGAGTAAATATAGTAAGCAGCAGGGCAGATTGCATTGGACGCCCAACGTGAGGGAAGGTTGCAATACTTATATTAATACCCAATGAACCTATAATTTAAAATCTAATTTCTTACTGTAATATTATTGAAATATTTCTTTTGTAGATTTTGAATAAACAAACTTACTTTGGATAGTTCTAATAATAATGTCTTTATTAATGGCTTGGCTCAGGCCATAGGGCCTGCTCTTCCGCCTAACCACTGAGTTAACATACAGAATAGTAACATATAAGAGGGGAGGGAAACCTGTACATTTACGTTCTGTAATCCACACTGGATTTGCTATGCTCATGTAAATATATGTGCTTATATAAATTAAGGTTGACAATTGGGAGAGTGTATGGAGAAATAGTAGAGCACCTCATCCTGAAGACCGGGGACACAATTCAGAGTAATCTTGTGAACTGCCTGTTTGAATATACGGTGCGTTTGTACCATATTCCTGGGAGTTTACAAAAGAGCCGCTGGGAGGTGTGTCACGCTTTGGGGCGCGGTGGAGCTCCACAGGAAGTCTTCAGTCGGGGCAGCTCTAGATAATCTCTCTTCGATGATAAAGTAATAGGTTTTAGAAACTATCGCCAATTGTCTTTTCAAAGCTCTCTTAATTTTTCTTTTTCGCTCTTTCAGCAACTTCTGAGCAATATCTGGCAATTAATGTTTCGCAAGCCATTTCTGACATTCTCACTGAATGTTTTGTGGAAAAGAATAAGGGGATAACGATATATTTCGCATTTACTGCACATGTATTTTAAAAAATTAGAACCAAAAATTGCTACTATATTTTTAAGAAAGTCAAGTAAACATTGACTATTTCTTTGCCTTCAGAGTAAGAAGTGGCAATATTTCTCTGAAGGTATGTTTGGTGTACCTCCTGAAACCCTTAAGATTATGGCTTAATTAATCTGGCGGTGCGTCTCGACTTCTCTCCCTTTCCAATATTGTGTTGTTCCATTCCATATTTTTCCAATACTAATCTATTGGGTGGAAGTATTCACAAATACATTATCATATACAAATCACATTACCATGTACTAGATCCATTACCATAAAAGTAGTAGGGCCATTTAATTGTTTGGGACATTTTGTTGTCTTGACCTGCATTTATTTCTTCTCCATTTTGTATTTTATAACGAATATTTCGACTCTTTTCAGAGATGGGTCTTTAGGTCTGTTTGCCTGTTTTCCTATTTTTAGGGGGGGGGGTAAGTAATAGAAGCGTATCTCTAGGTTGACTTTTATCGTATGAAGATATTATGCTTGTTTCCACTGGAATATGCACAGCGCTGCTAGACCACGCAGTTCTGCTTGCCATTTCGTATGTTTTACGTGTATGCGCACAGAAAAAGTGAGGTTTTTCTGAATTGTTTACGTGAGTTTCTTTGTTGTGACGTAGGTACGTTTTGACTAATTCAAATTATATTTTGTGCCGAATTTTTACATTCATCTTGGGTAAATGTCACATGGTATTTTACTACATAAAATTCAGTATGGGACTCACCAAGATATATTTTCCCATTTGGGCAAAAAATTTTGACATCTGTATATGAGGTACCTATGTATAAACGTTTGTTTGGTATTCTGCGTAGTGTATGTATGTATTTATTTATTTATTTTACTTCAAAAAAAAGTTAAAACTGCGAATGACGTGCTATGGGGAAAAGTGAATTGTGGGCACATTTTCAAAATTCTGTGATCCCTACACTAAGTCATATACTACTTAAATTTTGAACAAAAAACACTCCCATGTAATAAAATCTATTTTCAAGGATAAATAAGCAATAAATTTTGGCTCTTTATCATGTTGTGCTTCGGAATAATACTTCCTGCCGCGACAACATAGAAACGATAATTTGAATAATTGTATTTCCCACTGAATGCTAGAAGATGTGCACAGAAAATTAAGTTACAGTTATGTCCAGAAGCAAAACAAGGGGCCATCTCAGCATTTGCTCAATGGATCAGGGAAACTGGACGAAAAACCTGATTGAGATGGGGATCATTGACCGGGAAGCTGTAGTACAATAGTTGTTACAGGTTGTTTATACTCATTTATACAGTCCAAATGGTAAATAATGCATTATGTATCATTGTTAAAATTAATGTTACTTTTCTTGTGATGCTCAGTATAATCTCTAATTGTATAGAAACAGTAATGCAGCAGAAACGATTTCACTTGGGATTTAAACATTTCTATTGAATTTAATCGTTTAATGACATCTGGCAAAGTGTAAAATAATGTACATGTATTGTATGTGAATTTTTTGTAATGAGCTGTTGATACTGTCACCTGATGAATATGATTTCTACGTCGAGTGTTATAGTAATAGACTTCGGCATTTTCTGAAAATATATTCCCGCCCCTAAGCAAGTCATTTTTGACAAAAACCACTGATTCGTAAATAAAAAGACACGGTAATGGTAAAATTCCTAGATTAATGAAGAGAGGCTTACATGAATCACGTGGGTGGGATTTGGTTATTATTCGTACAATTCGGTTTTGTAATCTAAAAGTCTGGGAACTATAAGATGTATTTCCCCAGAATATTATGTCATATCTCAGGCGGGAATGAACATTCGCGAAGTGTAATATATGCTGCTCAAGGTAACGAAAATCTATTGGGTGGACAGTAGTGTCTAGGTTTTTGATATATTTGTACATAGGTTTATTTGTCATGTACATATGTCAATATATATGTACATTTTAATCCAAAAAAGGACACACAAAGAGGGGTGATTTTTAAAAAATTTCTTATTTTGAAAGAATTTATATCGGAGAGTTATTTTGTGTGCACATAATTACAAGATATCTTTGCGATCATGTGGTTAAATATCACTTTGTTGAATCCTTGTCTCTATATATACCTGTTGATAGAACTTTCTTGTATAATAAAGCAAGGGGATTATCTTTATTTTTTTTTCTTCAATGGAATATTTCTTATTTTCTACTAGTCATTCGTGTCATTTGCCATAAACTGTTATTTTTCTTGATTTACTTATAAAGTTTTTTAAATTAAGGTTGTCATTATAAAATTTTTTATCATAATAGGCTTTCGATGCTTGCCATCATCTAGTTTTCTGCTGTTGAAGCCACTCGTAGTCGTTTTTGTGGCTTCAACGCAGAAAACTGATGATGATGGCTAAGCCATCCAAAGTTGCTATTATTAAAATAAATAGTATTGTTGTTAATAACAACGCGTTCAATCACTTCTGAATGTTGATTGATGTTCATTTTGTGATAAGGGCACCTGAGTATTGTATTATTCACGTTCTGTACTCTCACAGTTTCGATATTAATCTGCAGGCGTGTTCATTTAATTTTTTCCCCATTCTAAATTGAATTTAACGTCTTGTAAAGTTTTCACTTTGTAAATGAATTGATTTTTTCATGAAACGTATTTATTTACATACTGATACTTAATCCAGTACACGGGTGGAAAGACGTTAAAAATAGTAAAAAATTTACGGTGAATACACCGACTGAAATTTGTTCCTCTGTCTTTTGGATTCGTCCTCTGAAATTTGTCCTTGCCCTACGAGGGATCATTAAATGCAATAACTCTTCAGTTGCGTTTAGGTAGATTTAAAACTGGCAAATGCTGAAGTTTTGGCTTTCTCTGCAGAGCCTTTTATAGTAATCAAGGTTGCTCATGCATTATCATGAAGGGAAAGGACGCAGTGGAATCAAGTATCATTTGAACACTCACGTCGCTTCGCTTCCTGGGGTCTTTATATTCAGCTGCAAGTCCCTGTGTCCTTCAGCCGCCTCTAGGTATTCTGGGTGAATCTAAATGGTTACTTGTACGTCCACTCCGACGAGGAAAAGCAAAGACCAGGATTGGGAATCTGGATGAAAAGAAGGGGTATTTTGTTTTAGGTTGTTGGGTATTTGTTAAGGTTTTGACGATGAAAAGAGTTGGGAGTGAGAAGGGAAAGGAGTGGTTAACAAGGATTGGCGAAATATAGTAATTTTTGAGATATCTATTTTTTATTTTTGTACTTTTATTTGAGACTTTTTTGTACTTTTGTGTACTTTTGTATTTGAGATATCTATTTTTTTATTTTTTATTTTTATTTATATTTTTTTATATTTTATTTTTTGTATTTTGTATTTTTTATTGTTGTATTTTTGTACGTATATAATCCTATTGAATTTTTTATTTATTTTTATTTATATTATTTATAATATTTTATATTTTTAATTATTTTTTTTAAATCTCTGTGTAGTGAGGATGGAGATAAGAGTGGGCGCGTGGTACTGGCGTTGGTCGTTTCGTTATTTTGGTCACGTCTCGAGTCGATATTTCGTTTTGTGATCGTTTTGTCTCTAGTCTTCAATAGCGCGTCATTCATCGAGATGGTTCGTCGTTAGCATCCTGTATTAGGTAATTGGGGGTGGAAGCTGTATGGTATCTAAAGGATATTTTCTGCGGCAGTGGCTGGGAGGATTGGATAGGATTGAAAGTTTGGGGTTATTAAGGTTTGAAAGTTGGATTGGTGATGTTTTGTGTGATGCTTTTTGCATGCATTTTGATTGTTTGAGGAAGGATTTGCCAGTGATTTCGTATCTATCAATAAGACATAGTACTTTCAGTATAGTTTCAAATCGCTAGTTTCTTTTAAATTTTTAAAAGCCTACGTCATTTTGTTTTATTTAGAGTAGATATCATTATTACTTTTGACACAATCGTGTGAGGTACAGAAATGACCAACGTCACGAAACTAGTTTCGTGACTTGAAATTCATTTAGCTATATTCGTATTTGCATAAAAAACAATAACTATCATATCATCTGTTGAAAATTAGGCCGTTTGCCACTAACCCGCCACATGAATACGAAAACAAGGCCAGTTGGAAGCAATGCTATCTTGCTTCAGAATCTCTTTCTGTAATTTTAACGTTCTTTCTAAAATTCGTCTAAAAGTTGCTCTTCTTTGTACTATTGGTACTTGGACGATGGAAAGAATGTCGAAAAGGATGGGAAAGGCGTGGTAAACAAGGAATGGCCAAATATAGTCATTTTTGATTTATTGATTTTATTTTTAGTTTTGTATATATTGTTAATAGAGTCATACTATCGTGCTCTTATTTTGTGCTATTTCTTTTCTCTTTATGTTTATGATAGATTACGTAATACACATTACTAGTACCGTACTAGTAACTGTACGAAAATTACATCATAAAAATTATGTCAGAAGGTTAAAAGCGTTAATATGGATGTCAATGTCAATCTCTTCGAACTGTAAAAACTGTAACACATATTTAAAATTCTCGTTAAATGTTTTTTCTTTAGTAATTTGTTACGTTTTCATTAGTAATATATATATATATATATATATATATATATATATATATATATATATATATATATCGCTTATATTGGTGCTCATATTGGTGCATTGTGTAACAATTGCTCTGTTTTCTGAAATACTTTTCTCTTTTATCTAACGAAACATAAGAAACATTCTTGCATAACAAATCATTGATCGGTTGCAAAAATTCATTTATCTTGAATAACTTTGATGCTGAACTCGTGGCTCATTGCAAAGTCGCAAGCCTTTCACCACTGAGATCCGGGTTCGATTCCCGTCGAATCTCATGTGAAATTTGTTCCAACGAAACGAGTTCGGCTGCTTCACAAGGGCTAGTCCAACCCCTGTGAAGTGTCCTAAACCCTACCCCTATCCTTATTCCTTCCTAATTCTGGCCGCTGGGTAGTGACGCAGGAGCGCGCGGTAGGAGGCGCGTACGCGGAGACCTGGCGGTCCTCTTGACAACCGACTACGACGAGACGCGACAGACAATATTAACGGAGGATTACTCCAGCGCTTTTAGTAATGGGAGGATTACTCCCAGAAGCGCAAAGCGCTCAACACCCCGCAAGGGGCTTGGAGACGCGTTGCGTCGAAGTAGACGCAACAAATTAAAAAAAAAAAGATTAATTTTGTAGGGAATTTACCTTGTCTAAATTGTTAAAGTTTTTTTTTATTCTCTGGCGCTAGAAATTTCCAACAGCTTTGTTTCTTTCTGGTAAAACCCCAATTCCGTTTTTAGACGTTTGATGTTATTTTTAATTGATAGTGACTACACCTAATATGCACTTATTTTTCTGCTGAGTGATGCCTGCGACGTGGAGTCTTTTTCAGATGAAGTTCCTTTACTTCATGTTGCTGTAGTCACCGCGTTTATATACACGTCGTCTATGTTAATTTCTACCCTTGAAATTCCGGCAAGCGAATTAAAAGAAATTATATAACTAGCTTAAGTATCTAATTTTGTAAAGTCTCGTTCTTTTTTTAGTTTTACTGTGAGTTCCGTCTGTCTTTTTTATAGGGAATACTGATCTTTGTCATTTTTATTTTCGGTATAATCGCAGTAGAGCGGTATTCGCGATTCCCGTTTTTTCAGTAAGTACTCTGGTAGACAGCACCAGTCCATAGGGAATCTTACATGTTCGATATCTAATTTGACCAGTGTGTCTAAATAATTTCTCAAACTATCCATCAATAGTAGCGGAACATATCTTTGGACAATTAAAGGAAATACGTACGCGTTGTCAATCAAATTAATTTTTTAATTTTCCCCAGATTTTTAAAAAATATTCAAAAGGATTTAGATCGTTTAAATTATAGCATTTTTTAAATAGTTTCAATATCATTATACTTTTTATAACCTACAGTCAATTATTTCATTCCGACCAAGGAAGGAATTTTTAAGTGTCACAAAATGAATGTTTTAACGTGGTAAATTTTCTTCTGATTCTTTTAATTCAATTTATATAAAATTTATTTATTCCCCACAGTAAACTAATTGGTGTTCTAATTAAGTTATATTTTTTTAGAAAAAACCCTTTTAAAATTTAATTTTCCCCTGAAACTGACATTTTCGAATCTAACTTCAAAATCTTGCGTTTGTTTCCCGTCTCGACTGTAATTATGAATCTGATTTTAAAGCGTCTTTGTCTTAGTCGTTGTTTACTTCAATTTATCGGACCGTTTTTCCTTTGTTGCTCCTGCATACTCGTTCTGTGTCCGTGATTCCCGGAGCTGCGACATGTGGCATTTATGGCTGGACACCAGTGGCCGCTCCAGAGACATTTTTGAGAGGGGCACAAAATTATTGGGAATATGCAAGCCAGATGCAAGCAAACAGTGAATATAGTTTATAAATTCAGTCTTAATAGTTCATGGTGTTAAGAAACATTCTTCCCTCATGGAGTAGGTTTTCTACACTACTGCGCCCTATACGCGATTCGGAAGTAATGTATTTGGAGACGGAGTTCAAAAACTCGTCGGTAGGTAGCTCTGGACATCCTGCAAGTACCCAAGGCAACCGGCTCGAGCTCTGGCTGGCATTACACTGTAAAAGATATTTGACATATATCTTTGATGAAGAACTTTGTGGAAGTTCTTTGAACTTTGACGAGAAAACTTTGAGAAAGAAATTTGAGGAACGTATTACATTTTGTCCAATATTTTATGTACTAGTTTTGCTCGCGATTTACGATGGATGACGCACAAATAGTTGTTTGTGCTACTTTTAGTTTTATAATAACTAATCTATGATTGATGCTGATGAATAAAAGAGTAAAGAGAAAACTTTTGAGGGTGAGGCCTTAGAATAACGCTATGGTATTCCTCTATGGTAAAATTATGGGTCGCACATTCTGAAAATTAAAACGTCGAACGTCGAAACGAACGAAGAAGAAAATTAAAGAACGTCGAAATGAAGAATGATTTGATAATGGATGAAGAAACATTCAATTTTCTTTTTTTTCCTCCTTCTTTCGAAATTGGTCCTCTGATTTGAAGTTAAAAAATTATCTTTCTGCAGTGGGCATTTTCTAAACATTTAATTTTCACTTCCGGGAAATGTGTCCTATAAGCGTCAGTTCGTTTGGTTTTACTTTTGTAGTCCGACGGCAGATTATATAAACTTCTAATTGCTCGCACTCTGCAATTATAACTCTGTATTATAAAACTTGAACGCTTCAGACTACATTTTATCGAAGAAATTCTATAAAAGAAATCTTTAATAAAATATTGACTATTAAACTTGATATTTCTTTATAAAGGATTTCGACAAAGATATTTACGTGTAATACCGGCATCTGCCCCCAGAAGTCGCCATTTGCAACTGCGATGTTGCAATTTTCACAACTCCAAAGCATTGAGCCTAGGAAACATCACATTTGACTACACTGTAGTAGGACCCAGTTCTTGAAAATCCCTACCCCATGAAGGAAAACACGGACATGAAATGCCAGGCTTTTTGAATTCTGAAATCGGAGAAAACGTGGCGAACAACTACATTAACATCAAATAATGTATAAAAGAAAAGAAAATATAGATATGTATTATTTGGGAGGGCAGTGCCCATTGAACGTCTCTTCCGCAGCCGCAACTGCTGGGCACAACCCATTCTCTTGATGTTTGTTGAGAGCACACCATCCCAAGCCTTGGTCGCTCGATCCTTGGCGATCTCTGTGGTATAGGTATTGAGACACAGGCAGACTGGCGGACAATTGTTTTCCCGTCATTCAATTTTTCGTTATCAAAGACCCATAAAACATGGTTTCTGGCTACACTACTTGATAGAGGATTTTAAAAATATATTTAGCAACTGGATTTATCCACTTTTTCGTTACCAGGGCCTTGTAATAAGAGTTTTTCTTCCGAAAATTCCCCGTTTTTTCACGCAGCATTATATTTTTCTCTCTACTTTGTAGCGACAAAGTAAAAGAAAGAGTTTATAGATGTGGGCCAAGAACAAAGCATTGTCGGACAACAAGCAGCCATTTCAGAACACGAATGAAAAGAGCTTCGCCTGCGATAGAAATTGCATGCACAGGTTTCTCCATAGTTGACCACCACATTCATTTCTGCATTACTGTATAAATAACGATACTTCAAGGTAACGTGAACCACCAGTCGCTTCTAAGTGGTACGTATAACAAAGAAATGTAACTAAATTAAAGAAAATTTTAAGTAGAATAATTTTTTGTACAGTAATTGTTTAGGAATTGTTTGGTTTCTAGGATGTATGCAAAAGAAACAGAGAGAAATTGTATTTTGTAAAACGTTGTTTGTGCTCAAATTCCAGCTATTTTTTTTACTTCAGTTTCTTAAGTTGCACCCTTAAATATATAAAAAAAAAACTGCTGTAAATCAGTCACAAATACGCGTTTTGTCTCGTTGTTGAACATATGCTTGAAATAATACACATGAGTAAGTTCCAAACCACAAGCTGAAAGTTTTGTATTTCTAATTATATTCTTATCGTAGAAATTTATTTTTCAAATAATATACCTACTTTTAAAAATGTGTAGATAATCCGCTTCCTTTTAAGAGCATTCGACATATGGATCTTGAAACGTTAACAAAATTTGTTGAATACATCGCTATCGTGTATCTTCATGTATTTAATAATGTTCAGTGACTATAATGATAATTCACAGTTTATTTTAAAAAATAATTGTATTTCGAAAAGTGTAAGTGCACAACCAGGGGTTGGAGAACAGATACTGCAACAATGGGAAGTTCAGTTCACAAACGTTACGCAACCAATATACTGTCGTAAGTTATTTTACTTTTATATATTTTATTTAATATTATGCGTTTGTTAATATTATCCATATATATATTCTTACAATTCTATTACCATATCTTAAAATGTAATTTCGAATTTTCGGGACAACCGACCAATGAGGTGGCGCATGGTTGGAACTAACGACAATCTAGAACATTCTTGAAGAAAAGTCCGTATCAGATGAACCTCGAGCCTGACTAGCAGTGGACTGCAGACTATTGTTTGTTCAACAATTGTGAGATGAATATGAGAACTACGTTATGCTAATTCACGAATTCTGGTATATCATTTCTCAGATTCGCTTTTTATTACAAGGTAGGTGGGCTTAAAGTAATAAGTGAGTATTATCTATAATTTTAATGCATAGGAACTATAAACTTCATTCACGAATAATTATAAGAAAACTTAATATTATAACTATAACTATATCTGTATAATATAACTAAACTATAGTTTAAATACTTTTTAACTACTCTAAATACCATTGAGTTTTTGGGCCAGAAGATGAGAATATAATTATATTTTCGTAACTGAAACGACATATTTCTATGACGATATTTACAATAGAATGTGAAAATAGCGTGATAATTTTGTCTCGTGAGTCGTGAACGATAATACGGACATGACGCACGTAACAAGAAAAACGTGGGAGGCGGAACAAATTCGAAACGAACTTAAAAAGAATCTAAGGTAGATGATTTCAGCAAGAAAATCAGGAAACTGGTACTCTATACTAATTTATATGAAAAGGGCGACACTTTATATACATCATACTCACTTTTGCAGCTGACTTTTTTAACCTATTTGGTTGTTAGTGACCAATTACAATTATTCATATATTTGAATTATTATATCCCCACTTTATAATTAAATCATATCACATTTCAATTCTTTAGTAATAATGCTTATTTTTATGAATTTTGGTATTTTAAATTTTTTTTTTTTTTCATTAAAATTTTGTTATAGGAAATTCTTTATATTTAAAGTAAAAAGTAAGATAAATAATGTAGTAACTTGAATCTGAATAACTGTTATATATGTCAATTCTTATTCTCATATTTTGTAGGCAAAAATTTTTGTTATTAGGAAATTCTTTATATATAAAAGTAAGTCATTAAGGGACGTTGAGCGCTTTTGCCCTTGGGAGTAATCCTCTATAAATGGGCATTATTATTTTTAGTATTAGTCCAGTCTCGTCACGTCGCAGTCAGTCAGTGCCTTTTATCCCTTCGGCCAGGGGCTCGACGCCGTTAGATCCCGGGGTTCCTGGCCGGTCACCCAACCACGAACCCGCGAGTCTCGAATGCGCTTAACCTTCGTGACTTCACGGAGCGTAGTAAACGCATTCGGCTAGCGCCGCCGGTTTGATTAATATGATTTTCAAACAATTAAATTAAGATACTTAGAGTTGCCAAAATATAAAAATTTTCAATTTTTACCCACCACACTCTCCCTAAGTCATATAGTTTTCTCTCGTGTGCTGTATCAGGATTAGTTTTTGTTAGACGTAGTCTTAGGATATAAAAGATCTTAAGAAAGAAAAAACACAAGCTGACATTTTTTCAGCAACATATCACAATTAAAGTGAAATTCACATCATTAATTAATAGGTTTTAACTTGATATAAAAATGTATTTTCCTATTTCAAGAGAAATTGTCAATTCAAGAATGTTGAAAATAAGGCTTTAATTTGTTTGTTATTTATGGTTTTACTGCAATAGTGTTGTGATCTTGCAGTCTTCCAGAGGTTACTCAACATATATCATGGCAGAGAAAATAATTACTAACGTCGATACAAATGCCAGTTGAAAAGACATCTAGAACTCACCCCAGACCATGAAATCTGTGGTTCTGCATAAAAGTAAGTACAAATTTTTAATCATATTACACTATTCTTTATTTAATTTCAGGAAGCAAAATGTTATATTAGTTCACCAGCTATTGAGGAAGAGTAAATGTAATCACTAGATTCTTGATTATTTGATGGCTTTAAAATTTAATAATCAAGCAATGGTTTTAAAATGTATTAAGAATATTTATTAATTCATAGAATTTATTTATTTCCCCTTATGATTAAAGTTTTTACCATACTAATTTTGTTGGAGCATTTAAAATTTGTCACCAAGAGCATCATTCCTTTATGAAGTCGAACTTTGGTGAGAGACATTGAAAAATTATTTTATTTTGATTAATTATATTATTTTTATAATTTAGCATGCTTATAATTAAGTATGTTGAAAAGAGAATCAATGGTGGTGAGTTTCCTGTCAAGGGTGTTTCTGAGATTTATTTCCTGCCTTGCTACTTTAAAGGATTTCTCATATGTTTTCAGAAAATAATTGTATTTGCTTATTAAATTTTTTTTGATTAACAATTTTTTATATCGCATATTGTTACATATAGTTTATTTTTGTTCCTTTAACTAGTTGTAACAATATTTACCATAATAAATTACTCTAGAAAGACAAAAAAAAAGGAACTGATGGTTAAAAATTGTTGTTTAATGATTTTTTAATATTAAATATAACTAATTTTATTTTGCTGAAATTATGATTCCAAATGTATCATATTATAACTATTCAATCTGAGAAATTTTCCGGCAATAGAGAAATTTTTTAATCTTTTTTAAAGTATTTTGTTATAAATATGGGAGAAATTGTAGTGAACTTTTATGACAACAATACTGGTGCAGTATAATTTTAATTTTTAATTTTTTGGAATTTAAAAAATTTATTTACTGGTTTCCTAAACACTGTAGTTCGATTTTTTTATCAATTCCACGCATTAAGGAAATGAAAACTTGAATTTGAAAAAATTCATAAGAATCAAAGAATCATGCATCATTTACTTTCTTATATAATATCATCGCTCAAACTAGACAGCAGTCCAGAATTAAAATCATTCCTCATAGAAGAAATTTAGACCATTATTTAAAAGCTTTATTTCTAATTTGAGAGTCACTAATAGCACAAACTCTATTTAGAAAGAAAAGACTTTCTGAACGTAATTGACAATGCCTGCAAATATGAATATGTATCTGATTCCTGGAAAAATTGTAAATTCTTGCAAGAAATAGAAGCACACATTGACGTTTGTCCTACGACCATCTAAATGGTAATAAAAGCAGATTCTAGTCCTAGGATGTCAAAAGATTTTATACCTGTCAATGACAGTAAATGAAGAGAACTTATACAGTTCCTAAAATCAATAAAGAAAATAAGATCACAGTGTTGTGAACTGGTCTTGTGTAAGTTATTGTTGCATCATTTTAAAGATGTATGTAATACATGTCTTTCCTTTTAAATTTCAGCAATGTTTATTTAAGTTAAAAATGATTTCTTTTTTTAAACTGGCAATGTTGTTCCAACATTTTTAAAAAATATAGTAACAACTACTGTGTTTTCCTTGCTTGTTGTATTTGTAAATTATTGATGTTTACATGAAATCAATGATCTTAGATTAAGGCCATCATTTTTTATTTAGTGTACCACTGGTTAATTGTTACAGTATCTATCCAATGAAAACAAAAGATAAACTTAATATTTAACGGCAATTAAGTCTTGATAAACTACACAATCTACATAGACAATGTTTGATATTTAATCTAACAATTATGTTTTGTATTGTTAAATTTTTAAGCTTAAAAAACTTGAATTAAAACATGTATGTAAGTGTTGTGGGACATATTTAGTAACAGGTAAGTATTGATATTATTTATAAATTGCAGCAGGCTTGTTATAAAACCTCTTTAATTTGCATAAATATTTTAAATGAAGTAGGAAAGAAGTTGTTTTTATATCTAACTTTTCTTGGCTTAAGGTTAACCATGTATTTTAGCAAAGAGCAAAACCAGTATAATAGTAGATACATATAAATGTTAAAGATGAAGCAAAACACCAACACTAAGTATTTTCAACAGTTTTCGTGAGTAAAATGCATCTTATTGTGCTGCAATGATTGCTACTCATCAATCGTTTGTTCTATCAAGTTTGTAAAACATCATGCAAATTGCGTGGGATACTATTGAGTACTACTTAAAAGAAAATGTAATTTCAGATTTTTATTTTTTTAAAACTAGGACTCTTTTCATTTTAAATACACTTATTGGTTTCCACAGAATTATTGTGGAACTTTGTTATTGTAATGTAATGGGAGAAAAAGATGTAATCTTGTACAGACAAATTTATTCACAATCTATTTGTCAGTTACAGCAGCACACACTATACACGGTGCCACTTGCATTGCATTTGTTCATTGTTCTTCGGGGAAGGGGGCAGAGTGACCTACTAGAATATTTAAAGTTTTAAAAACTTCAAAATTTTCTTTGATATTCAATATGGGGCCTATATTTTCCAAATGCAAAATTTTAAAATTTATATTGTCATCAAATGTGTGTTTGTTATCAAGGAGACAAGAAGCAATTGTAGAGTGCACTTCCAGTAATCTCCATGCAAGAGTTTGTTCCTTGAATCTGTAAGGAAAGTTCATACCCATTTGTCTATTATAGGCTAATTTGCCGTCCTTACAATTTAGCTGATATACCCACTTTTTTCTTCTTTTGGAACAATATCTTTATAGCTGGGGGATGGATTCTTTTATTTGTTGTGGTCTTGTATGATACTTAATATTTTGTTTTTTGAGGCAATGACGATCTTGAATGAACAGAACCTACATATGGAATTCTAACATATATTTTTTGTCATATTTAAGTAAATTTTGGGGGAATACTTTTTCAATTAATAATTAATTTTCATTTGTTTGATAATTTTATCTATGATCTGGGAATTAAAGATTTTCTAAACAGCTATGGATTTAATTATGTTAATTTCTTCTGTGTAAACTGATTTTTCCATTGAAACAAAAGGGGTGGACTGAGTGGGAAACGATAATGTTTTTTAAAAAAATTAAACCGATTATGTTAAAGTCCCTTTAAAGATTTAATTTTTGAATGTAATGAGTTTAAAAATCTAAAAGTAATCAAGTTGTCTGAGGGTACCGTTTCTAGGCAAATAATGTCATTCAAATCTTGTAATAAATTATGTTCTTTAGTAAGGGATTGAGTGTAATTAACAGTAATTTTCCAAAATCTTAAACATTTCTGCAAGGGGAATGTTTACTTGAAGTCCTTGGGTTTGTTTATAGAATTTGTTGTTGAATTTAAAGAAGTTAATCAATGCATAGATCCAGAATGTTTGTTAAATCTAATGTTTCTTCATATCGGGTTTCAGAAATCAAAGTATATATTGTATAAATGTCATTAAGTTCACAGAGGGGAATTACTGAGGACATGTTGGTGACAAATGATACACTTTTGCATTGAAAGGACATGGAGTCTTTGTATTTTCAATTATTATAAGAATTAGATAATATGTATTTTGGGTTAAGCTGTCATATAATGTTGAGATGACAAATTTACTTAACAGAGAAGATGATGTTACTTAACAGTTAACTTAACAGATGTTCTTTATCGAATAGGAATTAACATAGTATTTAGCTTTTCTATTTGACAATATTAGAATGCAGTGGGCATGATTTCACAGAAATATTAAATATTTTTTGGTGTGTCTTCTTTTTAGAACATCTTGGATTGTTCTTAATTTCGTTAATTTCAACTGGAATAACGGGGAGGTATGTTGCTTAATTTGTTGTTGTTTGTATGTATCTTCACAACTAGTAGGTTTCTTAGAAGTTCAGATTTGTTCCCAGTTGTGCATTTTGGGCTTAATGCCACTTTTCACGTGCGGATTAGCTTGTCAAAGTTCTTTGCTGTTCCATGGGAAACACTATTTGCGCGTTGGCCGCGTAGAATAGTATGGCCTACTTGTCTCGTATTCGCGACATTCACTGTGCCTTCGGCAATGTCATTGTGGAGAACTTCCCCTAATAATTTTTTATTACTTGATGTTTCTATCACCATTCTATTAAATATTTATTAACTGCATTATTGATAAAAGTTTGATTTAGTGTACTCGATTGTTCCAGTGATTGAAGAAGTTGTAGTTACTTCTTTTCTGAAAGTTTTTCTAGTATTTCTCAGGCTGGCGTTGTATTATTTTTTATTCCATTAACTGTTTTGCTTAAACATAAGTCGTTTCTTAACCTGGATCCGTTAATAAATATTTTACGATAACGCAACAGTATGCCCTACATGTCTCGTATTCGCGACATTCACTGTGCCTTTGGCAATGTCATTGTGGAGAACTTCCCCTGATAATTTTTTATTACTTGATGTTTCTATCACCATTCTATTAAATGTTTACTAATACATCAAACTTTTTTAATGTATCTAACTTTATATTTCAATTTTGTGGAAGTAGACTAACACAGCCTAATTTTGTAGTACGTAGTATAGTACGTTACTATTAAAAAATTATCAGGCTTGAGACATTATAAAGTCTTTATAAAGTCTATGTGTCCCTTTGATTTAAGTTATCATCAATCAACTCGTAAACAAAAAAATTACATCGAAGTTTTAATCTGATTTTCTTACTAATGTTTATTATAAGTTAATTGCAATTTCCAAAACACTTCTTGTCGCCCTCTGGTCAGTACGGTGGCAGACATCCATGAGATGCAAGTGCAGTAGCCACCTTGGTTTGATGGGTCGCAGGTTCGAGTCCCCAATGGTTGTTAATATGTGCCTTGTGACATGATGGACCGTTTCGCCCACCATGCATCTCCAGGACATCCATTATTTCTAAACCTTTCGGGACGCGTTAGGGCCTGCAGTAAAACCATATGTGCTTTTCACCGGAAGAATCCAATTCCTAAAACCTTCCCTTCCGTCGGTAACACTGTCTTTGTTCCATACGTTCGTATAGGGAACAGAGGAGTATACCTGGGCGCGGCAGTGGTCCCTCCACCGTTTAATTACACGCTGGCACGTAAGGGTTCACGAACTACATTAGCAAGTGCATTCTAAAACTACGGGCTCGTGGGCCACTTGGGTGTCAGTGGGGAACGGTGGCAAGTGCTCGGTCGCGTCTCCCAGTTGGGGTTAGCCAGTCTCAGTGGCCGGAAGTAGTTGGTACAACCACTTGGGCAAGAAATCATTCATTAAACCATTCCTACAATTACGAACTAATTCTCCAGGATTTTTTGTCAGAAATATGCCGCTGGTTTTTTACTTTTTGCCTTTAGAATCCGAGGGATTTTAAATGTGTAGATCAGCATTGGTTTTGCCTTAAAATTACGAAATGAGTTTCTACAGATTCCCCTCTGCTAGCTTTCAATTTACAAAAGTGGAAATTCTGTTAGAAACAGTTTCACCTCTAGCTCTCCGGTTATTCCCCTCTGTCCGTCTACAGTCTATTCCCCTCTGCTAGCTTTGAATGTTGCATCTTTGAGCAGAACGTTCCTTTTTGGTACGGAAATTTATGTTATACTTCTTCAAGAATAAACTGGTTTCATCTCAGTTAAACATTTGATTTGGAACGTACCATTGACGTTCAGTACTTTCCGCAAAATCTCTTGGAAACTTTTGAGCTTCAACTTAATGGACTTACACTATTCGCCAACTAACTTGATGGTGAGTAGTTCAATATTAAAAATTTCCAAACCATCCCTTGTCTGCTTCAAAATTAAAAGCTGAATCAAAGTCCTTATTGAAGTGAACAAGTGAGCAATTTCAGTTTTTCTTATTTGAAACAATTGCTTCGCGCTAACCGGAGAGCTAGAGGTGAAACTTCTTCTAATAGAATTTCCACTTTTGTAAATAGAAGGCGCAGTCGATTCGTTAACATTAAAAACGACAAATTGCAGAAGCACATTTATCACGTAATATGTCTATCACATTAATTCTCTGGGAGGGATGTATAACATTCTTCGATCTTTCCGCCCCACATTGTCAAAACTAAAAAGAAATGGAAAACCTACCGTTTATTTAAGAGATTGAAAGCCAGCGAGATCAGAGGTTTCTGAGAATAAATTGGAAAACACAAATGACATGTAATCAATTTTATCTGTTTGTTGGAGTCATTTGTTTCCATCGACCTCAATGTATTTTATCGACGCCTTCACTTGCACGCAGTAAATTTCCGTAATATGTGGCTAAGAATATGGAACATGGATCCACGTAATATTTTTCTCAGCCTAGTGCTATCGAGCTTAATTCTCCCACGTAACTATCATTAACGTAGTCTAGTTCCAGTAATTATATATTTGATTTACAATTCACTTTAAGTTGTGCGAGTATACCTACACGTTCTTATCTCACACTTCTTACCACTTCGCTTCGACCTTACACACTACTTCCACTCAGGTTTCGTTGTCTCCGTGGAAGTTTATGCAAGAAGGTCAATGCAATCGTGATCACATTTTACTTCATACTATTGTGAATGATTCCGTTAGGTGATCGTTTCATTGTGAAATGTCTACTCGCTCATTTCAAATTCACACTTTCTGTAGAGTATTCTCTGCCGAGATGTTCGCTGAACTGTAAACACTGAAATAAATAAGTGCATCGTGACGATATCTATGCAGAGCACTTTATTTACTCTTAACGTTTTCTTCCTCGGACCATTTGATGACAATAAAACACCTGATTCATCGCCTATTATCTCTCCAAATGACTTACTACTGTGTTGGGTTTCGTGACACGTGGGAATCATAGGAAATAACTAGCTGACCAGGATGAGATATCAGCGACTCTAAGGTTGCGTATTGACATTCCCTATGTCCCTTCTGCAGACATAGTAAAGATATTTTTAACGTCCCATATTCAGGGCGTGGCAGACTGTGACCTAAAATCATTTTTAATTTAAATGCACTGGTTTAAAGATTATTTTAATCTGTTTTTATCATCCCGTGGCTCAATCTGCGTTTGTCGTTCCGTGGCTCAAGGCACGAGGAAGTAATTTTAACTCGTCTTCGTTTCAGCCATTGCTACTTTTGACTTGGTTTTCGCCTTGAGGTAAGCCGTCCCCATGTGCGACACGTGAAGACGTACCTGTCCATGGAACTCGTCCTCCTGCACTGTGAATGTTTGTTGGAGCCATCGTAGGCATCGTTTGGGCAACTTTCTTTGGGAGGTGGTTTGCAACGACGACCCCGCGTTCTCAAGTAGGTTTTCCTTTCTATGGGAAAGAGAAATATGTAATATGACCAGAGAGGCAAAGGGGACTCCTTAATATTATTCACTTTTTCTTTGCCCCTTCTCTCCTCTATACATCAAGTTTTGTTCCTTGA
Organism: Teleogryllus oceanicus; assembly: GCA_964035755.1. Classification (NCBI taxonomy): domain Eukaryota; kingdom Metazoa; phylum Arthropoda; class Insecta; order Orthoptera; family Gryllidae; genus Teleogryllus; species Teleogryllus oceanicus. The sequence goes on along the minus strand of CAXIVR010000001.1, from coordinate 49,647,743 downwards.
AACGGCTCCAAATTGTTTCTTAAAAATATTTCTCTGTGTATTTAGCAAAGATAGAGTGTAAAAAACTGTCGGAAAATGTTTCCCATTTTCGGCTAAATCTCTATATTTTAGAAAATTTCTGGAATGATTTCTTTATCGTTGACGATTAATTGTCAGTCGCATATATATTGCAATATTTCATTTGTATCTCAATTGAAAAATCATCGATGCATAATTTAGAATATGTATCTGTAGAAGTATTTTTATGAAATAACTACAAATTGTGAATACTGGAACTGTTACATCGAACATTATTGTCAATAGATCTTACTCTATGCTGTGTATCCTTTAACTTTTTAGATTGGACTGTGTCTAATGATTGCATGGAGTGAAGAACTTCCTACTGTCTTCCACTTCGATATTTCTCAATACGTTACGCGGTCACCTCACTAATCATCCATCGAGCTGATAGCGATGGGCCACAAGTCTCGCCCAGGCAATTTCGTAGTCCCCAGACTAGGTGCGCGTTGTTGCCGCGTGGAGAGTTTGGAGCGCTTCTTGTCGGCAGTAATAACTACTCTGGTGGAGTAGCAGTGAGTTCGAGCTTCGGGAGGAGTGTTGCCCGGCAGTAGCTAGCCTTGCTTTCTTCCTGGTACGCGCGTTTAACATTTGAATCGCTTGCGTCACCTCTGTTCCGCCGTATTAGCGGAAAATGGGCATTAGTAGTGTAGCATGGTCAAAGGTGTTCTGATGGTAGGGGAGTTCTGTCTGATGTATCTGTCACGATTGTTTCATCGGAAGGCCGCATGACTGTCGCATCACCGTCGCATGACCCTTGCCCGTAGTGGCATATGCTCCCCAGTTCCTTTCCCAAGTGCCATTTTTACGTACATCTTGCCCCTCAGAGCCCCGTATTACTGCCCAGCGGCATATACTTTGTGCATTTTGATCCCCCAGTGACCGTTAATACATCTTGGTCCCCAGGACCCTCTTTGCCACCCCCAGTGACCTTTATTACCACAGGCGTCGGTGCCTTAGGTGTTTATTATGTGTTCTTTCCTACGCACGGGTACCATGAGTAGTCTTGAGGGAACTCAGTGTACGGTTCAGGGCTGGTACCCCTGCAGCTGCCCGGACGTACAGCGAGTTTGGAAGTTATTCAGGCTTGACATGTAGTGACCAAACCACTTATGATACGGAGGGGGAAAATGTGCTAGTTTTAGCAAAAAATTAGGGAGGTGAAGGGAAACAAGAGGCACTTTGCAACCTTTCTGATGTATGATGTATGATGATGAGTTCTTTCTGATGTATCTGTCACGATTGTTTCATCGGAAGGCCGCATGACTATCGCATCATCGTCGCATGACCCTGGCTCGAAGTGGCATATGCCCCTCAGTTACCTTTGCGCCCAAGTGCCATTTTTACGTACATCTTGCCCCCAGAGCCCCGTATTACTGCCCAGCGGCATATAGAAACAAGAGGCACTTTGCAACCTCGAGAAGAAGATCATTGACCTTCTGGAGTTTGTTAAATCTCGTCATAATATTCACGGCCAGATCAAGATGTTGGCCCATGCAATTTGCACATGTTTTGGTGAAGTTGTTGCAGTAACGAAAGTCTCCAAGAACAATAACCCCAAAAACTCAAAGGAAGGGAAAGAAGTCGGGAAAGGTCGGGCTACCAGTAGTGGAGGAGTCGCTCACCTTTGCGAGGAGTCCACGTGAGTCTGGTGATGCACCCGAGAGAGAATGGAAGGCAGTGGAGGCAGGGAGGAAGAAACCATCACACTCCATTCCCAAGCGTTGGGATGCCTTATTAGTGAGAGCAAAGAGGGGGCGCCGTACGCGAAAATTTGCGTCAAATGAAAAAATCCCCGGAACTAGAAGAACTGGGCTTCAATGTAGTTAAAATAAGAAAGAAGTACGGGAGACCTGCTTTTGGAGATGGGAGTGCGGGCTATTCGAAATAGCGCAGTTTCTGACCACAGTGGTCGATCAACCACATGGAAAAGCAAAGATAAACACTTTGTCAAGTAAGTACTCCTGGAGATTAAAGCCTGGACGAAGTCACGACGGGCAAAGATATTAGGAGGCTTTGAGAGACAGCTGGAGGGAGCCAAGACAAAAGTAATAGTTAAGTCTACTCGCACGGGTACGGTGGCACCCAAATGGCCGTGATTGCATAAGAGTCTAATTGTGCCTCTGCAAGGACAATCAATTCTAATTAAAACCGTTAGAGGACACAACGCACGGACGAAAATAAAATTGTCGGTACTCAAACCTTCGCCATATTTGAAAAATCGAGTCAGCACTTACAGAAGATATCCATCTCACAAATTGAATAGCGATCCATTCAAAATACACAAACTTACAGTTGGTAGAAGCCTAAAATTAAGTGTAAATTTTGCAGAACGCATTTCAAAGAAATTGTGCGATTCAAGCAGAAACTCAATTTGCTAACAAAGCTGATGAGACCTTTTATTGCTACAATACCGAAGAATTGGAATTCTCTGATAAATTAAGTTGGTCATTGACATTGCTGCACTTCGCACTTGTTCTCGGAAGCAAATGAATTGTCGCGGCGGGAATAAACGAGTAGCGACCAAAAATCAGCAAGCAACACTGTTTATCAAGTGAAGGCATAAGGAAATACTGCATATTCCAGAACTATGAACTAACTTCATCTCGAAGGACGGGGAGTGGGAAGGGTGAGAAGTGGTAAAGTCACCATCACATCCTACAAGATATGAAATTCGTTTTACGTACACGAGGCCGAGAAAAACGCCTTCTTCATCTGGGAATAAAATTACACTCATAGTTAGGCCAACCTCCGTCAAGGTGGCACCCCCACTTTATGGAAATTCAAAAACAACTAGCCTATCATTTTGTACTAATTTTGTACCAAAATAAAAAAAATAAACCAAAAAAGGAAAAAAACCCATAATTCTCTACTAATAATGTACTAATTTTGTACCACAATAAATAATTTTGTACTCGATTATAAACAATTAAAAAACGAGTTTCAAAGACTATCTTTGCGCATACATTTCAGATTTTTTAAAACCCATTTGAATCAGATCTCAAAGTTGAAATTTCTACTAGTGTTTGGTACTTCAATAGCCTTTCCTGTGTAAAAATTTCAAACTTTTAGCTGGTCCCCCAAAAGAGATATTAAAGACAGAAAACAGGAAATATTCCGTGCAGCTTAAAAGAGAAGTGTCGGCCATGTAAATATTCACAAAATGTCTGTAATAAACATCCTTTACTAACCAGAATATGCGACAAATGTAATAAGTAGATTCAGTATTCCTCCATATGTTTTTGTAAATTATAGAAAGTTATTTTAACAAAGGAACAACATGATGCTAAAAAAGAACACTTTTAATTTAAGCTACACGCAACATTATCCCATTTTATACTTTTATATCTCTGTTGGGGGACGAGAAAAATTTTCAAATTATTCCACGGAATAGGTCACTCCACTTCCAAACTTTAGTAAAATTTCAACATTGCGGTTTGATTACATATGAGTTTTATTAATTTGATGATATACACGAAACGTGCACAATTAAAACCACTTTTAATGGTTTATAATCGAGCACAAAATGATTTATTGAGATACAAAATTAGTACATAATTTCTACGTAAGTATTAGAAAGTTGATTTTGAGTTTCTGTCAAAGGAAAGTGTCTTGGCGATCTCTTATCTTTTAAGCTGCACACAATATTTCCAGTTTTTGGACGTTAAAGTCTCTGTTGCGAGACAAGATAATAATTTGAACTTATTACACAGAATCAATCCCTAAAGTACCAAACCAAAGTAGAAATTTCAACGTTGACATTGGATTAGAAATCGGATTTAATAAAATCATAAATATATACGAAAAGTACATTTTTGAAATCGGTTTTTAATTGTTTATAATCGAATGCAAAATTATTTATTGTAGTACATAATTAGTAGATAATTATGAGAGAGTTAATTTTGAATTAATGACGTAAGGAAGTGTCGTGGCGGACACGTTTCATTGAAGCTGCCCGCAATATTTTCTGTATTTTGACTTTAATATCTCTGTTGGGGGACCAGATAAAGTTTGAAATTATTACTGGGGAAATATTACTGAAGTATTTAACTATAGTAGAAATTTCGATTTTGCTATCTGATTTGAAATGGGTTAAAAAAATGGAAATCTACGCCCAAAGAAGGTTCTTGAAACCCGTTTATTAATTGTTTATACTCGAGTACAAAAATATTTATTGTGATACAGAATTAGTATATAATTTGTAAATAATTATGAGATATTTGATATTGAGTTCGTGATAAAGGAAAGTGTCATGGCCGACACTTTTCTTTTTAACTGCACGGAATATTTCCGGTTTTCTGCTTTTAATATCTCTGTAGGGGGCCCAGATAAAGTTTGAAATTTTTACACGGGAAAGACTACTGAAGTACCAAACAATAGTAGAAATTTCAACTTTGAGATCTGATTTGAAATCGGTTTTAAAAAAATCGAAAAGGTACGCGCAAAGTAGGTTTTTGACACCGGCTTTTTAATTGTTTATAATCGAGTGCAAAATTATTTGTTGTGATACAGTATTAGTATATAATTTGTAAATAATTAATACATATTTTATACTGAATTTGTGATAATGGAAAGTGTCATGGCCGACATTTTTCTTTTAAGCTGCACGCAATATTTCCCGTTTTCTGCCTTTCATATCTCTGTAGGGGACCAGATAGAAGTTTGAAATTTTTGCACATGAAAAACTACTAGAGTACCAAACTATAGTAGATATTTCAACTTATAGATCTGATTTGAAATAGGGTTTAAAGATATCTGCGCATGCGCAAAGATGGTTTTTGAAACCCGTTTTTTAATTGTTTATAATCGAGTACAAAATTATTTATTGTAGTACAAAATTAGTACATAATTAGTAGATAATTATGAGATATTTTATATTGAGTTTGTGATAATGGGAAGTGTCATGGCCGACACTTTTCTTTTAGCTGCACGCAATTTTTTCGGTTTTCTGCCTTTAATATCTTTGTAGGGAGACCAGATACAAACTTAATTCTGAAACAAACTTAATTGTACGCATGGAAATACAAATTTGGGTAATTTATCTTTTTGGGAGATACAGTATATATTAATAGAGTGTCAGTACATAATTTAATAAGATAGAAAATTGTATTATTAAGGATATTTGGCGTATACTGTATAAATATACAGCTATACCGCTATACCGCGTATACCGCTATAAATTTCTAGTTTTATATGCCTATAAAAATGGCAATTGTGTTGAAATTATTTTATTATTACAGACTAACTTGTAATTCTTATAGACCCAAATGCTTATTTAGAGAATGTATTTTTTTGTATTATGAAAAAAACAGCAATATACTTAGCAGAATTTTTATTAATTTAATACTCTGTATATTCCTGTAAAGGTAATTTTTTCCCCCAAACCATTTTTTTTATTTATTTCAATTTGAGAATAAAATTGGCATATTTGCGAAGTAAAGAAAACAGATAAAAGTTTTTTAACCGGACACAGCAAAGAGCAAAGCTGAATTAATGTAACAAGATATTTTGATAGTACATTCTAGGATTTTGGAATTCTCGTATTTTCTCTATTCTAACATTAACTACATGATATCTGTACTTCAGGTGTAAACAGTCAATTTGGAAAATGCACTAAATAAACGAAAGGAGCACATTAAAGTGAATTTTCCCTGAAAATTTAAAGAAATTAAAGGCCTACATTTGACCTCCAAAAAGCGCGGGATGTCTCCTCATCTTCGAATGACAATCCCAAAGTAGCAAAATGGTGCATTCTTAAGTGCAAGTTATTAAAACTTTTGAGAAACCACTACAAGATAGAAGATGACGAACGTGCTAACACCAAATAGTGCGTAAGACGGCTGATCATAGCAAAAGACGAGGAAGGAGACTCGCCGCTGCCAACGCTTCTTATAGCGACTGGGACATACATGTACGAGTAGCCGCACCACTGCCCACTCCAGACCAGCAAGTGGATGCCATTTGAAAGACGGCACGAATGCATCAAGGAGAAGTGGCCACCCGCGGAACGCCGTCCCTGCAGCGAACGCGGATAGGGACCAGGACGAGAGGGCGACTTCCGCCCAGCGCCAAGCTAGACAAGAGAATACTGGACAGTCAAAGCCAAAGGCTCGCTGCACTTGCGCTGAGGTTAAAACGTTACCGAGAAAGTGATGCACGTCGAAAAGACAACCAATTTAGAATCAACCAAAAGAACTTCTTCAGAAAACTAAGAACCATCGCATCCAATAGGCAAGCACAGTCTTCACACACAAAGCTGAGGACACTCATTTCTGCCAATATATGTGGGTAAATATATCGATCACATAAAAGCAAAAGGGTTGAAAAATGAAAAGAAGTATGTCGAGATTGAAACAATTAACTGGAAAATAAAAGAAGTGGAAATAATTCTGGCAAAAACATTGAACTGGAAGCACCAGGGCTCGCGGATTGCAAAAGTTCACCGGAATCCATGAACATCTTGCCAAGGGTTACACTGGTATATTGAAAAATCGGGAAACGATTCCTTCGTTTTTGACTCAAGGGATCACTTACCTACTCTCCAAAGAGAACACAGACAGAATTGATCATGCAAAATAACCCCCCATAACCTGTCCTCGAACTCGGTACAAGCTGCTTACATCCTTAATAAGTGACATATACCATCACTATGAAAACAACAAAATATTGAATGAAGAACAAAAGGGTTGCCATAAGGGATCACAAGGATGCCACGAACAACTGACAGCAGATTCCATTATTACCAACTCTGCAAAACCGTATTAGATAGTTGTTTATCGCATCTATAAAATATCTGAAAGCTTTTGAGAGTGTCTCATACAGTTGGCTGAGTTTAGTGTTGGAAATCGATAGGGTTGAGGATATGTAAAGAATTTCCTGATATATGCAATGGATTACTGGAGTACCAACTTGCAACTAAGTACGGCAAACTGAACGTTCAAATTGGAAATATTAAAATCAAGTAGGTTCGTCCAAGGTATTCCGTCCAAGGTGTCAGTTGTTTATGGTTTTGTCTTGATCAAACGCATTGTGAAACGACTAACGTAGATTCTAAATCGGCAGAAAAGAGGATTAATGCTGGAACAATCAGGATCACAAGTTACTTTTTTTATGGATTATTTGAAAGTGTATGCTTCTTCACAGTCTCTGAGAATGTGTAGGAAAATTCAGCAATGACGTGAACATGAAATTTCACCTCGAACGGAAATAGCTGTAGAGTAAAGGGAAAGGGTGAACATTCTGGATATAAGTAAATCAAGAGCAAGAAACAATCAAAGGAATGGCCGAGAAAGAGAAATACAAATATCTCGGATATATGCAATCTAAAGGGAGAGAAGACAAACATTCCATGGAAATGGTGGAATAACTACATCCGAGGTTGCGCGACATCTTAAAGAGAGTTGAGAACATACACCAAAGCGAAAGCAGTGAACATATATGCAGCCTTAGATAGATAGATAGATATTATTCTGCAGATAGGTATATACAACCTGGTGGCAGAACTCTAAGATAGTATTGCATTATTCCTTTGGAATACTAAAATGGACCGACACTGAACTGAAAAACCGTTGACATAAAAATGAGAAAAGAATTTTGTAAAGTGTACACCTCCCACACGGTTCAATTGAAAGGTTCCATATGCCCCGGACAGATCAAGGCAGAGGTAATCCTAGTTTCACGACAAGGCAATATATGCAAGTGAAATCTGAGACTACTTCCTCCAAAAGGCGAAATGCAGTGAGTGAATGACAGCAATTATAAAAGCAGATCACATAGCCACGCCTCTTAAACTCTCCAACACAATGCTCGATCTTTCCGCGAAGATCATCGTAAATGAAAAAGTAGAAAGATGGAGAAGTAAAGCCTTCTATGGCCGTTATAAAGATACATTAGAAAATACTGAAATAAATTTGCAAGCTTCTTTGACTTACCTGAAACTGGTAACTTGTTTGCGGAAATCAAGGGTTTCATAACTGTGATACAGATTCAGGATATCGCACTGAGTACTAAGATTACTGCAAGTACATCATCCAAGAAAACGTACAAAACACCAACTGCAGAATGTGTGACCAAAACGAAGAGAGGACCGATAACATAATTTCTGGATGCTTAGTTTTATCGCCAAAACAATGTCTTGACAGGTATAATCGTGTGGTAATTGTAGTTCTCAATACTCGTGGGCAAAAGTATTTTGGTGATGAGAAGCAAGCGCCGTACTACTCTTATGAACCGCCACCAATGAGGGAAGGCAAGAACTGCAAACTTTACTCAAACCGCCCTATAATAACAGATAAACGAATCCCGATCTACAGTCCGGATATTATACTGGTTTTTAAGACTGAAAGAAAAACTTACATTATCAGTATAGCAGTCCCTCTACCAGCCAACCTGAAGAAAACACAGAAAAGGTCACCAGTTGGAATTTACACCACAGGTGAAATTTCCCAACATACTGAACTGCAGTATTGACAACTTAAGGACTTGAACCGGGAGAGTAGATGCAAAAGATGTCATACCGAAAGCTTACATCCTTTGGCTAAAGAGACCCGGAGTAAGATATTTGCCTCCATTGGAGTAAAATAAAAATATGAAAATAACAACAACAATAATAATAATAATAATAATAATAATAATAATAATAATAATAATAATAATAATAATAATAAAAAACCCCGTGTGGTGTCGGGGGTTTTAGTAGAATAGCACCAAGGGATCTCCCCCTGTCGTAAGAGCCGACTAACCGGAGCAGCTGACCGCTGTCCTGTACCTAGTAATCCATTCCCGTCGCACTTTTATCTGTCCCCGGATCTCGGCAGGAGGATCGACTAGCTTGTCGTCCTCCGTTTCATCTTTCCCTAACAATCCTATTTTCCAACCCGCACTTATTCCTACCTAGTTTCCCCTGTAGCTGGCAGAGAGCTATAAAATGATACCCATTTGATATGGAGCAGTTCGTGCAGAATGAAGCCTCGGATGTGCCAGGGAGTAGGGCTGCACCTGGCACGGGACCCCAGCCCGATGATGACGTTAGCGATCAAAATGGCAATGCCCACTCCAACTCCAGTGAGGAGAATGCGTCAACTTCATCTGGACTGCGTACCAAGAGGAATGCCTCCAGAAGAAATGAAACATCCAATAGAATTAAATGGAGCATAGAAATGAATAAAAAGTTATTCGCACTTACCTGCTCATAAATGAATGTAGAGACGATTCCTTACCGGGTTGAAGACACAAACTTCACTCTGAATTTTCTAAAACCTACCCAGAATTCAAATTGACTGAACAAAACCTAGCCGACCGTAAGAACAGAATTATGAAACGAAAGTATCTTACCCAGATCGAAATTGATGAAATACGTAGGGAAGTTGGTAATGAACTTCAGGCAGCTATAGAAGATCATCAAGCAGGTGATAATAACGTGACGAGAATAGAGACAAATGATTTGAGTATAAATAAGGAAACCGCTGAAAAGTTTGTAGGATATTTCTATCTGTTTCGAGACAGATCCTCTTGGTAGGCCTAAAATCCCAAAATTTATCTTTACCAAACAAACTTATATTCTTATTAAGCAAGTTGATCAGGTAATACCTCAGGTTGCTGACCAATGAAATAACTTGACATATATTCATACTGACTTGTATGCAGCTGCAGTTGCTGTAATTGATCGTAATGGACAGCACATTCAGAATAATCCACCAAGCAACACAAAGAAAGCGAGAAAACCTGTATGGCAATTTAGACTGGTAAAAAGTATTGTTAAACTGAGAACAAAGATTAATATAATTCATGAATTTCTTTCAAACAACAAACGTAGAAGAATAAAGCATAAAATTAATAGAATCCTTCATAAAATGCAAATCAACATCAACGACTCCAAGTTAAGACAAAAACTAACCCTGTACCACGATGAAGCTAGACAAAAGCTCAAAGCTAAGGGTGCTAGATTGCGAAGATACAATGAATGCTAAATTACGGAACTTGGAACACAAAGCTGATAGCCAGGAGAAAGTTGATAGTTATAAATTCAAGTCATACTGGCAGGAAATCTGGACCAACCCTTCAAGCTACAATCATGATGCATCATGGCTCTCTGAACTTCAGAAAAAGATGGGCAAACTTCCAGAAATGTCTGAAGTCCACATTACCGAAGATATTGAAGGAAGTCTTAAGAAATGCCAAAATTGGAAATCAGCGGGATCTGACAAAATTCAGAACTTTTGGTTGAAGCGTTTTGTCTCCCTGCACAACTTGATTTCGAATAGTTTTAATGAGATACTTCAGAAGTCTGATCAGTGCCCAAAATTCTTAACGCAAGGTTTTACTTACTTACTACCCAAAAATGTTCCTAAATCAGATCCCAAAAATTACAGGCCAGTAACATGTCTCTCTGTACTATATAAGTTATTAACATCAATTTTACACGAAAAGATATACATGCATTGTGATCAGAACAATATCATCAGCATGGAACAAAAAGGATGCATCAGAGGTACATTTGGATGCAAAGAACAGTTGACTGTGGACAGCGTAATCATAAAACAAGCTGTGGTAAAAAGCCGAAACTTAAGCATGTGCTACATCGACTATAGAAAGGCATTTGATTCGATACCTCATGAATGGCTGATACACATTTTGAAAATATATAAAATTAATACAAAGGTTGTAAACGTGCTCGCTGCCTTAATGAAAAACTGGTGCACGGAGATTAATTTGGAGAATTGTTCATTTAAGATTGATATTCGTCGAGGAATATTTCAAGGCGATTCATTGAGCCCTCTATGGTTTTGTTTAGCTATAAACCCCCTATCACAGCTTCTAAACAAGGAATGTCTAGGGTACAGACTCCGACTGAGAGATCCTACCTCCCGAATCAGCCATTTATTATTTATGGATGATCTTAAACTGTTTGCCGAGAGCCATAACCACCTAAACGCGCTGAAGTATGTGACGCGAGTATTTAGTGAAGACATTGCTTGATAGAGGAATTTTTCTCTGCTTTGGTGCTAAAGATTCTTCCGCAGCATCTGACCAGATACAAAAACAAATTCAAAATAACTCATGGGAAAAGCTTCGATAAATGTTCCGTGCCCTCTGCCATATTTGGGGCGAGCATAACATTCATGGCAATTGTCATCGCACTTCCCGAAGAAGGAACACATTTCCACCGAATTACGTTCACTAGTTACAATGAATGGTAAACACTTTTGCATGTCTCTTGAAAAAAATCTTGCTTGTGTAATGGGAAACATGCTATCCAATGAGGTTTTAGAAGACATCGGCCTACCATTATCACCTTAACACATATCTCTTCATTCGTGCTACTACACCTGAAAGTAGCCATCATGCTTGATATCGGGAAAACCTCCGGCACCGCCAGGGGTTACGATATTCTTCGTACCTTACATTCCCATGAACGTGGGTCACATCCCATTGTCATTGGAATATTACGTAACATCAAGGTCTTTACGTGTTCTTCTTTGTTAAAGATAATTTCCAGACCAACTGAAAAACGGAGAATCCCGGGGATCAATTCTAAGTGTCACCCTGTTTCCTTTTGCTATCAACGATATAGTGACAGTTATATGAGGGCCTATAGGAGTATATTTCGATTTTGCAATTTTTACTCTTATATAACTCGTCAGATCTTTCTCGTGGGGGCCATCAACTTTTGTCGAATCTGCAATTTTCCTTGGACTTTCATTCAACAAGGAAGCTTAACATGGCGTAAACACATGCATAACTGGAGGTCGGTCCTTATAAACCTCCTTCGCACCCGTTGTGAGAGCGACATTATGTACAGGCAGAAAATCCATCTTGACACCCAGAATTTATGTGAGAATTACATCTGCACTATTTTGGCTCGTGGAAGTTTTGTGTATGGGTCAGCATTATCTCTGGACCAAGGGTGAGATATACTGATCAGCTATTATGGCGCGAAATTATCATCTGTATTTACTCCCCTGCACTAAACTGTCCTTCACACAAGTCCCCAGATATTATAATAATCATACCACCCTCACCTCTTCCCTCATGTAAACTTTTCTTGACTCTTTTGCAAAAGCTTAACGATAAAATCGCAATCCTTGTGAAACTGTCAAAATCTTCTTTCTCTCTGAAAACGTAAGCTGCAAGCCATTCAGATACGGTTACAATTCATCAGCGAGACATGAAGAACAGTAAAATGTAGACTACTCAAAGCTTCCACTATTCCAAATTGCGGGAGGTTATTCGGAATCATGCAGTTGTAATCGCACTTGTCAGCGAGACAGGAAGAATCGTGGAAAAAAGATAACGCGATCAAATTCGGATTTCAAATACAATAAGTTTAATCGCTCTCCTGGATCTTTATACATGTGGACAGTCGGAGCATACTCCCGGATCGAGAATATTGAGATACTCAGCAGATAGATCTGGTGGTGACCCAGGCAGGATAAAGAAGCCTTGGAGATCCAAACACACTCAGAACATCAACGGTGAAGCAGAGTTGCGCCTCCACAATGCTTGGCAAACAGTAATACAGAGCATGGAGATTCGGGAGGCCGCTCATCCGGACGTCCGATCCCTGGCCGTCCTTCGCCGCCCTATCCGACCGTCTCCATCCGTCACTGGCCAGTCATGTCTGATTGGCCAGATACCCTGGCTATCAAACTATAAACCCGAACGTCCACGTTTCTGGCGCACTTCACCACCAAAGAAGACCATTGTCGACATCACAGCCTTCGACGCGGCGACACTCGGGCAGCCTAGATCATTCAGTTACACGCCCTTCGAGGACCTACTTATGAAGCTACTTATTTAGCTATTAAAGATTCCGTTATCAGGGCGTGACAGAGGTAGAATTTAATTTTGAAGTTCACGGAGTTCAAGAACTATCTTCCATTTTGGTCTTATCGTGGTGCTAAACAGGAAGGCATGATCCTTACACGCCTTCGGATATATCACTGCCGATTCTCCCACGGAGGTTTTCTCCGCGGAGATCCACAACGTACTTTTGATAATCGCAGAAGAGATCTAACCATTGAACACGCTCTCGATCTCTGTTATATGCGAGACGGCCTCCGAGTGCATCGCGTTGCTACCTCTCTATGTGAGAAGATTCGTGACGACGACGACTCCCCTTTCTGCAAGCATTTTACCTTCGTAGGGGAAATGAAATTGATAACCATACGGAGATAAAGATTCTCCCATTTTAGCAGGATTTTTTTAACATTTCAGTGTTCACCTAGCTCTTCTTGAAGATCTCTCGTCACTAGTACCATTGTGGTACTTTCGATTAAAGTAAATATATTAGGTTTGCTCTGTCAAAATACACATGATTTAATATAATTTGACTAGGGCGCCAATGACCTCTTAGATGTTAAAATTCTCTTAAACCCTAATAGTGAACATTAGCACATACGATGAAATAAGGCCATGACGTTTACAATCATCTGACGAGAATTTTAAATGCTGCCGATTAAAATTGAACAGAGACGTAAGCGACACGTTTCTGGCGATATTGCTGTAAAGCTACAATTATGCAGTACAAATGAATACCGTGACAATCTGCCCGACTATGATATTCTAAAATTCAAAATCGTCGAAGGATACAACGCATAAATGAAGAAGAAAATTGGCGGTACTCATACCTTCGTCATATTTGTAAAATCTATTCAGGACTTGCAGAAGAGCCACAGTTCACAAGTTCAATGGCGATTCATTCAAAAATTCACAAAGTATCGTAAAATTAAGTATAACTTTTGCAGAAAGCGAAACCACAATGAAATAAGTGAGTTTCAAGAAGAAACGCACCAGACGAACTGTAAACACAGCTGATGAGGTCCATTCTTGCTACAATACCCAAAAGAAATCGACGAATTCTCCCGATAAAATTAAGTTGGATGCATCGGCAGTGGCTGCCCTTGTACTCCAAGGCCACTGCATTTACACACGGGGAATAAACGAGTAGTGACTTGAAACTTGTAGGCAACAGTGTCAACAAAGTGAAGGCATCAGGAGATCCTGCATATTCCAGAACTATGAACTAACTTCATCTCCACCACGAGAAGGACGAGCAATGGGAATGGTCACCGGCGGTAAAGTCACTAAAACAACCTACAAGGCATGTGATTCCTTTTACGTAGTGAATATCTTTTTATCGAAGTCGGACTTTTAGGGAAAAAATGTCTCTTGGCTGTCATATATTTACCTCCTAAGTCAGGCAGCATAGATATGTTGGACGAAACCTTTGCATCTGTGATCCATTCTTATGAACATATTATTGTAACGGGTGACTTTAATCATAACTTATTAAATACCTCTTCTTCTGCAGAGCAGTTTACGCGCTTTTTCCACAGCATGTGCCTCGAAATTTTACCTCTAGCACCTACACACCACTCAAAGAGCACGGAAACTTGGATCGATCATATAAGAGTGTCTAATAAAAACAAAGTTCGAAATCACGGTCAATTTCCAGTTCCCGGGATTTCAAAACACGATCTAATTTATCTCGTATACAATCTGAAATGTCCTAAATACACACCGCACTTAATCAAATACCGCGATTTTTCAAAATTCGATAAACAAGCATTTAATGTAGATGAATTGACACTTCCGTGGCACCTTGTCCACAAAGAAGAATCGCTGGAAGCTAAAGTGGCGATTTTCACTAATTAATAATACAACTCATGACCGGCACGCGCCTTTAAAAATATCACGCGTAACTCGTCCTCCTGCACCATGGTTAACTGATGAAATTCGGAATTTATTGAAAGATCGAGATGCAGTGCATGCTATTTTCCGGAAAACTAAATGCGAACTATTTAAAAAACAGTACAAAATGCTCAGAAATTTAGTTACGCAGAAATGCCGCAACGCTAAAATAAAATATTACCACACCACCTTTGGCAGAGTCCGCGACTCGAAAACGATTGGAAAAACTTTGAAAAATCTAGGAATAGGTAAAGCTCCTCCCCAAATTGAAATGAATATTCCCCTAGACTCTAAATCATAATTTTGTAAGGAACGTTCCTTCATTTGACTGTAACTTGAAGAGTCAATTCCTCGCGCTTCTCCAAAACTCAGAAACAAAATTCAACGACGAATTTTTCTTTTCATCCGTGGAACATGATATAATAAAAATAGTTCAAAGTCTCAAATCTAATGCTTCAGGTACCGATGATATAAATGCCAAACTGCTACAAATAGCCTAGATGTGACCTATCCAATCATTACCGAAATAGTAAATTTTGTCTCTAATGAGCGGGCAATATCCTTTATCTTGGAAAAGTGCGCTCGTGCATCCTATTCCCAAGACAGCATCAACCAGAAACCCTATTGAATACCGCCCAATTAGCATCCTCCCGACTATTTCTAAAGTACTCGAAAAAGTCGTCCGTAAGCAAACTGAACTGTATCTCCAAAACCAATCACTTTTAAACAATCAGCAATCAGGTTTCCGTTCCGGCAGGAATACTAGTACTGCGCTACTGAATGTTATTGAAGATGCGAGAACAGCTATAGATCACAGTAATATAACTATGTTAATTCTTCTGGATTTCAGCAAAGCGTTCGACTCAGTAGATCACGACATCTTACTCGCAAAACTAAAAATCATGGGATTTGCACAGCCTACGCGTACATGGTTTCTTAACTAACTTCCAGAACCAGAACCCTTCCAAAACCTGATCGAGATGACCCCCATCTCGATCAGGTTTTTCGTCCAGTTTCCTATCCATTGAGCAAAGCGTACATGGTTTCTAGAATTCAGTGGGAAATACAATTATTCAAATTATCGTTTCCATGTTGTCGCGGCAGGAAGTAATAAGAGCCAAAATTTATTGCTTATTTTCTTTGAAAATAGATTTTATTACATGGGAGTTTTTTTGTTGTTTTTTTCTCCCTTTCAAAATTCAAAATTTATTGCTTATTTATCCTTGAAAATGGATTTTATTACATGGGAGTTTTTTTGTTTTTTTTCAAAATTAAAATTTATTGCTTTTTATCCTTGAAAATGGTTTTATTACATGGGAGTTTTTTTTTTTTTTTTCTCCCTTTCAAAAATTCAAAATTTAAGTAGTATATGACTTGGTGTAGGGATCGCAGAATTTTGAAAATGTGCACACAATTCACTTTTCCCCATAGCACGTCATACGCAGTTTTTAACTGTTTTTTTGACGTAAAATAAATAAAAATAAATAAATAAATAAACCCAAAGAGTGGTGTCCGGTAGTCGCAGCTCAAGGGCCTTAAAACAACCGCGGAGTTGCCCAAGGCACTGTATTAGGACCACTAGTATTCTTAATGTATGTAAACGATGTGGGAAATGCACTTAAATATTGCAGTCATCAAATGTACGCGGATGATCTTCAGATATATCTAAGTGGCCACCCGTCTGAACTCTTCTCACTCGCACATAAAATTAACGAAGATTTGATCACCTTAAACAAATGGGCAGCGTTATTAGGCCCAAATAAATTACAGTGCATGATTATCAGTTCAAAAAGCACTGTGAATAAAATATCCTCTTCTACTTTGCCTAACATTTATATAAATGACACCGTTCTACCTTGGTGTTCCGAAGTCAAGAACCTATGAGTGTTTATTGACAACACCCTCAGCTGGAACTCGCAAGTAGATTCTACGTGCCATAAAGTTTTTGCCGCAATGCATTCGCTGAAACGCCTGCGAACGCTTTTACCAATTAGTACTCGTGAGACACTCATTAAATCACTTATTATGCCACATTTTGACTATTGCAACTTTCTTCTGACAAACATGACATCTAAATTACAACGTAAACTTCAAGTAGCACAGAAGCATGCGTAGGTTTATTTTTGATCTAAGAAAATAACCATGTATCGCAATTTTTTGACTCACTTCGTATGCTTACTCTAGACAAAAGACGGTTACTTCTCTACTTCTTCTCTATAAAATTTTACACGGTTCTCATGTAACACGTCTAATAAGTAATTTCAATCCTCTGAAATTAAACCGAGCTCGTAGTTCAGCTCTGCTCTGTGTACCACGTCACAGCACGACTTCTTTCAGTAAATCTTTCACCATTACAGCTATCCGAGCCTGGAATAAACTACCAGCGAGTCTAAAACATTCGAATACTTTCCGTAAATTCAAAAAAGAATTACATACTTGGGTAAGGTATAACGACATATAGAATGGTATTAATGTCCTCTTCATCCTCCAGACTTTTCCCACTACCAAGTACCCGGTCACCGCCCCCCTAAACGCCGCACTTTCCTCACTCTTTAAATTCAAAATTCCACCCCATACCTCACTACTCTATTCTCATTTTTCACTCCCTCTCACTCCATCTAAATTATTAACAACCACATATTTTCTGTGCATCCTAATAAAATTGTTCAAATAAATAATTAAAAGAGATTAGCCACGCTCCAAATAAATGCTAAAATACTTTCAGCTATTTTTGTACAGTCATCATTGTCATATCTACAATATATTGGCCTTAATAATAATTACAATTGATGTTTATATCCTATTGTACTTTTACGTTTTTTAATACTGTCAATACTGTATTATAAATTACTGGTAGATAGATAGATAGATTTATTAAAGTTCGCTTTGAGCTAATGCTCGGTGGCAAACATTATTACAACTAGTATTACAATTACAAAACTATTACGAATATTTACAAATATAATTACAATTAGAATTAGAGATTAATATCCTAGTTATAATTAATTTTTAATTATCTATATGTTGACTTATAGCTTTTCTAACACTTCACTCCACTTCACTTCACTTCATTTCACTGCGCTGCACTACACTACACTCCCCTCCCCTTCCGTGCCCCCACCACACTACACTTCACTTCACTGTATAAGAGACATGACCATATTATTAATAATACTAACGATTATAATAATGAAACTAATAATAATAATAATAATAATAATAATAATAATAATAATAATAATAAAAGTCCCAGTGCTAATAATGATGACCTACATAGAGTTAAGTATATTTTTGAATTTCACTACATTAGAAGGAAGAGTCTCTAGTGCTTTTGCAGGTAGTTTGTTCCAATCTACTATAGTACGATTCACAAAGGAGAACTTGCCTACATCAGTTCTTTGCTTTCTACATCGTATTTTCCAGGGATGGTCTCCTCTACTTTTATAATCAGGTTTCTGTAATCTTTTACTGATGTCTGCCCATGCTGAGTCCCCTTTGTAGGTCTTGTACATTACGCATAAACGCGCCCGTTCCCGTCTCTTAGATAAGGGTTCCCATTCATCTCGTCCATCAACGCGTCCATGATTTACAAACTTTCCGGCCCGTTTTTGAATTTTATCTAACGCCTCGATTTGCCCTTTTCTGTACGGGTCCCAGCAGGCCGCTCCGTACTCTAAAATAGGACGAACAAGTGAAGTATATGCCAAGGATCGGGCATTCGAACTACTGTTTTTTAGAATGCGCACTACAAAGTGCAGCGCCCTCCATGATTTTTTGACCGTATTGTTAATATGATCCGACCAACCCAAGTCGCTACGCAGGACCAAACCCAAGTACTTACAGTTTTTTACACGCGGTATATCGTTAGTTCCTAACTTGTAATTCGAGGGTACGTTCGAGCGAGATTTGGTACTATTAACTTAGAGCCTATTGTGCTTCTCTGCTGTTACAAATGTTTGTATATTTATGTAAAGTGCTAATGTATACCAAACGTAACATTTCTGTACCGCTTCTGGATAAATTTTACTTTTCCACCTACTTCTTCCTCCTTTTCTTCGCTTTTTCTTCCTTCACAGTCTTCCCCATTTATGTATTTACGACCCTTTCCCCTAAACGTCTCATCTCATCACCTTCACTACTATCCATACCATATTCTTCTATATTAATGTTAGGCCATAAGCCGCCATCCTGATTGAGGTTTTTCTGGGTTTACTCAATTGCTTAAGGCGTACGCCGGGATGGCCCCTTGCTTTGCACTCCCAGTCATAAATGTACAGTTTGTCCCCCCTTTAGTCTCTCTCCTTTCTTCTTTCTCGTTCGTATTTTCTACTTCATTTTCATTTATGATTCCCTTCTCTCATTTTCTCTTCTCTTCAATTTCTATACCATAATGCTGTTCGGCCCTAAGCCGCCATCCTGATTGAGGTTTTCTGGGTTTACTCAATCGCTTAAGGCGTATGCCGGGATGGTCCCTAGTTTTGCACTCCCAGACGTAAATGTACAGATTTCCCTCCCCTCTTATATGTTACTACTCTGTATAAATGAAAACTCAGTGGTTAGGCGGAAGAGCAGGCCCTATGGCCTGAGCCTCGCCATTAATAAAGACGTTATTATTATTATTATTATTATTATTATTATTATTATTATTTTATTATTATTATTATTTTATTATTATTATTATTTACGTACGAAGAAAGCGCTTTCTCCATCTAAGAACAAAATAAAACTCAGAAGTAGACGAACTTAACTAAAAACAAGTGGCCATAATGTTAAGAAATATTGTTCGTTATTTCTAACGATGTTTTGCATTAAGCCGCCTTATTTTACTAAAAAGTTTACCAGCACAAAGAAGGTATTGACAGTGTCCTTTTGGATGTGGGCATTCAAAGGCGCGAAGCTACCTAATACAATCACAAGGGTGTCATGCAGCGCAAGAAGCGCACTCTAATGCACGTTGCACAATGCTTGCTAAAGAAATATGGAAAAATAGGCACTGCATTTTTCGATACATAATTTCCATCCGTAAAGATTTATTTGCAAAGAAGCACGGTAGGAAAACAACTGCCAATGACACACTGAAAACAGAAATTCATGTGTTTATAAACTCAGGTATAAAGGAACCTAGAAGCAAATTATTCCCTCAAACACTGTTTTCAAGGTCTTTGATACTGGCGGCTGGCGGTCTCTGATACGGGTGGCCGAGGCGTGAATTATCCGCACCGCGTGCGCGGCGCGGTGGTGCCGCTCGTCTTATGGAACTTACCATGCCGCGCTTCCGCTGTTGCCGCCTAGGGCGTAGGAAGTGTTTTATTTATACCTACGTTTTCTGCTTTTGCGTGTGGACCCGAACACATTTATTACATCTGTTAGTATGGAATATGATAATACGTCTACCGTAATTTTGTTTTCGTTTTTCGATATCTGGATGTCAACTTATAGCAAGAACTTCCAACCTGAAGAGTTAGTTTTTTTTGTTGATTTTTCCCAGAACTCTTTGATCAAGAAATTTCAACCCTATAATTCAGCGACTTAACCTTTTAATATCCAACACAATAAGGAGGGAGAAAATTTCAAATAAAAGTGGGTGAAATTTTACGACTACCATAATTTCTATTTTGAACTAGTGGTGAATATATGTATTTTGAAGGGGAATATGCAAGAATTTTTGCATATATTATGTTGGCTATGTTTAGTAGACTTTTCCCTTAATTTACACAGACGTAGATCTTTTAAGAGATACTTTTATAATAATATATTCACTCCATTTTCTTTTCGAGTGCTTTTTCCTTTTTATAGATTTGTAAAGTTTCCTTGATTTCCAAATTTATTTCCTTCTATTCTTCTGAGTACGTGAAGATATTTTCCATTCTCTACATATCCTTGATTTTAATGAACTGTAGTTCATTTAATTATCCATTTTTACATTTTTGTTTACAATTACGGCTGTTCCGCAAATTTGTCTGTCTGTCGGTTCTCTACGTATGGCAGTCAGATATGCCGAATTTGTAGCTGGACAGTGTTTTAAAAGTGTCAATTTGGGAGACTTTCAGGTACTGAATGATACATTTTTATCTTTTTGTCCAAGTCCGTTTCAACTCGTTAGTCGAGGTGCGTACTGGTCCCCTGTTGTACTTAAAACAGTTGATTAATCTTGTAATGACGCATATATTTTATTATTATTTTTTTGTCCATTACTATCGTATATTTTTTAATGCTTTTTGTGGTTTTTTTATATCTGGATGTTGTACTAAATATCGTAAAGTTCTTTAAATTGACATTTGGGAGGGTGGGTTCTGTCCGGCGTTGTATCTTATGGTGTTTTCGCTCTCTGTTGTCTGTGTGAGTCCAGTATGAGTAGAATTTACAAATTAATACGCGTACGTATACAGAAACATAAAACTGAACACAGAGAATGATTTTTACAACCACATTTTTGATAAAAATTTAGTTGAAATAATACACTTGTAACAATATTATTGGTGATAAGTTTTATTATTATTATTATTATTATTATTATTATTATTATTATTAATATTATTATTATTAGATTATTCAAAAACCAATTAATATATTCATTTAATATTTTATGCTACATTTTTAACAAACTTTTCAAATGTTACCTCATCAATTCAGGTTAGTCAGTTTAAGTGAATCAGCAATAATACCAACATCAAGTCAAAACTTATCAAGCATCTTATTCTGTTCCTTTTGAGCAACAAGAACAACAGCAAATTCATCTGATTTTCCTTCAAATTGTTTTAAATCTTCTTTTATGCTGTCACTACAATCTACTTTTTGGAACATTCCACTTATTGTCTGTAATAAACATGAAAGGGCGGAATTTCCAATGATCATGACTAAAGGAGTGGTTTTTTTTGCTTCATATGTTTTAATATTGTATAGACCACCGTCGTTAAGTAAAATAAAGTAATATCAAGATAATTATTTATGGAAGCAAAATTAAGTGCTCAAAATCCATCATTATCTGTAATAATTACCTCAGCTTCCCATTCGGCGACATCCCAATACCTCAATTGATTTATGTTGAGCAGCCTGTAATACAGGTTACCTCCCTCGTACACGAATATAATTTTATGTAAATAATTCAATATTATTGCTCAAAACTACCAAGTAAAAATTGATAATAAGTAGTAATCGAAAAGTGAAATAAAGAAACGCGGTATTCGACGATGTACTACAATTTTTTTGTAACTTATATAATATAGTGTGTTTATTCTCCATGCGTTCGAAATACGTTCACGTTACTTCCTTTTCCCCATTCTAAATTTTCATTCTTCACACGTGTCGTTTCCATTGGTACCCAAAGCATTCTGAAACTAATTATAGCACTTAGTTCCTTCCAATATTATTCTATGTTGCCTAAGAGTGGTTTCAGTTAGTAATTCATTCATATTATTATAAGCCTATTATTTTGGTTCGCTCCAACAGCTGGACTTTCAAGATTTTCGAAGGGACCCTGCTTTCCTTTTTTGTTTCATTATATCTATAAGGCAAACTCGCTACTTTTGAACCAAGGGCGTTATACGGCGAATAATATTAATAATTACAACTCGTGAATTGGAAATTTCCTGAAAAATATATTTATTGGAAATTTGCAACACAGAAGCGCTATTACTTCAGATGTCTTCATGGTAGGAGGTATTGTTACCACACTGATAAATCATTTTAAGGGTTTTTCGCATGTTTTCCCCTTTTTAAGCTACTTGGGATTTTATATATACGTGATGTTTCGAATTTACTTGATGTTTGTCATAATCCGCTACTTGAAATTTTTTCGCCTTAAATCTGATGTAGTTCGGAGGGATAGTTCCCTACCACTGAGTAGCATAGTTACAGTGTTTTGCGTTGATTGTTTTTTTAATGACCGAAACTCTATACGTCCCTGTTGTATTATACAGAAAATATTCTCATTATTAACGTTTCTGTGATCTGCAACTATCTTGTTGAATGTGCGAACTAAATCATAAACTCATATCACATATTTTGACGCCATAAAAATATACATGTACCAAGAAATTTGTTTACGGATAAAACATTCCAGCAATTGTTGATGACTGGTGACATATTTATAAAAATATTTCTGTTATGTTATTCACTTTAATGTTACTAGTTTTCTCGTTTTATTTATCGATATGCGACCTTTTGTTCTTATCACGTACTAATTCCGCTTAGACAGCAAAAACGGAACGTGTCCATATAAGTCAAGGTTAACAATTAAGAAACTTTATGAAGAAATAGCAAAGCTCCCTGCACTCAAGGCTAGGGATACCAGCTATTTTGTGAACTGTCTGTTTGAATATGGCGCGTTTGTACCTTGTTCCTCGGAGTTCACAAGACAGGCACTAGGAGGTATGTCACACTTTGGGGCGCGGGAAGTTTTCAGTGCGAACTGCTCTAGATGAGTACTATCTTCGATATTAAAGTGATTGATTTAAAAATCTGTCGCTTGGTTTGTTTCTCGGAGATACATCTCACATTTCTCACATAGGATTATTTTATTTTATAAGAGGCTGATCTAAAAATACTGTATCCAGAGTCTCAGCCTAAAAAGGATTTACTAATACGTATCCACGAACGATTAAAATAGGCAGATATGAAACACAGCTGTACACCAATTTTGAATGAGAAGTAATTATCGCAATAACGACAGTCGTGTTAACGCATTCAATAGACACACTTGATCTAGTATGGCAACTCTAATAATTAATAGTCATAGATTAAGTGTGGCTTCTTTATGATCTGTTATTGCTCATAGATTTCCACAAGACGCTAACTCGAACTATCTCACGCACTGGCTAGCTGGTTCTCTTGATATATATTTACACATAATCAATTTCGATGCTTTCTACTGCACACATATGACTTATAGCTGCTTACTACGTTGGTGAATTTGAAACGCTTGGGTTTGCCTCCAATTTAGTCTCACAGTTCTTACCAACTGACGTTGAGAAAAAGTTGAATGGTAATTTAACCCAAATAAGCAATTTTTTTTAAATTCTTTGATTACGCTTGATAAAAAATATATTTATTGTTTGCAATTTTTAGCAATTGCTTATTTTGTAGTTTTACGAAAAGTTATATCTTGTATATTACACCCATTAAACTGGCCGAGTAGCAGGTGTGAGTCATTGGGTTCTTATCTTGATAATTGGACTAGGAGAATCGGATGGTTAAGAAACGTATCTAAAACATGAAAACAAATCTCAATTATGTTTTTTGTGACGAAGCGTATTTGTCTAAACATGTTCTAATAGAATCGCTAATCAAAATCGTTGGGATTCAAATTCTTTGACATCTTTTCATCTATTTCATCTGTCGGTATGGAATAGGATAATCCATCTAACGTAATTTCGTTCCCTTTTTTCAGTATCTGGATGCCCGCCTATAGTAAGAAGCCCCAACCTGGAGAACTAGTTTTTTTAATTGACGATTTTTTCCAGAACTCTTTGATAAACAAATTTCTACCCTTTAATTCAGCATTTAATATGTAAATATCAACACAAAAGGGAGGGGGAAAATGCAAATAAAAGTGGGTGAATATTTACGATTATAATAATACCTCTTTTGAACTAGTGGTGAATGTATGTATCTTTAGAAGGTTATAATATTGATTTCAATTTTCGTTTTTAGTAATATTTTAAGGCTGATAATGATCATATTCTCTTGCATCACTTAAAGCTCCGTATACATCTTATAGGTTAATATACTATTTTTTTCTCTCAATTCCCATTTTAATTTAAATAAATGTAAAAAATTGATCACATAATAATAGTTAGCCATTGCTTGATAGAGCTTTACCACGTTACTATCAATTATGTACATTCAAAATCATATTTTATGGACAACATTTAAAACTGATATTTGAAATATTTCTGTATTTAGGAAACAACACGCATACACACTCACAAACACAAAGTAAGTGTATTTCTTCAAACAAGTTTACTATAATCAGACGTCAGAAATTAAATAACATCTTTGTTGTTTACCACACTGATTTCGATTTATTCTAAAAACACGAAGGAATGTTGGTATCAAACTTATTATACCAATGAATTTATTTAAAATCTAATTTTTACAAATTATTGATTTTCTTTTTAAGGTAGATTTTGAATAAACAAACTTACTTTGGATAGTTCTGTGATACACGCTGGATTTGCTATGCTCATGTAAATATATGTGCTTATATAAATTAAGGTAACAATTAGGGAAGTGTATGGAGAAATAGTAAAGCACCTCATTCTGAAGTCCGGGGACACAATTCAGAGTAATCTTGTGAACTGCCTGTTTGAATACGGTGCGTTTGTACCATATTCCTCGGAGTTCACAAGAGAGCCGCTGGGAGGTGTGTCACGCTTTGGGGCGCGGTGGAGCTCCATAGAAAGTCTTCAGTGGAGGCTGCTCTAGATGATCTCTCCCTTCGATAATAAAGTAATCGGTTTTAGAAACTATCGCTAATTGTCTTTTCAAAGCTCTCTTAATTTTTCTCTTTCGCTCTCTGCAACTTCTAAGAAGTAGCTGGCAATTAATATATCGCAAGCCACTTTGACATTCTCACTGAATGTTTTGTGGAAAAGAATTAGGGGGGTAACGATATATTTTGCATTTACTGCATATGTATTTTTAAAAAAATGACAACTAAAAATTGCTACTATATTTTTTAAGAAAATCAAGTAAATATTGACTATTTCTTCGCCTTCAGTGTAAAAAGTGGCCATATTTCTCTAAAGCCATGTTTGGTGTACCTCCTGGAACCTTTTACATTATGGCTTAATTAAGGCTGACGGTGCGTTCCGACTTCTCTCCCTTTCCAATATTGTGTTGTTCCATTTCATTTTTTCGAATATTAAGGTGGAAGAATTCACAAATACATTATCATATACAAATCACATTACCATGTACTAGATCCATTACCATATAAGTAGTAGGGACATTTCATTGTTTGGGACATTTTGTTGTCTTGAAATTCGACTGCATTTATTTCTTCTACATTTTGTATTTTATAGCGATTATTGACACTTTTTTCAAAGAAGTATCTTTAGGTTAGTTTGCGTGTTTTCCTATTTTGTTTATTGAGGTAGGTAATGGAAGCGTATCTCTAGGTTGACTTTTATCGTATGAAGGTAGTCATTGTGCTTATTTGCACTGGAACTGCACGCCGTAGACACGCAGTTCTGCTTGCCATTTCGCTCGCGTCTCAGCTGCTCTAAGCTTTACGTGTGTGCGCACAGGAAAAGGGATGTTTTTCTTTTTATAAGTTTTTATGTGAGCTTCTTTGATTCAAGTAGGTACGTTTTGACTAAATTAAATAATATTCTTATGTGCCGACTTTCACATTCGTTTTAGCGTAAATGTCACATGGTTTATCATCCAATGTAAAAAAGGATGTCAAAAAGGGTTAGCATAGAGTCATATTTTCCTTGCACATATGCGGTACCCAATTTTAAATTAATTTCCGCTGCATTCTGAAATATTACGTGTGTTTACATAAACGCTACGCGGCTATAGAGAGACTGAGAATTGCCTCAATTATGTTTGTCTCCACATACATCGCTACACCAGCTTTTCCTCTCCCTCGCTGTCCACTTCACTATAGATATTTACCCAGTCGTCCATCTCTCTTGTTCCCTTTGTTTTCTTTTTTGTTTCTGTTATTACAGCAATGTTGGTTTTACTTTGTTCAAATATCTTTAATAGTTATATTTCTTTATTTTGTATGCCGCGAACAATCCATATTACTACATTTAGTACATCCGTTATTTCCTAATGCTTTAACCTTTTCCAATGGTTCCCTATGGTTCTGATGAAGATAACGTAGAATTAATGAAATATGGAGGTATTTACTGAAATTTCGACTGCACTCTACCTCATTGCAGCTGCTGACTAGTACTGCAGGACTCTATCTCAAGAACAACAGGGATTTAGAAAAGGTCGCTCAACAATTGGTGAGATATTTACCTTAAAACAAATAATTGAGAAACGAGTGGAGTTTAATAGGGAAACACACTTAGCGTTCGTGGATATTGAGAAGGCTTTTGATAATGTCAAACAATGTAAATTATGGAGCATTGTAAAGGAAGAAGGGTACCCAGGTCATCTAGTGCAAGTGCAGAAAAGAATGTACGACAATGCTAATATCGCAGTAAAGTACAGTGGATTTGTTTCTGGGAATAGGATTATAAATTAAGGAGTAGGGCAGGGAGACAGTATTTCTCCAACACTAATAATAATCTGGGATATATAATTAAAACGTGGAAGATCGTGGTATCTTCAGGAATTTACCTGGACAAAAATACATTTGTAAATACCCTTTTATATGCTGACGACCAGGTGATCCTGCAGGAAAACGAAGATTTGCAAAGATCTATTTACCAACTGGAGCATTTTTTATGAAATACAATCTGATAGTATCAGTTAATAAAACCATAGTAATGGCTTTTAAAGGAAAAGAATCAGTAAGGACAAATATTGAGCTTAAAAATATGGTTTTAGAACAAGTGACGCATTTTAGCTACCTAGGGTGTGAATTTACATATTGAAGAGAGAGAGATCACCAGCAAGATTCATAAATTTCAATCATCATTTCAATTAGTACGTTTAAAAAGAAAGCCCGAAAAGAAATCCAATTAAAATTTTATGATATTATAGCCCTCCCAGTTTTGCTGGATGGATGTGAAACGTGGGTTCAAAAACAAGAAGATTTTAGGAGGATTGAATCGGCAGAAATGCGATTTTTGAGAGGCGTAAAGGGCTGTACATTAAGAGATAAAATTAAAAGTGAAAAAATAAGAGAAGAACTAGGGTGGAAAAAAATACATGAAAAATATTAAGAAGTGCAGACAGTAATGGGTGACACATATTGGAAATATGCCGCAAGACAGACTTTCAGGGTAAGCCCTGAAGTACAAGCCGAGAGGAAAGAGAAACACTGGAAGGTCAAGAATAAGATGGAAATAGGCTGGAACAGGAAATATGCCTAATCTGTAAAGGAAGATGATGTTTGTCTTCGAGACTTAGGCTAACTCTGCGGTGTGACACCATTCACCAATTTTCAGTGTATACAAACTCCTGCTTTCTTTTAGCATATACAACCGTTTTTACCGTCTTACATTCGTACAAAACTTCCATCTCCCTTCTACCAACCTCACATTACAAATATAAGTAATTGTTACCAACACCTCAGATGCAACACACGGAGACTAATCTGCCGCGCTTCTAAATGATCAATAGCGAGTAACTCCTCCCACTAAAAGGCAATTGTTATTACAATAAAAGTTGCAGTCACCACATCATGACAGTTCAGAAGACAAGGCTAGAAAGAGGTAGAAAAGTATTGCAAATCACTACCTCTCCGGTGGCTCCTAGCAAGCCACGTGTTGGTCCGTGATTACTAAGTCTAAGAAAGGTTATCCTATACCCGGCATATGGGTAAAATAAATAGAAATTGGATAGACAATAATTGCGAAGGCAGTTTAATTAAGAACAGCCCTATTATTTCAATACTTCATGAAATATAAAATCCCAAAATCAGTTCCATGGGTAGCTGACACAAATATATAAAAAACATTTACAGAGAGTCAGTAATGTAAATAATATACAATTGCATTAACTATAAAGTAAGATCAAATGCAGATGAGTACCTTCATTTATTGAAAATTATACTTATCGCAAAAAATCTATTAAGAATATACTCCTTAATGATTTTCGTCTATGAAGAACATGCAGAAAGAGTACCAACATTAAAGGGAAGGCGCAAAATCAGCTGGTTTTTGCAAACAAGCAAATGATCGATTTAAAAAAAACTTCCTTTTTAGGCGATGTTGACTACAATAACTAATAATTGATATTTTACAAGCGCGTACTCAAAAAAAGACTGAGTAATTCGTCATTTACGAGTAGATTATAAATCAGGTATGGGTCAATTCTGTATAATCCACATGTTCACTCATTCAGAATTGAGGCATCTGTATTCCTACACAGGTCCTAACCTGCTCCTCATCCCAGAGCAACCTCCTAGAGAAAACGATCCCAACATACAGTAGGTGTCAAACAAACTGAACCTGTTTTTATCACATGACAGCAAACCCGGTGACCTCGCGCCACCGCTGTGCTTTCAGGAGTAGCTCGGAGAAACGGCCTTTGGAACGTTAACGAGCGGCAACCCGCAAAGCATGATGTCGATCCCTCCAACCGCACGGCGTTCGCGATCACGAGCGCCTGTGCGCGCGTCTAGAGGGCAACCCGCCGAGCACTGGTGCTGGAAGGGCGGCCGCAACAACACAACGCACTGCGTTCGCAGCTCAGGTGCCCCTGACGCATTGGACGACGGCAAGACGTCACACGCGGCACTTCCCGCCTATTTGACCTCACCCCCGTAAAAAACGGGTGTTTCTGACTTCTCGCTTCAATCAGACACAAACCCAGTCATGGCCGAGAACGCCGCTACTGTCAGTACTTATTATTTGCTAAAAAACTTGAATGCTCCGCTGGTAACTACATGTCATGAAAGAGATGGTCGACCATTTAGTAATTTAGGTCAACAGCTTCATATAATATTTCGGAATAATGTCTCTCGTTTAATGAATACAATAGAGTACTTGTCTTTATTGGCTCAAACACTGTCTTCACAGTTAAGCTCCTCTGGTAACTACTTAAATCAACATTGAGTGCTTTAAGTCAACAGTCTCATGATAATATTTCTGAATAATGTCTCTCGTTTAATGAATCCGGACCGGTATACTAGAAATATTAAACACGGTTTAATAACGTGTTAGACTGCTGGTCATAGCAATAAAACGAGGAAAGAGCCTCGCCGCGGCCAACTATCCACTAGAGGACCTGTATACTAGAGATATTAAACACGGTTTAATATCGTGTTAGACTGCTGGTCATAGCAATAAAACGAGGAAAGAGCCTCGCCACGGCCAACGCTCCTGACAGGGACGTGTGACATACAATTACGAGTAGCCGCATCACTACCCACTCCAGAACAGCACGTGGACACCCTTTTATTTATTTATATATATATATATATATATATATATATATATATATATATATATACATACATACATACATACATACATACATACATACATACATACATACATACATACATACATACATACATACATACATACATACATACGGGTTATTTTTGCGGGAAGACTGCCCGTAGGCAGTGTTCCGCACCCGAGTTTCGACCCAGGCTTCCTTCGAAGCCTACCCCTACGCGGGTCTGGGGACTCTATCTAAGCAGGCGCGCCCCGTGGCCAGTCCCCGTGGGCAGTCCCCGTCTGCGTCTAGGATTTGACTCTCACTTTCTTCGCCAGATGTTGGGCTCAGTTAACTATACCCGAACTGTCTGGTTGGGAGAAAGTGGGATCTCGTTAGGGCGGGATGTTGTCGGAGGGATTTGATTTTGCCGGGCATCCTGCCAGGGTTCTTTTACATGCCACAAGAGTGACATGGCTACTGTGGATTTTCCGCCCTTCGAAAATCCGGGTTCCTCGGCCGGGATCGAACCCGCGCACAGGGGGTTCAGAAAAGTAAGCTAACCCCTCACCCACCGAGGAGCCTTCACGCCCTTTTAGAGAGGGCACGAGTACATCAAGGTACCCGTTCGCGCACTCGAGCCTCGCGGGCTGCGCCGGCGGAGCAGTGGCAACCCGCGGAATGCCGTCCCTGCACCGAACGCGGGAAGCGTCCCGGACGAGGCGGCCGAGCGCGGCGACTTGGCGCCCAGCGGCAAGCTACTGGCGTGCGCATTTGAATTCGCTGATTTCATTCGTACAAACGCATTTTCACAATCTTCTATTTTTCAATTAGTATTAGTTCTTGCATAAGATAACTTATGGCAAAAAGTGACTTCTTTAAAAACAATATAATACAGAAATGTAAATATGTGTTACAGTTTTTACAGTTCGAATAAAAATGACACTTAAATCCATATTAACACATTTAGTCTTGTGACATAAATTTGGTGCTGTAATTTTCGTACTGCTGAAACATACAGTACAAGAATAGTAATGTGTATTTCGTAACCTATAATGAACATAAAGGGAAATGAAATGGTAACAAAGAAGAGAAACTTTTGGACGAATGTTATAAAGAACATAATAATCAAAGAAAGAAAATCTGAAACAAGATATGCGTCGCATCCAACTAACCATGTTTTTGTACACATGTGGCAGGCTCGTGGCAAACGATTTGAGGAACGGTAGCACGAAACCAGATACTTATTAATATCATTCGCTAAAACACGTATTGGTACTGTGAAAAAATTCGTTGAATTATATAAATAACAGCACATCAATTTACAGACGCAGACCATTATAGCTAAGAGTATATTAGATTTAAGTACTTTAATAATATATATAATTTGTATATTTAAATAGTTTATTTGTTCAATGACCGTTTAGCTCAATGTAAGAGTTTCATGTCGTGAATCTAGGTCTTGGATGTTTGTGATGTAAAATCCTATATAAAACCTCCATTCAACCCCCCACCTCTCACAATAAATCAAATTCCCTTCCCCCTGGCAACCACAATTTAAATACATTTGCGTCATTTTCTCTCAGAAACTCCTTTGGTCCTATCACATCCAACTCTCTATCACCAAAACTCACAGAATAATCAACGACGTCTACCCGCTTCTGACAAACCAATCCATCCTCCCAAAGAAAATAATCCTCGTCTATTTTTCCTACATCCGATCCACACTCACCTATGCCCATCCCAACTGGATAGTCACATCCCCTACCAACCTTGACTACATCACCAGAACCAAAAATATAAAAATCCGCCTTCCAACATCCGACCTCCACTATACACAAGATTCAACCAACATCCTCACATTCTAACCTACACCATAATCCCAAAACCCACCAAAACTTCACCACCAACCAATTTCCTCTAATAACCCCACACGTTCACATTCTATCCAATCCTCTCAGACCCTTCCGCAAAAAACATCCTTTAGATATCCAACAGCTTCCGCCCCCAATTACCTGCTGGAGAAGGCCTCCGACGAACCACGATGATGTATGACGCGCCATTGACGATTACAGACAAGACGATCACAAAGACAAACACCGACTCTAGAAGGAACCAAGACTAACGAAACGACAAACGCCACTACCACGCTCCCACTCTTATGCCATTCCTCTCCCAAATGTATTTTGAAAAAAAAATTAAAAATTAAATATAAAAAAATATTAAAATATAAATAAAAACTATATTAAAAAATTAAATAATATGTACAAAAATAAAAAAATTAAAAAAATAAAATAAATAAAAAACTACTATATTTCCCCAACCCCTGTTAATCACACCTTTTCCATCCTCTCTCCCACCTCTTTCCATTGTCCTAAAACCCATAACAAAATAACTCACCCAACCTATAAGAAAATAACCCTTCTCTGTCACCCAGCTTCCCAATATCCGTCTCTGTACGGGGGAGTTGAGGCGTAAGTAACCATTTAGAAGCAACCACAATACACAGAGACGACTGAAGAGTCCCCACAGGGGACATGCAGCTCAATGTAAAGAAGACCTCAGGAAGCGAAGTGACGTGTTCAAAAGATACTTCATTCCATTGCTTCCTTTTCCTTCATGATAATGCATGTGCACTCTCCGATGCTGTGGAAGCCATGTTACAGAAAGCCACAACTTCAGAATTTACTAGTGTTTAACTCTACACCAACGCAACTGAAGAGTTTTGCTTTTAATCTTTAAAAATAATTAATAATCTCTCGTACGGACAAATTTCAGAGTCAATCAAAAAGTCAGAGAACAAATTTCAATCGCTGTAATTTTTATACTATTTTAAATATCTTTCCACCCATGTACTGGGTTAAGTATCAGTATGTAAATAAATACGTTTCATGAAAATCTCAATTCATTTATAAAGTGAAAACTTAACAAGACGCTAAATTGACTTTGGAATGACAGAGAAAATTTTAAAGGACACGCGTGCAGATAAACATCGAAACCGTGAACGTTGTCTATAAATACTATACATTGGATCCACTGTCTTTAGAAAAATATCTTGTTATAATTTGCAGTAGGTTTTCCTTTTTCTTTCAAAATATTTTGCGGAGCTACCCTACCATAAGGACCGACATCAAAGTCAGCTATCCTACTACGTCGGTTTTGCATAGGAATTTTGAGCCTAATTAGCATAGCGATGAAGATGACTACGTGGCAGGTGTTTACGCACGCGAATTCGGCCGCCCAGCGCGGCCGGCGGGCCGCGCCCCTTCGCGCGTCCGTCGTTGTCCTTGTCCCTCAATGCCGCCGCTGCCGCGCCTGTGTGGCCGCTGCTCGGCTGCCGCCCCCAAGCGAAGGCGCGCGGGCTCTTCAGAACACTTGTTCGCAGAAGCCGACAAAGATATTTGCCGGCGAAATGGAGTGCGCGGTTTATGATTTTAATGTAAAGGCTTATTCACAATGCAATCACAAACATAAGCATAACACATAGACATAGACATTAACATAACCGAAGAGTTGGCGTATTCACAATGTCGAACATAAACATAGGCAAAATAAGAGTTTCTATTGGCTATGACAATATTCTAGTTTACTATTGGTTGGATATGAGAATCGATTTCGAGATTTCAAAACAAATACGACAAACACAACCACGCAGCACACGAATAGTTCGCCTATCGACTTCGATACTCGATTTTGAGTTATCGAACTGTGATTGGCTCATTCCTTATGTCTGACATAAGCATAAGCACAGAAGCTTGAAGCTTGCAAGCTCTTAAGTTAACGTCTTACGTGTTATGCTTATGCGAACGCATTGTGAATGAGTCCACTTGTAGGCGTAGTCCTAACTTTTATGTTTACGCCATGCTTATGCTTATGTTTGCATTGTGAATGGGCCTTAACTCCCAGCCGGCCGCGCCTTCCTACGCCCCGCGCGCCCACACCTCTTGTCTCGAGAGCCAGGGCCACAGCTGCCCAAGGCCCCACCCCTTTTTATTTATTTATTTATTTATTTATTTGTTTATTTATTCATTTATTTATTTAT
Source organism: Teleogryllus oceanicus (assembly GCA_964035755.1). NCBI lineage: Eukaryota > Metazoa > Arthropoda > Insecta > Orthoptera > Gryllidae > Teleogryllus > Teleogryllus oceanicus. The sequence goes on along the minus strand of CAXIVR010000001.1, from coordinate 49,613,941 downwards.
TTACTTTACGTCATAAAACAGTTGAAACTGCGTGTGACGTGCTATGGGGAGAAGTGAATTCTGTGCACATTTTCAAAATTCTGTGATCCCTACACTGAGTCATATACTACATAAATTTTGAAAATAAAAAAAACTCTCATGTAATAAAATCTATTTTCAAGTGCGTATGCCATTATACACCCGTTAACTCACATATTTAACGCATCCTTATGCACTGGAACGTTTCCAGATATTTTCAAAACAGCGAAAATTAAGCCGTTCTTCAAAAAAGACAACCAAAATGAAATTCAGAATTATCGGCCCATTTCTCTTCTAACATTTTTTTCAAAAATATTAGAGAGATTTTTTTACCTACGAATGGAAACCTTTCTCAGTAAACACGACGCGCTTTCAGATTGCCAACATGGATTTAGAAAATCAAAATCAACGGAAACAGCCATATTTTCTTTTCTTAAAGATGTCGCTTCATCATTGGATCAAAACGAGGCACCTATTGCACCATCGCAGACCTCCCCCTTCGCGACCACCGCGTGGGAGTGGCGCTTTTCTATATATTGGTTGTGAACCACCGCCAGTTTTTACGCCAGAGGTTCATTATGTTGAGGTTCATTATGATTTCAACAAGCTAGATTCGCGCAGGCATTTTGCTCGTCAGCCATGTGAGAGATCGCCACGCGGGCTCACGAGGATACTCGCGTCGAAGTACCTTTGACTTGTGCTACGCTGGCAGTCGGCATTTGTGCCTTGCCAGTTATCAACATGCCGCTCCGCATCATCAATCAGCTTCAATCAGGGCTACAGGCTGCCCATCTCGTCGTTGTCTAGGGCTCCAAGCTGCTCATCAGCATATGCCTTACTGGCATATTTTCGAGTCACGCGTTCGCGGCGCGATTGCTGAAGTAGACCACGGCGGCTCATTGCCTGGTCATCGTGTCCGTGGATTTGGAGAGTTCGCTCAGCTGATGCAGATTGACGTGTGCATCACATCCGCATCGCGGAAGGTCTTCAGCTCCAGCTTTGGCAACGACCTTCGCATACCAGGTACCTGCTTCTGTTGCATTTCTCAATAAATTTTATAAACCTTTGTTTATGTAAATTACTAATTAAGTTTTAGAATTAGTTTTTTTATTAATCGCTAGGCCCGGCATGCGTTTGTAAATTGTAGAATAAGTTATAATTGGTTTGTATTTTCTTAGATTGTAAGTTTTATTTATTTTGTTCCAAGAGGTTCCACTCTCCTTTTAACTTTTGTATCATTTAATTAATATCAGTTCAATTTCTTATTTAATATTTTGGCCGAATCCTATCATGTTCCTCTTACGAGGTGGTCCTCCAGCCCTTTTTCTTTAGTAGCTCTCTGGCTACATCGCTGAGCTACCGGAGGCCGATATGTATGTGTAGTGTGTGTGCACATAGCCAGCAGTTGCGTTCACGCTGTTGGCTGATCTTCGTGCGGAGCGCCGTGTGAGAGGTGGACACCAGGTGAGTACCCTATCTGCACGCGCTCACACGTCACGGACGCGCATACACATACAGCGGGTAAAAATATAAGTACCGTTAACTCTGAAAGTAATAAGTCCAATATGACATTACCTATTTGATCTTTCAATAACTTTAGAAAAGTCATATAACAATAATGTAATATGAAAATTGTCAGCGATATAGTGTGTTAAAAATTAAAAGCTGTCAAAATCTCGGCGGTTCTAATATTAAGGAAATCAAAGACAGATTACGATCTACTTTGACGACCTTAAACTCGCGAAGTAGAAAGAGATGTACACCTTTTTTAAGTTTCTTAATCTTCCTTTTTCAAATCGCATTGTAATTACTTTTTCCCTCCGAGCACCATGCTCTGCTTTTTAAGAAGCTCCTACTCACTCTTACTAATTAGCGAAAGCTAAATTGCATCACTCTTATTAATTGGCGGTAGCGACATTATACAATACATTTAAATTGGACTACAATGTGGGTGTGTAAGTTAGATTTTAGGGTACGCAAATAATGAAAGATACGCGAAAATGTCAAGATATTAAGGTTATTAAATGAAAATTGTGGTACAAGCATGGCAAAAAGTTCTTTTTACACCATGCGCATAACTGCTTAGGTACAGGGAACGCTACCATTATTAATTTATTTCTACTCACTCTGTGATTTCATCTATTTTATCCTCAGCATTTCCTCCTGCTTTTCCCTTCTTTTCCATGCCGGATAGGCTCTCGTTTATTTCTATAACTGTGGGTTTGGTTTCGATTTCTATTACTTGCTTTAAGCTTATCTGCTACCTTATGTTCTAAGTGTGAAATTATAAATTGTAGTATTTGGTCCATTTTATCTCGGAGGCTCCTAATCATTTTTACTTTCTTGATTACTCACATCTTTTGATTGAAAAATACTGGGGCCCCAATTAAGTCGTAGCCTGGGGCAGGAGGCTGCCTCCCTTCTGAGCGCCCCTGCATAGAACTTAAAAAATCGTAAACAACGAAGAGATTATTTCACTTTAACTTATTAAGAAACAAAACTCAGATTATAATCATAAAACATGTATGTAATTGACAGAAATAAACAAAACGTGATCATCATTCTATAGCTGACTCACCTCATGAGTACCGTGTGACCGCACTGCGTGCTATTTAACATGAAGTTAACCTGTTGTTTCCATTGAATAGATAACTCTAACTCAATTAGCCACTTTTCAATTAATAATATCTGCTTAGTGTCTGTTAATAGAGTTCGGGAACGAAAATCTATCGCCTGCGATAGAAATTGCATGTGCTGGTTCCACCATAGTTGAAGAGCATTAGCCTATATATAATCAACGATATTTCGACGTAACTTCAACAACCAGTCACTTGTAGTCGGTGCGCATAACCAAAAAATGTAACTAAATTACAGAAAATGTAGGTTCTCAAATTCCAACAATTTTTTTTATTTTATTTTATTTTTTGGCAAACTAGTTTCGTAAGCAACACCCCCAAACATAAAAGAGCAAACTACCTAATGACCGGGCTACTGTAAATCAGCCGCAAAATACGCGAATTGTATCGTTTTTGACAATCTGCTTGAAAGAATACACATTCGAGATACGTACCAAATAACAAGTTGAAAGTTTAAGTATTTCTAATTATATTCTTCACGATACTAGTAAATTTATTATTCAAATCAGATACTTTTAAAATAGATGGTAGATAGTCCACGTTTTCTATTAAGAGTATTCGACATTCGGTATTTGGGTCTTGAAAGATAAACAAAATTTGTCCAATACATCGCTAACATGGATCTTCATCTTCCAACATTATCTACTATATAATGTTCAATAAATATAATGTTTATTCTAAGAACCTTAAAAAACTAATTGTATTTCGAAAAGTATCAGAAGTGAGAAAAAAGATATTGCAACAATGGAAAGTTAAGTTCCAAAACGTTACGCAGCCGTTGCAGTCATAAATATGTTTTGCATTTATGTATTTTATTTAATATTATGTATTTGTTTAATATACATTTTAGATTTATTCTTACAATTCTATTATATTAAAATGTAATTTCGATTTTTCTGAAAATTTCGGAACAACCGACCAATGAAGTGCGTGTTTGTAACTCAGCGACAATCCAGAACTTTCGAGAAGCAATCTCCGTAACAGATGTAGCTTGAGGCTGACTAGATGCTTGACTGCAGACTATCGTTTGTTCAACAATTGTGTGGTGCAACTGAGAACTACGTTTCGCTAATTTAAAAATTCTGATAGTTTTTATATCATATTCTTTATTAAAAGGTAAGTAGGCCTTTAGTAATAAACGAGTATTACCTACAATTTTAATGTATGGTAATTAATGACAATACATTATTACTCCTGTAAATACCATGGAAATTGTTAGGAACAAAGATGAGACATTAATATATTTACCATGATTGAAGTTACATTATTTCCATTATATTTACGATATAATACGAAAGTAGGGAGACAAATTTTGCCTCGTAAATCGTGAACGAGAATGCGGATATGATGCTCATTACTAACAAAAGTGTTGGAGGCGGGTAAAGTTTGAAACGAACTTGAAAACAAACGCAGATGGATGATTTCAGCAAGAGTATCAGGAAACTGAAACTCAATACAAATTTAAAACAAAAAAGTTTGAGATTTTTTATATATCATACTCATTTTAGCTGCCCATATTTTTTTTCTAATATTTTATTGAATGTCATATCAACATATTTGGTTATTAGTGACCACATTACAATTTTTCATATATTTGAGTTATCATACACACATAATAACATTAAATCCATATTGTACTGTTTGTTTTAGTAATGTAATATTTTTCAGAATTTTGGGTCAAGTAATTTTTTTCTTCAAATTTAGAGGTATTTTTAATTCTATTCTTCTTTTTTTGGGGTATTTGCACATTCTAGTAATTTATGACAATGGTGCATAGAAAATTGTGGGAGGTATACATGTTAGGATTTGAAATGTGAAATATATGTTTATGGATTAGTCTACTGATTTTTTGCTAGATTTTTTATAGATTTGAAAATTAATTACACAATTTTTTTATTAGCAAAATCTTTTCTAATTCAAAAGTACAGGCGATGTAGAATGTAGTAATGTCCCTCAAATCTGAATAATTGTTTTATATATTCAATTCTAACACCCTTTGTATTTTGTAGGCTTCCATATCAACAATCCCACAAATACTCATGATTAATACTTCTCCATATAATTCTATCTTAATAGAATGCCCCAGTAAGTAAGTCCCAGAAGTAAGCCCCATGAAATATTTTCTTACAGATTCTGTTGTCATTTTACAATGTCAAATGAAAATATTTTGTAAGAATAGTGTATTCTGCAGATTTACATAATGATGATGTGATGGAATTTTGGTGTGAAGATTTGATAAAGATATTTAGAGGTGGCATAAATTTTCAACTTTTACTTGTCAATTCTTCTCTAGTCATATAGTTTTCTGTCATATCCTGTATCAGATTTAGTTTTTGCTAGTCATCAAGCCTTGTGATATAAAAGAGCATCTCAGAGAAAAAACAAGCTGGCTTTTTTTCAGCAACGTCTCACAATTAAACTGTAATTCATTCATTTAATTAATAGATTTTAACTTGGTATGAAAACATATTTTCCCATTTCACGAGAAATTTTGATTCCAAGATGTTGAAAATACAATTTTAATTTAATTGTTGTTTAAAGTTTTACTACAATATTTATGTCCTCTTGCAGTCCTTGTGAGGTTATTCAACATTGTGGCAGAGAAAACAATAACGCAGTTGAGTACAAATGCCATTTGAAAAAACATCTAGAGTTCACCGTAGATCATAAACACTGCAGTTCTACATAAAAGATAAGTACAAAAGCCTATCATATTACAAAATTCTTTTAACACCAGTATGTAAAAGTTATGTTGTAGTTCACCCAGCTGTCTTGAGGAATAAGCTAAAATGATTTATCTTTAGATCCCTTGATTTTTTGATGAAATTAATTTAATACTTCAAGAATACATTTAAAAATGTATATAGGATATTTACTTAATTCATGGAATTTCATTTATTTCCCCTCATGAGTTGAAAGTTCTTCACATACTTATTTTGTTGGAGACATTTGAAAATTTCTCAGCAAAGAGCATCTTTCACCGTACAAAATGGGTAGTTTTGTGAGAGACATTGAATTATAAAATAATTGTGTTTATTACCTTAGTAAATGAGGCAATACTGATTATACTACAATAAGTTTTCATTTCAGAAGTAATTTATATGATTCATTATATGTCTAAACATACAACATTAAGTAACATGCTTATAATTAAGAAAGTAGAAAAGAGAATCCATAGTGGTGAGTTGCCAGTGATAGGTTGATTCTCAGATATGTTTCTGTGTTGTGCTACTTTACAGGGTTTCAGATATGGTTTCAGAAAATAGGGGAGGGTGGGCACAGTGAAACAGTATAAGGTTATATTTCCTTATTAGTTAATTTTTTCATGTGATTTTTCTAAAAAATGTGTTGTTTGATGTATGTTTTAAATTCAAATTATATTTGTACTTTCGATTCTTCCAGGACAATTTATTGGCCATGATTTATTTTTATTTCTAATTATAAGATAAATGTTTTTCATGACCAAAATGTTATATAATCGAAATATTTTGCATTTTAGCTAAAATTGTAATCCAAAAGTATCATGTTATTGAGTCTTCAATAATTGTTAACATCGTACAGTCATATAGGCCTATTGGTTACATTCTTGTGAACTCTTCTTTTATACATTATTGTTGCATTATTTTAATGATATTTGTAATACCATACAAGTCTTTCTCTTTAAATTTCACCACTGTTTATTAAAATTCAATGCGATTTGATACTGTTTTGTTTGTTAAACTAGCAATGCTTAAACCATCATCCTTAATTAAAATTGATAGTCTCTTTTAACAACATTAAAACAACTCTATTGTGTGTTGCCTTGCCTGTTGTATTTGTTGATTATTCAAGTGTATATATGAAAGCAACAGGTCTTCATGTTAATAGGATTACATTAAGACCAGTATTTGGTATTTAGTGTACCAATGGTTAATTCTTTCATGTTTATCTTATGGAAACAACAGATAAATTTTACATTAAATTGAACACTAAGAGGTCTGGATAATAATCCACACAATGTAGTCAACGTTTGATATTTCTAATTGTGACATGCAGTGTTCTTTCATTGGTACACAATTGTAGTTCACATTCATGCAATAATACTTTTGAAACAGCAATATTGAAAGTTCACTGAAGATAATATCTTGTATAATACAAGCTTACAAACTTGAACCAACACATGTAGGAAATCATTGTGGGACATATCTTCGTTACAAAAAAATGTAGAAATATAATTTGATTAATTGCAGTAACTTGGCATAAAAGCCTCTTTAAAATTACATAAAATATTTTGAATGAAGTAGGTAAGTTACGTTGCATTTTGATATCTGACACCTTTTCTTAGCACAACATTTAAGGGCTATAACACTTGCAAACTTCCTGGACTACATATTTTAACAAAGAGCAAAACACCAGGACATACATTAAGATAAGTTAACAATACAAATTTTTAAGAAGTAAATTGTATGCTGTACACTAGTTTGCCTCTCTGCTTCATGTACCTTTTTCCGCTTTCAAAAGAAATACTACAATTATGTACTTTTAATAGTAGACAAGTTTAATTATTTAAGTATTTATTGAAGTGTTATTATCGATTTATTTACTAAATAATAAGTTATATCAACAAACAATATAAAATATACAATACTAAACAATTTGCATAGGTGCCTACAAAAAATGCAATAATATACAATTTTACAAAGGCACTTTTCAAATTTTCAAACATGCAAATTGTTTTACAATACTCTCTAAACGAATATTGGTGTAAATTTCACTTTCAATTGATATCATTTCTAGATTTGTTAATCTTTCTTGTGACATGGTTTGTTGTAGAGTTTTAGTCGTAAAGTTTTAAATTATTTCCAATTTTGAAAATGGCCTTTTTAATATTGGTACTATAACAGGCAAAATTAATAAAATTTGTAATAACACAGTAATATTTGGGAACGACCTGGTTAGTTTATGTTGGTATATAAATTCTAATTCTTTAATTGGTGAGGATTTTGATTTGCAATTTAGTTCATCTGCAAGTTTGATTGCTTTTATATCGTTTTGAGTAACTGTTACATTTTCATTGGTCAATTTTAATTCTAGATCTATACAATTTTTAATTTTTCGCCCTTATGAAGATTTCGTAAGAAGAAAAATTATGTAATCGTGCACCGGAAAATGATGAATTTATGGAAGAACAATTCTTCTTGCCCAGTACTAGTAACGAAAACACAGATAAATATCGTCGCTAAATATTGGAAAATATATTCTCCGAGACACGGTGTAGCCAAAGTCCATTTTCTCTGGGTCCTTATTTCTGATTTTCCATTGCTGGCAAAATGTCTGTCTGTCTGCATCTGTGGTCAACACTAGTGCCTAAACTGTTCAGACAATTTTCTTGAAAATTGACATTCTCCAATTGATCTGAATGAACTCCAGACTTTAGGAGTTTTAAATGGATATTTTGATTAGAGTACTTTACATGAAGCCTCAAAAACATTTTAAAAATTTTCTCGAAAATGGGATCAAATACTTTTATCAAACTTTGTCTTCGGATAGGGTAAAGGATGCTTCAGAGAATATTGCAGATCATATGTTTCTTGAAATCCGTGATTTTTTTTAAAATTGCAAAAGTGAAATTTTTTGGGGTGTCTTCCTACAAGTATAGTATTAAAGATAAAGATTTTTTTCCTCAATGATATATTTTCCTTAAAGATGGGTCTTTAAATAGATTAATGTTCAATTTTTAAAAATATGAGTAGTTTTTGTGTAATTTGGCATGAAATATACGCATTTTAAAGAAAAATTGAGATGTTGTTTCAAAACATCCAAATTTTTTCTTTCAGTTTTTTCATGGATAGAAGGAATGCTTAAAAGAATGACACAGGTGACTTTTTCATTGAACTCTGAATTTTTGAAAATTGCGAATTTAGAAATAAAGTGATACAGTATGTGCTGTTGTAGTACCAGTAATTTAATATGTCTGATTTAATTATTTCTGCTAGTTGGTTGTTATAAAAAATTAAATGCATTCCTTTGCTCTTTAAGGAAATGAAACCTTTCCGCTATTGATGAAACTGCAGGGTCAATAATAGTATTTAAAGAAATGTATGTGGAAATTCTCTTTTGGATCATTTGCACTCTCATCATGTTTATAAGTGAACATAGTTTCCTTTTACCCTGTGTGTAGGTGGGCGGAAACGTGCATCAACATCACATGAATTAGCAAGCTCAGTTGCATTTCATCAAAATTGTTGTGATGTCTGAATGTTTGTTTTAAGAAGAGCTTAATTTTTGATACATGATGAGGTTGGTAAATCAGGGTATTGCTACATATTTTATATGATGTTCATACAACAAGATTTCATTCCAAATAACAAAGGAACAAATAAATTGATAATTTTGTAACTTTTCTGCCATTCTTTACAATTCCGCCATAATTTTGTAACCATTCTGCTTCATGTATAATTGATATATCATAAAATTTGTTCATTGTGGATTACTGACAAGCTTTGGCAAACTTCACATAAACAAAATCGCAAGGTTTAATAGCTTCAATATAGCTTTTCCCATCAAGTAGTAGAAATGAATTTAAGAGTAAGTTGAACGATTTTTTTCTTAGAACATTCCTCCTTTTGGTTGACAATGAGAAAAATACAAATTGTTTCGTAATTATAGAAAAGAAGTCTACTACATGAAAATTTAATTTTTCTGCATCTTTAATTACTAAATTGAGAGTATGAGGCCAACAAGAAACAAAAAGGGCTCTGGGGTTTACATTAAAAATGTCCCTGCAGACGTATTCTTTGCTTCTGAAAAAAATTCCTCTCATTATTGTACTCTCAATCATGTATATTTTTAATATTTAAATTAAGATAGGGTAAATGATCAGTCGTGAAATTTGAGTGTCCAGCTCCTGTTGAATCTATAATTTTACAGAAAACTAAAAAGCTTTTAATTTCAATTTTCTGAGATTCACTATTGTTGGAAATTAATTGTATAATAATGGTTCTGTTCCTGTTGACTTAAGTCAGGAGTGCAATCAAGAAATATTTTAAAATATTTACTATTTTGAACCTTTTGTATAATTTTTTATTTAACTTCTGTCGACAATAAACAAAGCACTTCATTCTTCTGAATTTGAGAGCCTAAACAATGTGGACCTTTTTTATCATCTTTCTAAACTCATATAGTGTGTTCAGGATAATTGGATGAAACTGACCCAGCATTTCTATTAATTTTAGAAAATTTCCATTATTTAAAAAAAATATTACAATAATTGTATAAATTAAAAACCTCTTAAGAGCTAAATTTTGTGAGGACAAGTATTTTATTCTGTTCTTTTTCACAACAAAACTTCCTGCCAACATGTTTTCTCCTGACACAGAATTTGTTCAAAGTGAATGTTAACCCTTCAGTGGTCGCGCTCAGAATTGGAACACGAGTGGTCACATTTACAAAATACGAAATAATTAATTAGAACATTGACATATTACCAATTCCATGAAATTTTACATAAAAATGCATGTATTATGCTTTAAGCAAATATAGTCAAATACATGCAAATATATTTTTGTTTTTGAAAATGCTTGTGCTTTATGTGTGTTCTACACTTTTTATAGTTTGCATTACGATTACTACATATAGAAGTTTGATTCAATTGTTTATATACCTGGAGCCTCTATTCTGAGTGTATATCAATGTCAAAATCAGATGAATATTTCACATATTTTCTGAATGTGGCACACCCACTGGTCACAATTTTTGCAGTACAGCTGAGTGATCTTGTTTTGACATCCACAGGGATAACAACATCCCTCATTGCCCTTTGATGACACCGCTGAACCCTCGGCCCCTTCTCAGACTCCCAGTAGATGTCTCCTGCCTGTTCATATTGCCATTGACACAGATTTTCTCTTAATCTTCTTTTTCATTTCTGGTTTCATAAATGGACAAAACAAGATGTGAAGACAAAACAGATTGTATAGGATTACAAATCCCCTTCTGGTCAACCTTTCTCTACTGTAGTACTTTGCATAAACATTCAGAGCATTGATTGCAGCGATATTCATGATGTCAGCTTAGGTCAGAAACTGTAGCGCATAGAAATGAAAATCATATTTACAAGTGTTAAATGTTTCATTTTACTACTACTTTAATCTTTTGACAGTATATCTGTTTCCTTTTTTATTGCAGAAAATTATTTCCATTTTCTTTTTCATCTCTAACACAGTAAAACTTATGTTTATGGGCTTATTTCTAGCAATCACTTTGGATTTTCACAAAAAGATATTAGTACTGTGTAATTCTTCAAACAACTGAGTGAACTAAGTGCATTTGTAACCCATTTTCATTCCATTATAGATAATATTACTAACTTTTGCGTGTTACTTTATCATGATACTAAATTATTGTCAATTTTAATTAATTTTTAAGTTTCAAAAATTATTTACAAATTTTACTTAGCTAGAAAATTGTGTCTCTACTTGTTTTTTGGTAACGTTATTCATGAACAGTATTGTTTTCATTTTCTTTCATTTTAGCCCTGATGATGGAAATAAAAGTTTCTGAAATGTTGGCAAACAACTATTAAAATTTTTCTGACCAAGCTCCATTAACCTGCCTGCAAAAAATTTCATTTATGGTCATTAAGAACTCTTCATAGTATATCTCTTAGTTACTTTAATGTATCTTAATACTTTTGTAAAGCATTCACATGTATTTCCCTTATATCGTTAGCATATTTGGATAATTTACTTACTGTAAATTCTAAACCAGTAACTAAATAACCTGTACATCCTAGAATTTCTATATATTTTAATTTACGAACTCTTTTTGAATCTTCATATTTATCTAATGATAACCATATTATTCCTGGGGTCTTTACTGGATTCAATTCTGACATAACAAATCTCTTCAAAATATCTTCAATATAGCCTACTTTTCATAAGATAGCAAAATAAAATCCATTTAAATTTCTTTTGAATAGAGAAAATGGAGTTCTTTATTTCTGTATGAGTTGATTTTTCAATACATTTTTCATTTTACTTGTCCTTTCTTTTGTTTCTCCAAAAATACGTATTTACTCGAATATAAGACAAGCTTTTTTCCTAAATTCTTCGTCCGAAAAATTGGGGTATAATTCCCAGATGAAATTTAATTGGTGAGAATCACTGACCGTCCCTGCCGAAAAATTCGTACGTGAACGAAACAATAGGCTACAAAGACGATAAAAAGATACGCTCATGTATTCTCCAGTTAACCCGCCGCGGTATGTCAAATCACTGCAGTCCTATCGTCCGATAGCTCTCGGAAGGTATCGGGAGAACAAGTGAAATGCAAACGACCTGATGCCAATAGCCTTGCTCATAGCTGCTGACAGACGAGTCCTGATTGTACTCTTTTTCTTCACCCCTTTCTCACCAACCTTACCAAAAAAAGGCGGACCAGAGTAGTCATGGGATATATTAGCGATGAATACCGGAGTGATTCCCCGTCCTGAGGCATGCGGACTCGCAGTTCACACCCGGGACATCGGGTTTCAGACACAGGGGCGTCGTGAATACGTAGTATGTTTCTACGTATATATTTCTACGAATGTTTCTACGCCAGAAATTTTTCGTAGTGCCGTTCCGATGCAGACCAATATTTTTTTAAAATTAGATCTCTTGACAACTTTATAATGACCGGCTTCTTCATGGAAACCATGCCCTCACTCCTGGAGGGAAATTAAGGAAGCCTTCAGTATACAAGCTAGGAGAATGAATAGCTATTGCTTGGAATAGCATCTCCAGTGAATTTATTATGAAGGATTTCAAAAAGTGCTCAATACACAATGCACTTGATGGCCCTGAAGATGACCTACTGTGGGAGGGTCAGGAAGAAAAAAACAATATTAGTGAAGATGAACAAAGTAGTGACAACAATTGAATCTTTATTTCATATACCCGTCAAACGCCAAAATTTAGTGGAATATTGTACCATGAGGATAGACACATCGCTTATTCCATATTTACCTGAAAATTATTAGCTGCTTTAATATTAAAAAATATTTTGAAATCGGAAAAACTGGGATATTTTTTCACATTTTCTTGACATGACAAATTTGACATTTAATGGGTTTCTGAAATAAACAATTCAATTCTGTTGATGATGATTCTGATGATGAAAAACAGCAATGACCAGATGAAAATTATTTAAAGATTTTGCTTGTCAATAATACCATTTTGTATTTTCATTGTAATTGTATTTAGTTACAATTTGTTAAAAATAAAAAAAATTCTCAGGAGGCCTCTTTAAAATTGGGGTCATTTTTTATTCAAGAACTTATATTTGGATGAATATGGTACTAATACAATATCAATATATACTCCTATAGCTATTAATTTTCAATTATAGTCTACAGTAAGTACACAAGGATCGAATTTTGTTCTCTTCAAAGCCATTTTATTTAAAATACTTAAAAGCTTATTGTACCAACATTTTCCCACTTCAGGAAGTCTATACAAACTTTTACATATTTTAAGTGCTTTTCAATATTCAATATTAATCCTTCTAGTACTTTCATGTAAACGTTTCCATTTAAGTTTCAATTCAAATAAGCTGTTTGTATGTCTTCAAATTTTACACTGTAGTTTATAAATCTAACTACTGATGATAACAATCTAAATGATTCTGGTTTCATTACTGGACTCAAAAAAATTTTCATAATTGATTTTCCATTTTTAATTTTGGATCTGTCTGCTACTAGCCTGGCTTTACACTTTTTTCTTCAACTTTCTTTAAACTAAATATCAGTTTCCCTTTAACAATATCTTTACTGTCTGGTTTACCAACTATTTCCTACATATTATAAGTCTTTAAAGAGAGTAGTTTTTTATTAATTGCTTTGACCCATTCTTCATCTTTGGATAAATTTACTTCGTTAAAATTTCTTTTTCTTAAGTTAAAAGTATTAGATTCATGTTGATTTAAAGTTATGTCTTGTGCTTTTCTCTTTATATTTATTCAAATGTTTTTATTTCAAATGTTTTATGTAACGTTTGACAGTCTTGATGACTGATGTTGAATTCTTCTAAACTTTCCATATTTATATCTTCATTAAAGAAATCAGCTGTCTGATTTTTTTAAATTCGTTGAATTTTTTTTCTTGATAAATAACAAATATTTATACAAGATACTGATATTGATTTCTTGAAATTTATCAGTTAAATCATTACAGTGTCCATTTTGTTTTTCAAGAAGTACTACGTTTCTGCTTTCGATGATCTTGTTTTCTTCAATGTGCTTTCCTTATTCGTATTCGACAAAAATACCTTGTATACATGTATACTCTTCTATTAAATGTATGATTTTAATATCTTTATTACTGAAGAATATTTTACATCCGAATATTTTTAAATGTCACGCAAAGATTTTTAACTCTCCATATTTCCATTGGAGGTTTTTTTGCTTTGTTGTGCATCAACTTAGCTAATATGTTGCTAAACAGCTGCTGCAGAAAGTTTTAATGGAAGGTTGGAAGCTTAGAGAACACGAACTGAACGTGTGCTGTGGTTATTAATGTTCAATTAGCCTGTTCCACAATTTCATTACTCTGCAGAGAGTAAATAGTTGTGAATTCTTGTTTTATTCCCTTATTTTTACAATAATGTGTAAATCTTGTATTTGCAAATCCAGTGTCATTATCTGATGTTAAATAGTTGACTTTTGCTTTCATTGTCCAATATTCTTGTAATTTTTTTTTTTTTTAATTTGTTGCGCCTACATATTGATGCAATGCGTCTCCAAGCCCCTTAAGGGGCGTTGAGCGCTTTGCACTGGGGAGTAATCCTCCATTATTTTGCACGGAAGTAATCCTCCATTGCCTGTTTAAGCCATTTTACGTCAGGTCGCAGTCACTTGTCGAGAGGACTGCCAGGTAGCATCTCCGTGTATGTGCCTCCTGCGTCACTACCCAGCGGCCAGAATTGGGAAGGAATAAGGATAGGGGTAGTTTTTAGGACACTTCACAGGGGTTGGACTAGCCCTTGTGAAGCAGCCAAACTCATTTTTTAGGAACAAATTTCACATGAGATTCGACAGGAATCGAACCCGGATCTCAGTGGTGAAAGGCTAGCGACTTCGCTATGTGCTACGAGCGAAGCTGTTTGTTTGTTTCTATTGTTTTTTGATCAAATTTATAATATGGTGCTTTAGAAAGTTTTCCCTAAATGTATTCATCACAAATTATTTGGGTTGCTGTAATATTATCTAATCCATAAACCATGATGTCATATTTCAATTTTAATAAATAATTATTATTTATGTGACCTAATCTTTCATGCCTTATTTTCAACTTCATTTGTTGACATACTTCTTGATTTTGATTAGTGTAGTTATGTTTTTTTGTAAATTAATAATAAACATATTTTTTCTGAATCTCCCTTGCATGATGAGCTTAGTTGTATCATTATAAACCGTAGTCCTATATTAATTTTATTATTTTTTTATTTGTTTTCCCAGATGGTACCAAAATACAATTATTTGTTACTCATGGAAATAATAACTTGAAAATAAGATTGTGATGATTTCTCCAGGAACATCTCATTGATGTTCAAAATTAATTAATACTTCATGTAAAATTTCATAAGTGACACTGCTATTCATCATTAACATTATCTTTACTTAGTTATATTCTTGGGGTAGTCCTCCTATTTTGTATTCAATGATCTTCGTCTCTTTTTTTTACTTGTTTACTAATATGTGAAAGCATATTAAATATTCTTTAATTTTTAGGTGACTTCCAATTTTTGCCGGTCTTTTCAATTAATATGTATACCTTTTCTTCTTCTTTTAGCAATTCCCACAATTCTTTTGCTTCACCTATTCCTCTTATAGTCATTAATACTGACGATCATAATGTTAAATTTATAATTCTATAGAGATTTTTGTCTTAAATGACACATCTTCTAAAAATCTGATCTTTAAGTAACGTCGTGTACTTTTTTTTGAAACAACGACGAAACTTTTTTTTTAATTTTCTATTTTTTCATGAACAGTAAAAGGGATCCTTAAAAGAATGGTGCAAGTCTCGATTTCGTTGAACTCTGAACATTTGAAAGTTAACAACGTTTGAAATAATTGCAAGAAAGTGTGTGCAGTTTTCGCACAGTTTTCCTTGAAATGTAAATCATCTTCACTCGACCAAATCTTTTGGTAAAATCGTGTCCCTGGATACACGTTTTAAAATCGTTAATAACAAAAACTGGAGATTTATGATTACGTTACAAGCGATTTCTCGAAGACTTTCAAACCCATTTCGCAACCGATATTACTGACACCGATATTAATTTTGTACTTATCAGAAATGTATTCTATACATTTCAAATGACAAATATAATATTTTTGTATCTTCTTAATATTGTTATTATCATCGTCATTATTTTGCGAAGGCACCCTTTCCATTTGATGTACAATTTTCGATCTGCACGTTCCCTGCCAAAGTCGAACTTCTTGAACCGACGGCACTGCGACCAGATATCTCGACACCTTCCGTCTTCGCGACGCGTCAGTGCGAGCATTTCTCTATCTCCTTTCTATGGCCTCGTAAAGACTATGACTTTTCGATTCTGTACCGGGGTCGTAGACATCTTGGTGCAGTTCAGTTTGCATATCTCGTCAACTTTAGGTTCACTTCCCCTCGTCAACTTCTTTTCTTTGTTTTGAAATTCCTCCTGGCGCGCCATTGTAATCTCTTCTTCCATGCTGAAGTCGAACTTCAAGTGCATTCGTTCCGATGTTCTCCCGTCACGCAGACCAATTACAATGCGGTCTCGGATGAGTTCACTTTTTTCAATGTGCCATAGTCGTATCGCTGAGTGTGTGCAACGAGGTTATGAACGAGTCTGAACCCTTATCGGGCTTCTGCATTCGCAAATTGAACTTCAGTCGTTCAAAAATATCTTCGGGGCAAAATATTTATCGAACTATTTCCTTCCTGCCGAAGGTGGCTGCATCCAGCGTCTGCTAACACCAGTGTCAATGTCTTCCGATTGCTCGCCCATCGAGTTGTATAGCAAGTCGATTTTCTCTTCGGTTTCTTTTTAGTGTGGGAAACGAGTCCGGATACCGAGATAAATTTTTCAAACTGCTTGCTGCTTGCGCAACATCTTGTGCGTTTGCGTTCGTCATGTTGTATTCAGATGAATTACTTTTGTCGGCATTATTGGATTCCGGCCGACCGCAGACACACCGCTACTTTAAATCAGCATGTATTAACACGCCTGACACCATGTATTATTGATACTAACAAGACCACGGCTACTCGTTACAATACTATGCGGACGCCACGTGCCAAACCGACTGAGCCCGGGAAACCGTCATGACCTTGAAGTTGAAGCGCTACCGCGCATGCGCATGACACCAACATTCCACGAGACGTCTTCGCACCACAGACCATGGCACATGGTTTGGTTCATGGCGTCTGACAAAGGTCGCGGAACGCTTCCACAGGAGCGTAGAGTTCGCACGTAAGTACGGAATATAACGATGCACGAGAAAACTCAGAGATTACTAGACCACTAGTTTGCTTTTCCATTAGCATTCAAGTTATCGTGAGTAAATTGCAATGAGACCTTAACAATTGTAGGAATGGAGAAATAAAACTAGGATCCAAGTTTTCCGCCTCAAATATCCAGCTACTTGCATTTCTACAGGACCCATCACCTCCATAAACACCCACATCGTTTTCTTGGGAACTTTTTTTTATAGGATCTGCAACTTTCCCGAGCCTTACATTCGATAAGAGCTTATCTCGGCCTAACCACACAAATTCATAAGAGCAGATGTGTGTCACCAATGAACCTTATTCGCACCCTTAGTGGTCACGGTTATATAGGGCCATCATTCGCCCATTTTGGATTATGGTAGTGTAGTGACCCATCTTAGCACGTTGGGCAGCGAAAATGAGGTGACTCATTCAAGTTTTTGTGTTGACGGACATTAGGTTCGAGTGTCATTATAAAGTGAATTCGAAATGGATTTGTTTTGCGCTCAGCAGCGGAAATTTATATAGCGGGAAATTTTAATGATTTACCTATTCATTGACTTATTTATTTAATGTCACCCGCTTTCACAGAATATTAAGTTTCACATCGTACGTACCTACCTCAAAAATGTACTTTAGAGACACGAGGAATCCATTGAATGAAGCTTCAAAAGCGGTTTAGTTTTAATAAAGCCAATAAAGTTAATATATTTGTGTCACAGATTCCAAAACCTGCACTGACGAAGTGAGGCCTACCAAAACTTCTCTTTTTATATGTTCTCGTAGCTTTAAGATTTTACTTCAAGCCATTACTCAACTCCACTCTCCAGATGTGTTTCATATTTTTTTACGTTTTTCATTGCTTATGACTGATTTCTTGCTGTCAATTATTGAATTTTCAATATTGTGACGGAACCCTGTTGGACAAACAGAACTGTATATTGGCAATTCTTAGCGGAAGCCATTCATATTTACGAAAGACATCCATGTCTGTTGAAGCTCAAAGATAATAGCTCAATGCAGAATGCGAATGGCGACAAATTTTTGCTGAGAAAATTATTTTTTTTTTAAATTTCTGCTTCAAATGAGAGAAAGAACATTGACAAAAGAAGTCGAATATGCTCCTGAGGAGTGCATTGTCAAAGACAACTCAAATGAAGATGAAAAAGGGAAAAATGATAGAAAAGGGAGGAGAGAGAAAAGAGAGCCCTTAATGGGTGCACTTTGGAATCTCTACGCAGCAATATGAGAAAACGATTTCCTGAGTAATTGCGGCCGCAGCAAATGAAAAATTTGCATCAAACGAAGACATATTGCGGCACTTTGACGAAGGAGTGAAAAAATTG
Source organism: Teleogryllus oceanicus (assembly GCA_964035755.1). Lineage (NCBI taxonomy): Eukaryota > Metazoa > Arthropoda > Insecta > Orthoptera > Gryllidae > Teleogryllus > Teleogryllus oceanicus. The sequence continues at coordinate 49,595,444 of CAXIVR010000001.1, read as the reverse complement.
TAGTCCTCAAACAGAAAATGCGAGAAAATGTTTTATGAAACACGATCTGAGAAAGAAACGGACGAGACTTCTTAATGCCAAAGACCACACTCAATGCAGTAAAAATGATATTCCATTCAAACAGTTGAGAAAGCATTTCTCTGCGAGTCATGCTATTACCGTCTGTTTAAGTCGGAACAAAACGATAGACTGGAAATTCTAAGTGATCTAAGTGAACTTGTTTTCACGCACGGTCAAAGGTACTAATTGAGCTATCGGGTTCCTTGGCAATAGTGAAAGAGAATGACAAGGGACATCATACGAATGTGTTTGGTCAGAAGCTCTAGTAGATCTAAAATCTGCAATATGAAGTTGATTCATGGTTGAAATTTCTCATAAAACAATGATCATTTATTGCAAAGTTAATGCAGGGGGAACGCAGTTTTAGTAGGAGAGGATCCACCTGTAGAATGGAACATATCCTACATCTCTTCTATATTTAAAAAAGTAGACAAGCACTCGTGTGCGAATTACAGGAAAATAAGTGTCATACCGTCAACAGCAAGATTGTTTTCTAATATTCTAAGTAAAAAATTAAGAAGATAAACCTGTATTGAGTGAAGAGCAGAGTGTTTTTTGACGAAGACGATCATGCCTAGATAACATCCACTGTATCAGACAAGTTGTAGACAAACATAAAAGCAGAAATATGAATATTTATGTAACCTTTATAGACCTCCAGAAAGCATACGATAGTGTCCCAAGAAAAAAGATATGGGAAGCAATAAGAAAGGTTGATATCAAAGAAAAATGGATCAATCTGGTTAAAAAACTTTACAAAAACACCGACGCCCAAATAAAAATTGGAGATATGTTAACGCGAAGCTTTCTGATAAACAAGGGTCTAAAACAAGGATGTGGGTTATCTCCCATATTGTTCAATATCTATCTAGAACAAGCCCTCTATAACTGGTACAGAAAATGTTCTGGCATGGGAATAAAAATTGGAGACGACACCTTTCACTCCTTTCTGTTTGCTGACGACCAGGTAATCTTTGCCGAAGATGAAGAGGATATGTTCTACATGCTAAGAAAGCTAAAAGGGGGATTAGAAATAAATTTTAATGAAACCGAATGTATGTGCATTGGACAAGCAATAACAGATATAGACGTGAAAGCTGTAACACCTTCAAATGTCTTGGATCTTTAATAAACAACTCGGGTACATGTGCCGCAGATATAAACTCGAGAACAATTATGGGGAAGAAAGCAGCCGAAGCTTTACATGGCATATTATGGAATAACAATATCCGCCAAGATGTCAAAAGAAAGATATTCCATTGTGTAGTAGAAAATATAGTACTATATGGAGCGGAAATGTGGCCACAAACACAAAAATTAGGTAAGATAAGGACAGTGGAAATGGACTACATGAGACGATGCCTACAACTTACTCGCAGGGACAGAGAGCGAAATGATGAAATATGGAGAAGGATTAATATAATTTGTTCTGTTACGAAGGCCTTGGGAAATAGGGCACTACAGTGGTATGGATATGTTCAGAGAATGTCAGAAAACAGATGGACACACAAGATCTTAAAATGGCAACCATCTGAGAGGCGGAAAAGAGGAAGACCAGTTTTAGTATGGGAAAAATACATCCAGGATGCTATGAAGGATAGAGGCCTCAAACCACGAGATTGGGAGGATCGAGAGTTGTGGAGGGTGAAAACGGCAAGCTCCTAAGGGGAAAATGCCGAAGAAGAAGAAGAAAACATCGATATATTATTGATCTCAGAATCAAAGACATTAAAGGGAACAATGAATATAGGTGAATATACAATGATATATAGTGGAAAACATCAGGGTAGCTATAATTCTAAATCAGAAATGGATCAAAAGAATACAATCTTATAAGTGGGTCCCAAGGGAATTTTTTTTTTTCAAAAAAAAAAAGGAGGAAAGAGGAGTTTTATTGTCTATTTCAAAAAAGGATATGTGAAATAAATAAGAATGACTACTTAATTATTGGAGGAGACCTAAATGCTAGAATTGGAAAATTCCAAATCGGATGATGTGATTGGTAAATTTAATGAGGATCATGTGCTAAATTATAATGGAAAACTACGCGAGATTTGCTTCAATAACCTAAGAGTTATGAATATTCTTTCCACATAAACGAATACATAAGTACACATGTTCAGCACGTGGACAGAGTAGCACAATTGATTACATCTTAGCAAATGAAAAGACAAAATGACTCTTCACTGACGTAAAAGTATATAGAGGATGGGATATTTACAGTGACCGTTTATCATTGTTTGGTAAATTGAAACTTTACAAAAGATGGTATAAAATGAAGAAAAAATTGATTTCATCTGACAACTGGCAGTAGAAAGCATATTTACTACAATAAGACTCATTAAAAAAACAACAGTGACTAGATGAAATAAATGCAAAATACTCAGTGAGTCAAGATGTCGAAGAAGAATGGAACCATATAAAAACAGTGATAGAAACTTCAGCAATGGAAGCAATTGGTACTTCTACTCAAAAAGTGAAACATAAAAGGCTACGAATATGGAATAAGGAGATACAGGAGGCTATGAATACAACGAGAAAAGAATATTTAAATTATCCAAGCGATAGAGACTCCGCGTCAAAAGAGGAGTATTCTACTGTTGTATTCTACTGTGAGTAAACTACGTAAGTTACTTACAAGGAATGCACAACAAGAAAGCTGGGACAGATACATACCCGACCTGGAGCATAATATACACGGGTGCCAAACAATGAGCTATAAAGTAATGCAACATTTGAATAGAGAGATGAAAGATACAGCAAATATTGAAGTTGTGAAACATGACCAATTCCTTTCTTATTATAAACGTTTATGAACAGAACCTGGTTACGAAAGCAAAGAAGAACCCTTAGAAACTGAAAGGGAAATTGAAAAATAATATGAGGAACTGGAAGATGTCTTAAAAAATAAAAAAGCGAGTGGAAGCGATGGTATTAAAGGCGAAATGATTAAATATGCCTCAGAAAATTTAAAGAAACGGCTTTTACACTTTCTCAATTTATGTTGGAAGAAAATGTGTTTATACCGCAAGAGAAAGGAGACCGGTAATCGTGTGAAAATTATAGTTTTAAATGTTCTTACAATATCTATTTAAAAGTAGTCACATCCAGAGTTTCTAATATTTCGGGACCATGTTATTGGAAGAACAAAATGGTTTTAGGAAGGGTAGGTCCTGCTTCGATAATATCTTCATTTACAAGCAGATCATTGAGAAACAGAGAATTTAATAAAAGAACATACATGCTCTTCATAAATTACTCAAAAGCGTTTGACACCGTAAACAGAAATACACTATTTAATGTATTGCATTGTGAAGGTCTCCCATTACAGCTCATTTCGGTCATTAGGAACATATATAGTAACTCAAAAATTTGTATCAAGGACAAGGGAATAAGAAAGAGATAATAAACCAAGGATGTAGTCAATCATCAATTATTTTTAATTTATATTTAGATGAAGCATTAGTATGTGGATATCCAGACTAAATCTTATAGCTATGACATGGGACAAGAAAGGAACCTAAAGACCATATTATTCGCCGCTGACCAACTTATAATAGCAAATGATGAACATAGCCTCCAGAAAGCACTGTTTAAATTACAAAAGGTAACCGAAATGTAGAATCTCTGCATATCCTCAACAAAAACAGAAGTAATGGCCTTTGAAGGGTGGGAACCGATTAGTTCCGAATTAGTTGTATACAATTCACCTATAGAACTAGTTTCAAGTTTCAATTTCTTGGGATACAAAATGTCATACAGAAGGGAAATAGATTTACAAGGGGAAATTGAAAGACTAAATCGTATGAACGGAACAATCCTGAGAAGCCTGAAAATGAATGTCAGAAAGGAAACTATGATTAAATTCTATAAGGTATTATGTATCCCAACCTGTTTATATGAAAGTGAAAATTGGACAATGACCAAAAAAGATAGCAGAAGACTACAAAGTGCAGAAATGAGATTTCTGAGATCAGTAGCTGGTTATAAGCCGATGGACAAGAAAAGGAATTTAGAAATTCGTAAAAACTTGGTGCATGTAAACTTCAAGAGAAAATTAATTACTGCCGAAATTCCTGGACGCAGCACATTGAAAGTATGCAAGACAATCGCCTGCCGAAAAGAATTCTAAAATACCTCCCACAAGGACGAAGAAATTCCGGCCGTCCGAAGAAGAGATGGACTGACCAGATGTGGCCGGCGTAACAGGCAGTGCCTATATACCTAAAGGAGAAAAATAAGTTAATGCGAGTACTACAAATCAGATTCGCCTTACTGGTATTTACCCAAAAAAGAGAAATGCGGAGGCAGAAACTGCGAATTTGTTTACAAAAAGCGCATATTGTGGGGCCCTGCAATCGAAAAAATGAATAAATCTTGTGTGTATAGGAGCAAATTACTTTAACACGTTGTTTAGTTAGAGTTTTGAGGGTCCTCTAAACCTACAGTGGTAACGTATGTGAAAGTTTCATCAGCGGTAACGTTGGTTCTGAGAGGCCCAATGAAACATTTCTTTTGAATTATTCACAGAAATGAACTTTTATCATTTCTTTCCAAAATGTATTTATTATAGACAAAAATAAAACAATTTGTTACTTTCTTCGGACACAATCATTACACAACATTTTGGCATGGCTCACGCATAGCCACTTTTTGCATTTCTGACGAAAGTTTTTTGACTTAATGTCTTCGCACAAATAACACTCTCCTCGTCTTCCTCGTGTAACCGGTTGAGGGTCATTTTCATCGAAATTCATTCCACATAATCGTGCTGCTCACTTCTTTAGTTTACAGGATTATATTTCTTCTGTGCTCTTGCCTTGATTTAATTTTCCATCAATGAAAATTCTTTCAGATATTTTACCTTGGTAATTTATAGGCCGAGGTACGTGAGAAAATTATGTAACTGTTTATTGCTACAACGTTCAAAATTTGATAAAATATGGCCATAGGCCACTGCCTAGTATTTCTACCTACATCATATTCTTGACACATTTGGTCCACAGAGTCCACTCATCCCGTTGTTCGATTGTAGAACATAACAATACCTGGTTTTCTTTATCTCCAGTCGTTGAATCTCTTTTATTGTCATGGTGCATGTCAGAAACTAACTATACACATCGCTTTTTCTTGTGTTTGTATTACACTATCTTACAATTGACCTGAAAACCGAACATAATACTACATTCTTCTGTTTCTGGCAGTTATAAATGCAGCAGGCAGTTCTTTTTTTATTTTTAGGAATGGGACCTACAATAGTTATTTAGTGACAATATGCCATTGCATTTACCAAATCGTAATTGACAAACCAGTTATCTATCGTAACATTGCGAAGATGAGCCATCAATCATCTGCCACAATGTCTTTACAACTGCATCTGGTTTGTTAACTGTTTGATGCAGACCGTCAGATTGCTGGCCTCCGTAAACTTCCGTGTTCGCTGCATAAAATAATTTTGCGTCAACGAAGCTTATCACCTTTATTCCATATTTTGCCACCTTTTTTGAAATGCACATACGGAACGCACATCTTTTTTAGAAATCAACAATCTATTGCAGCTCTTGGTACATAGGCGACCAAATTTATTCAAATTTGGCGCCGTACTTGGAATACAACCAATTATAACCACTTTTCCAAATTAACAGGAAATGGAATACATTTCAAACGCCCCCGCTTGACTTTACTTTTCCCAAAGGCGCCGGCTATCTTGCAGAGTCATTTCGCGTGTTTCAACTGCTTCAACTGTTTCCGAAGAGAACTGTGAAAGTGCGCCACGGACCAGACCCACAGCGCCAGTTCATTGTCGACAACTTCTCAGAATTCAACTCTTTTCTTCTTACGACCCGACAAAGTCGCATTGTTTGAAAGCCAGGGAAGCCGAGCAGTTTCGTGGTGACTCGCCTCGCTCGTGTAAAAAGCTGGTAATGTATGTGTATGTATCGAGTTCTCTGACAGCCAATTCTATTGCATGAGGTTGGTGATGACTCGAGATCTGTATGATTCGTGAAAACAGCATGGCTGGCGCGTGAACTTAGTTCACACGCACGAATTCCGAGAGAAAACCAGGTATCACTGACAATTTCTTCAATTCTTAATTATTCTTACGCCTAGGAATGCAAACAGTTTGAATATTGCCGTTTTCAGAGTCTCCCCTGATGACAAGACTGCATTAAAGACGATCCAGAGTTTCCTTGGCACAATCTGTTCTAAAAGCTCTCCCAATATTTCGCAGCCTCAACTGTAGCAAAAATTCCAATTGAGAAATTGATCTTGCAGTGCACTACCAATAACTCAAATAAATTTTTTGAAAGTTTATTCAAGGCTTTCCTTTTTGCATGTGTCTCAAAATCATCAAATCGTAAAGTAATGGATAAAAATCAAAATCTCTGTAAATATATTGTTTGCAAAAATATCTCGACACCTGTTCCATTTCGTTCCCAGATTTCTTCTATGTCCAATTTCGCCGCATTCAAAACTCTAGCCATTTAGTGGCACCCAATTAGCGCTCTTATTTCATTCATATTATTACTATGTGTAAATCTTTCTTGTGAATAATTCATAGTTTTTCAATGTACTTATTTGTGCTATTGACAATCATAATTAGTATATCCTCATCTATTAACAGGGACCATGTGTCTAGAACAGTTTGTGTATTTTTTGCGATTTGCTTCGCCGTTGGTAAACGTGTAGTAACTCCATTGCAAAGACGCGTGCGAATATTTATATTGCCTACTTCTTTTCTCCATTTTGGTGTATTGTCTTGTACTAAAAAATAACAAATCTTGTGCAACACATGTCTTGTACTAACAGATAACTTATGTACTAACAAATCTAATATTTCTAGGAAGAAAATTACGTGAGTGGTAACGTTGGGTCAGTCTGACCCAACAGATATGCCACAAGAGTGACATGGTTACTGCAGATTTTCCGCCCTTCGAAAACCCACGCCCCTCGGCCGGGGTCGAATCCGCGCGCTAAGGGTTCAGAGGCCCGTAACTTAACCCTTTACCAACCGAGGTGCGGTCTTTGATACTCAAACATTGGTTGACCTCGACGCGTCCATCTGTCCCTTTCTATGTGACAAATGCGGCGATCAGACGAATTTCGTCAAAATTGATATTCCCCTATATATCTGGACGAGTTTTGGGGGTACTTGATACGAACCCTCAACATTTTAAAATTTTTCTCAAAACTACTCCAAATTTTTTATGCTACTTTTGCTGTATATTTTGATTAGGGGCTGTTGATTTGTAGTGACACACAACGGCACAACAGTCACTGCTGACCACCGCTGACTGGGCGACTGAACAAACCAAAGGGTACTTCACATAGATTCGCTCATAGAGATTTCCATGGAGCTATGTATTCCTAGCTCCATGAAGGTTTCCTTTGAAGCCATAATAAAACCACAATAAAAGTCTGATCAGTTTCTGAAATAGTTTTTCGAAATTTGGTGGCAGATCAAACAATACCCTGTGTCAGTTTGCCACGCGCTTGACTGTGATTCCTTACGTACTTGAAAGGTTTGTTGCCGAAAATTTGTTTGGAAGCCTTTACCATTATTCTTTTGATTAGGAACCAAAGGACAACCACTTTCTATGATTTGGGAATTGTTGCAAAATATTTAACGATTAGACTTCATCGTCACCGCAATACTGACAACGATAATGTTCACAGCTCAAAAATCAGGCAACATTATAGAATTGAAATGATTGAAGGCGTTGTCATTGTCAACAATAGTATTTATTTCACAAATAGCAGCTTTCGATGGCTTAGCCATCATCATCAGTTTTCTGCTGTCTGGGAGCCACAAAAACGAAAGCTGCTATTTGTGAAATAAATACTATTGTTGACAATGACAACGCCTTCAATCATTTCAATTATGAAAATGTCAACTACAACTCACTACTGAATCAATCAAACATTATAGAAAACTCAAGATTTTTCCTGGACAGTAATGTAAGTGATCAATTGTAACATATGCTTACTCATTTAAATTGTTGTGTTTTGTAAATATGTAAGTGTTAATATGTATTGGGCTTGGGTATAAATGTGTGTTGGGTAATGTGAGGCAAGAGTACCCATTTTTAATAAAAAAAAAAAGTGAATTTCCACTCGTGCAATTGGTATATTGATTGGGTTTTTACACAGAAACAGAAATGGCGTATCTTTAAATTTGATGGATAAAAATATTAAAATGGATGATAACTGATGGCCTAAAAAATATATTACCTCCCCTGAGGACACCGGCTTGAAGTAGCACTGTCGGTGTGGGCGGGGAGGCTTGCGTGCTTCAGTGAGGTGGAGGGCTAAGCCGGCGGTAGTATGATTTTTTCGTATGCATGACTACTGGTACGGTCGCCCATGTCGGACAGGCCGAAACTGAAGGTCGAGACTAAGTTGTGTCTTACGACGCCCTATCCATCCCAATCCTAACCGCCCATTCTTTCCTATCCTTTTTTATCCTTCCCCCGTAACTTCTTCATGTTGTTATGGTTCTATCATCTACTATTGTGACATCTTTAACTACTTGTGCCACAATGCTTTTATCTATTCTATCGGCCTCCCTTGGCCAACTCTTGTTTGTTTCTGACCCTGACGCTATTAGGTTTCGAGGGCTAGGGAGTCTTTCTTATTCTTCCTTCCTTATTTCTTTAGAATTTAGTAGGTAGGCCTTATGCGGTAACTGCCCCACAAGCATCCAATTATGAATGGCGGATGATCCAGCGGGGGAAGGTGGGGTTCACTAACCTTGGGAATTAAATCGTCACTAAAGAGTGGACCAGGGGGAGGCTGGACTCCTTAAGCTACGGTGGAAGGAATCAGCCTAAGGGATGGAAACCTCTGAAAGAACAGCTCCGGTCCTCCAGAATTGGGGGTTGTGCTGTAGGCCAGCACTCTGCACACGTAAAACATCACACCGCTAAAAATCTCAGTCTTGTGAATGCCTCGGATATTTCAAAAGGGAAACGACATCGACAAAGAAAACGGACTCTGAATATTGGTATATGGAATGTACAAAGCATCTCAAACGAACAAGAAGTAATCCAGGAAATGATGAGAAGAAACATAGATATCGTCGTCTGGTTTGAAACAAAAAAGAAAGGCAAAGGAAGCGAAAAACTGAACAACTTTGTGCACTTCTACAGTGGCGTAAACAATCATGAAAATGCTAAAGCCGGAGTTTCCATTGTCAGCGGTGAGAGATTCGGTAAATATATAAAAAGTTCGTATGTAGAATGTATAAATGAACGTCTTATTAAAGTAGTGTTAAAAATCAGAGAAAAATACATAATAATAATAATAATAATAATAATAATAATGTCCTTCAATTACACTGCAAGCAAATTCAAGACCTAAGGGAATACTTCCATTCTAAGCAGGATAAACACATGTATGAGATATTGTGCTCCGCAGACGTAAATATAACACCATTAAAACTGCAAAACCAAAACCAAGATCTGGAAAATACCTGGCAATCTATGGAAGAAAAAATACTGTCGTGGAAGCAGAAATCTTTACACGGTTCGTATCCCCATCAGCGTGAGGATACAAATGTTGACAGCACATTTTCGCATCTTTGGTTAACTGCAGGTAACTTGTATGGAGAAACCACTGGATTCATGATGGCCATTCAGGACAGGGTAATTAGCACACTAAACTACAGAAAATATATATTGAAAGAAACACTGAACGATAAATGTAGGTTATGCTCAACGGAGACGGAAACAATTGAGCACATAACTGGGGCATGTAAAATTCTTGCTGGAACGGAATACCTGCGACGACATAACAACTTTGCAAAAACCGTTCACCAATCTCTGGCCGTTAAAGAACATCTTAGTGTGGAAAACGTACCATACTATCAGTACCAACCTCCCACCGTCTTGGAAAATGAATCCATGAAGATGTACTGGGATAGGGAGATTAGAACAGATAAGACCATCACCGCAAATAGACCAGACATTATAGTGCTAAATAAAACCAAAAAGGAAGTCACCATAATCGATATTACGGTACCACTGTCACATAATCTCCACTCCGCATACACGAACAAAGTCCGAAAATACCAAGAGCTAGCAGATGAGATAAAGAAGATTTGGAAAATAAAAAAGGTTCAGATCCGTCCTCTGACAATTTCTACTACCGGAATACCAAAATCCCTCATCAAACATCTGCAAGAATTGAATATAAAGCATATACTAGGAACAGTACAAAAATCAGTCATTCTAGACACCTGTCACATTGTCAGAAAAACTGTCACTGATGTGTCTGATATGTAGTGTTAGAGGTCCTGGAAATAAATGAAGATCTTGCTCGTTACTTGCTCTGAGCTGTACGAGTGAGCCTAGCCACAATGACATCTGTGGCAGGTAAATGTTTCCCCCCCCCCGCGTGGGAGAAGTGCATAAGTCATAATAATAAAATTGTCTTTATTAGTGGCGAGACTCAGGCCATTAGGCCTGCTCTTCCGCCTAACCACATGAAATATTTACATTATTTCTTATACTATGAAGAAGATCGAGGAGGGCATGTTTTACATTTATATCTGTCATAGGAATATATAATTTGAATGAAGATGCCTCAATAGCTAGGAAATATGGTTTTGAAATGATAGCCAAAGAAACCCTAGACAGTATTCCTAAGTCCCATGAAATAATATTTACCGGAGACGTTAACGGTAGAGTTGGAAGGGAAAATAACATTGTGGGTCAATATGGAAACAAGACTCGCAATGGCAATGGTAAGAGATTTATTAATATTTGCGAAGAGTATGAGCTGAAAATTAGTAACAATTTCTTCCAACATAAGGATATTCCCAAGTACACCTGGTACCAACATACAAAAAACTAAAATCTATAATAGACTTCTGTATAACCAAACAAAAAACTTCAGTCAAAATACAAGATGTTAGAGTGAAACGGGGAGCCCAATGTAGCGATCATTGTTTGGTAATTGCTATAATATACTTACCATTTATTTCAAATAGAACGGATAAAGAAGATAAAGATGGATTTGTCATTAAACCTACCAAATACAAATTAAGCAGTCTCTTCGATCACGCTATGCGAATGACAAACAAAGATGGCCAAACGAGTCCTGCAATGGGTGCCGACAGAAAGGCAGAAGAGTGGAAGGCCAGACTTGCATGGCAGCAGGGAGTGCACGAGGCTATGACGGCAAGAGAAATGCAGGAAGATCTATGGTCAAATACAGAGGCATAGAGACTGAGAGCGGAGACATGGCGACAGCTGTAGAGCAACTCCGTGTATGTATGCATGTGTCTATATATATAAAGGATGAAGTGCAGTGTTTGGACTTTTGCCCCAGGTGCGAGGTAAAAGTCTCAAACAAAAGGGGCCAAATTCCTAATATACAAAACATCTAAATTTGCTTAGAAATAAATTAATTTTTACAAGGCTTATACGCATTAAATTAATGGGACATCAGTTTTATTGGTAAACAATTAAACGTGTTATGCGGATTCTGGAAGGCCATAATAGTCTCCAATTGCCAATTATACGCTGATAAAAAATATAACAAATTCAAAGCAGAACCTGTATACAATAATTCTCACACAAATCACATAGAAATTGCCCTCTCTCATAGGAAGATCATTTTCATGTCACCACTCTTTACACGAATCATATTGGATCCAGTCTCAGCTGGAGGTCCTCGAATTCCATTTCGCAAGCAGGGCATAGCCCTATCGAATTATTTTCAGTGGCAATTGGTTTATTATTATTTCCCTTTCCTCTCTTATTTGTAAAGTAGCAAAGTGATTTCTTATTGGCGTATCTGGGCTACTATTTCTCCATTTCAAGTGCAGCCTTGTGAGGTGACGATGTCTGTTTGGTGGACTTCCTGGCCGAGTTCATTTTCTATTCAATCCTGTCTTTGGGATGGACATAATGTCCGACGGAGAGTAATGTTTTCAGCGATTCCCTGGTTCCACAATTTGGAGATTCGCGTTTCTTGGGGAGACGTGATCTTGCTCAGTACAGATGACCATAGCTCTGATCAATGATTTTCGGTTTGATCACATGACTGTGATGTTCTTCAGGATTTTCTCCATTTGGTACCAACTCATCTGTCAGTGTAGGAGAAGAAATGAGTCTGTGACCTGTGAAGGAAGGAAGTTCCCCCCTCCCAAATTTGACTTTATTTATTTATTTTACGTCGAAAAAACAGTTAAAAAACTGCGTATGACGTGCTATGGGGAAAAGTGATGTCAATGAGTACAATAACACACCTCAAAAGCTTTCACATCCTTCTCAGTCGTACAATTGTACATGTACAATTTGTACGATTGTACAATCATGTACGATTTATCAAACAGTTCCGCTATCTGGAATTGGGTAATGAACCTTCCTGGATAAATTTCAACAAGTGCCTCAATTGTCTGCTGCTGGAGCGGAAGTCTGCACCAGGACTCTTGTCCTGACATGAATGCGGACCGTGGCCCCAACCGTCAAAATAATATCTTTCAATTTGTATCGTCTTCTGTCGGGTATCTAAAAAAGTATTTACTAGTGCGTTGTGTAGGTCACATTTCACATATCCATACTCTTAAATGTATATTTTAATTACTGTGTTATTAACAGCGTAAACATATTTACAATATCTTGCATACATCAAATAAGTTCAAATTATTCTCACTGATTGTCGCAGCAGTATTTGCAAAGGAACTACCAAAATCTTACAAAACATCAGCCATGACACCTTCCAATTTATATTGCAGAAGTGTGAACTGCACTTCTCGAAAACAGTAATTACGCTAATCGGACTCTTACCCCATACGGACTTTTGCCCCTGCTACTCTCTATCTCCCATAAATCCAATCCATGGGAGTGACATTTCAAAGTAGACACAGTGACGGCTTTCGAGGTTCGGATACACCCAGATTAATCATTACAGATGACTTTGAAGTTTGTAAATGAATTTTAGTTTGAATAAATGGTGAAATTTTATGACATACTTTAGACTGTTAGTATGTTATTTTTCCAATTGGTTCCAAGAGAATTAATTTTTTTTTTTTTTTAATACAATGTGTTCAAAATACCTGCAACGTAAGGGTAAACGAGCATATAAATATTGCATTGGAAAAGTTGACAAATAATTTCAACTTCTTTCACTTAAAGGGAAAATTAGGGCAACTTTCGTACCATAAACCTAAATATAGACAATAGAACGTAGCCTGTGCACTAATTGTGAAGTGACACTATTCGCAAAAACAATTTCCTGTATTTTATTGTCAAATGTTATAAGACGTACTAGCTGTCAGAGCTATTTTTTCTGATTGAATTGTAAGCGTATTAGTAGAATCTTGCTTTCATTGCTAAAGTGAGAAGCTTTATTTATTGTGGTTCTTGCAGCAAAATATCTCAAAGCATTAAACATCATTCCTATCTTACGAAAGAAATGTATGATGAATTGCCTGCCCATAGCGTAACTTTCGTTAGTAACGTTGAACCCCTATGGCGGCGCGCGCAATTGGGGCGGCTTCTCTGGCATGTGCAGGAAGAGATATGTAATGGCAAAGAGTACTATATATTGTAATATAATAAAAGAATAGCGTATGAATCCGCATTGTTCGTTCCGAGCACCTTCTGAAATGGTTTCGATCACAGTATTTTCCCTGAACATAATTTCTTCCCTTCCCAATTGCTTCCCTGAACATAATTTGTGATGAAAGCCCTGCACTACTTGTCTGTTGATTGGGCTTCTTAATTCGTTGTTACCGGGAGCGGAAGCTCAGTGCATCAACTGATGTCACTGCAGCGCCTCTGCCTAGGTTCGAGGTCCTAGGTTCGAGTCCCGACAGCGCCAGGATTTTCGACACGAGCTTTTCAGTTAGGTCGAATTCAGTCGCTGCCTGGAGAATTCTAGCGTCCGGCTGCTCTGATCGGTAGTTTTCCGTGGTTTCTCCGATCAACACCAGGCGAATGCCGGAGCAGTACCCTACCAAATGGACCGCGGACCGCGCGCAATCTGTCCTTCCTCTTCCTTGTTCTATCCTCTCCCCCTTACACACATACACTAATATGCACTTCAGTACCACATATTCCGGGAGACCGGTTGGAAGCTTAGAGCTTGTCCCGGCTGGGGCGGTGCCCCGCAGGTGGGAGAGTCCTGGTTGGGAGGAAACCCCACTAGTCGACGGTAGGTCGGCGCAAGATCTCGCTATCCAGCGGGGAAGACCACTGCCATCTCCAGATAAAAAAACATGCACTACGTTAACGGGACTAATGACCAAAGCAGTTGACGCGCCCTGAAACACGAAAAAACCAAACCAAACCATTAATTCGTTGTTTGTCCTGGTCCAGTTTCTGTTGATCATAGCGTCAATTGGTCCGTTGAGTAGAAGTTGAGGTCTATTTCTGCTCGCTTTCTTCATCGTAATGTGGTTGGTACCTCTTGGTTGATAGAGACCTCTTGGTTGGTAGATGGCAATTGTAGTCTCATTCTGTTTTCTATAAGGAAAGGTTCCTATGTCAGTTCACACGTTTGTCCGGATGGTGTCATTTTTGAAATCTCTAGTGCTCTTTTTAGAAAACTAGATTTCGTGCTTTCTAGAGAGTTCATGTCATTTGCAAGTTTTTCCCATTTTTGCTCCAGTTCGTATGTTATTACTGGGAAATCTTTCCTAAAGATTAAAGTCATTGCTGTTTTGTGGATAAGTCCTTGTATGTGGTATATACATCTGAATGCAGCCATCGTTCTTTCTCTTACGTGTAATCGGAAAGAGGATGCTGTTGTTTATTCGGTAATTTCCAGGTTCTTGAAAGAGTTTTCCAATTTCATATCCTTTCCTTTGAATTGAATCTTGTCTCTTGCAGCGGCTTTACCTCCTTTCCTGAAGATAATTTCTACGATTTTTCTTCGTATTTACTCGGCAGTTGATGTGATTCTTCAAGCCTGTCTATTGTATCTTGTAGATCGTCTCTGCTGCGCGAACCAATCACTATGTCGTCCGCGCGTAGATACATTCTGAATGACGAGCTCTGTATTCTTGTGTTGTCAGCTATGGCGATATTAAATAAAATTGGACTCATAGAATCTCCTCGTAGTACGTCGTTGTTCTGAAGTATGGGGTGCGAAATAGTGTTGCCGTCGTGGATCCTTATTCTGTTATATGCAAGGATGTTGTATATTGCGATGGTCAGCATGTTTTCGGGGCCGAAGTTTCCTTGTTTGGATATTAAGGTCTCTCTCTTCAGTAGGTCAGATGCTTTCGTGAAGTGGACAAAAATTACATGTTATTTCCCTTTCTGCATTTTTATTTCAGCGCGGATATCGTCACGGAGATTCTTAACCGTGTGTAGGGTTCCTCTTCCTTTCCTGAATTGGAGCTGTTCTTCTGGCATTAAATATCCCAGTCATAAACCTTGTTGTCCGGATCTTTGAAAATATTTTGAAGATATTGATCTCAAAGGCGATGCCTCTGTGGGAAATTGGGGTCTTATTTACCTCCTTTCCTTTTGTATAAAACTTTTAAGTTAGATTCTCTCCAGCTATTCGGGTTTGTCCCAGTTGCGAGGCAGGCGTTAAATAGTGTGGCCCATACGTCTGGTAGTGAGTCAGTCACAACTGTCGTTTAGGTTTTCGTTGAATATGCTGTCTGCCCAAGTCGCATTTTGTTTTTTTCTGATTTTATTGCTGCTGCGATTTCGCTTCCATCTATCGTGTCTGGGTCCGCCTGTTCTGATTGACAAGGCCAGGTTTGTGAACGCCGAGGGTCTCAGAGAAATGTTTCTCCCACGACGTAATTGGTATTACCGCTACTTGGCATGCTGGTCTTCTTTTGAAGGTGGTAAATGGATCTCTTGTAGCTTCTTGGGCTTGCAGTTGTGCCTGGTGCTCCGATTAGTCCGATTGTTTCGTGTAGCGTCCTTTTCGTAGCGTCGTGGGGGGGAAGATGGATGAACGGATGGGTCGGGCACCACGTGCGGGGAAGTGGAAGGACGGTAGGGGCAGAAGGTGCTCTCTGGGCCGTTCCCTATTCTCTTAATGGCTTAAGGCGGATGAGAGGGAGCGAATACGATCGGGGATGACCCCAGTCGTGGCAAACAACAGTTTATTGAGGTAGTATACTTACATACACCTTACATGCACCTCACCATGCGCTGTTCTCCGGAAGAGTTAATGGGTGTATAATGGCAGGTGCACATGTTTTTAATAAACAATCCGGAAATTCATCTACACCAGATAAATATTTATTTTGTAGTTTACTGACTATTCTGAGGATTTCGTTGCTTTCGATGTTTGGGCTAGGACCACGTGGCCAGAGGATGCAAGAGACCCGACAGAAGAAACTGCTGCTGGAAATGTGGTAAAGTAGGGCATATTAGAAAAGAATGCACGGATAAAGATTGATGCATAGCTTGCAAGGACAAAGGGGTTGAAGATGGACATGCGGCCGGAGGCGGTAAATGCCCCTTATGCAGAGAAGCCCTTGCACGATTAAAAAGAAGAACATATGGAACTAAAGTTTCTGCAGGTGAATCTGGGTAGAAGCCAGAGAGCCCAAAATTTACTGATTCAGACAGCGAGTGTGAATAATATTGACGCTCTACTTCTTAGCGAACCGAAATGTCGACAGGGCCAGGGTGAATGCTACCAGGATTGTACAGGAAGAGCGACTATAACCATTTGCAACCCGCGAATCAAGGTGAGCAAGTACAAGTTAACTAGCCACGGCTTTGTATGGGTGGAGACTTAAACCCTGAGGATATAGAGTTGTTATTTTTCCCCAAACGATAGCCTGCAATAATTCATGGATAAACTTGCGGAACTGGAAGATAGCATGGACGAATCCAAACGAAATGTACTGTTGACCGAAGATTTCAATGGGAAATCCCCCGCGTGAGGCGAAGAAAGGATGGACCGAAGAGGAACTGTAATAAGTGAAATGATAGCCCGAAAGGACATGGTTGTAATAAATAGCGGAGTTAAACCAACGTTTAATAGGGGAGACGCCAATTCAATAATTGACATGACTATTGCTAACCAGCAGATCGCTGGTCACATTGAAGAATGGGAAGTCCTAGAGGAGGAGTGCCTAAGTGACCACAACGTTATAAGGTTATATTTCCAGACATGAGTTGCGAGTTACGATGAAGACACGGTACATACCATATACGTACATATACTACGTGTTTATGAGTTTATTAAATAAAAACTAAATAACATGTGGTTAAAACAAAGAAAAAATATTGTACATATCAGACTCTTACATTATTCTTTGTCTTGAGCATAAAATCGGATATAGTTGTCTGAATTTCTTCACATGTTCAGCGACAATAATATTTTCTTATTATTTTTCAATCTCAACAAAGGTATTGTCATTTTTAAATTCAGTTGCTAATAACCTATGCCTTCTAATACTGGAGAGTGCATCGGATAACAATAATGGTTCAACTTGAAATCTATCACTTTCTCCGTCACATGGTTGTCGACCGGACTAATTTCCGAAACAACGTCATCCCAAGTTTAATTATTACTGAAACAATCGACCCGCTCGTCTATATTATCAATGTGAACATCAATATTGCTGTCTTTAGCCAAATCCTCGATGACTTCTTCACTGCTGTCATGCACCGTTTTCCAGACAAACCAGCACTTCCAAATCCGGTGTTCATAAAACAATTATTGATTATTTCAGATTTCACATCATTCCAAGCACATGTCACTCATCCCACAGCATTCGAAACTGCGATAGATTTTGCTAATTCATGAATTGTTGTGACATCATCCATTGTAGTAACGAGTTGTAAGTAATTTATAGATACACACTTTTACATAGCAAATGAGACCTCTCAAGCATGTCCTTAAAACTAATTATCTGAATAGTTTTTTCCTGTACAAGACTCTGAACATACGAATTACTCTCTGCAAGCAAGATGTATATGACGGGGAAAAAATTCTATATTTGAAAATTTTTGTTTTTTGCAATGGCATGGTGTATCATCGACGAACGGTAAAATCTTCGTTTGCATGTTACATTTTCCTGTTCAGTTTGTGCAGGCACGAACGAAAACTTTTACACGTAATTCGTGCGTTTTTATTATCATACCAGAATATTCTCAACGTAGTGTCGTCATGTTAGAAGCATTGTGGGTGCAGAGATGTCTGAACAACCATAACTTGCTCCTTTTCCTCGCACATATTGGCGCATAACTCTATTAGTCTCTGCTTTGCTAATTTACCACTCTTGCATTTGTTTCCTTTCACTGCAAGCGTTCTGTCCGGTATTGCTTTAAATCGAAAGCCCGTTTCACTCATGTTGTAGGTGTCACATGGCGCTTATCCTTGGATGTTGTTGGAAATTTGCGATTTCCTGTCACTGGTCATATTTACATTGACTTTTACACTTTCGTCACTAACACTTCAAAAGGGAAGTTAGTGGCGAAGATGAAATCTGCCCAACTATCCACTCAACTTTTGACTTCAAGATCTGATGCGAATGGAAGATCTTTTTGTTGTATCATTGGCCCATCCATTTACAGGGAGCTCCTTTAAAGGAGCGCGATTAAACCGTTCTAAAAGAACACTGCTTATGCTTTCGTTATGCTGCCAACGTCTCTTCTTTGCTTATCGCGTGAGAAACGCCATGAATCATCGCCGGTTGCCACCAAGACCGCAAGTTGCAGCTGGCAGAAAACACATAAGGCATTGTAAACCATTTCTTGAAACGGAAGCGGTCGTCTTCAAGGGGGAAAAGTGTGATTTTGTAGACGAATTGTTGCTCCTTGGTCGTGGTCGATATCAAGGGTATTTCAATGCATTGGTCTTACGGGAAAACATTCCGTCCCAAAAAAAGTGGTCAGGAAGATGGGTGGTCGGAAAGAAGAGTTTCACTGTATTTACTACAACAATATTCTTGCAAATACCTCGATTTTCAATAATCGAAGGCGCTTCCGCTTGAGGAGCTGAGTTTTTAATCTTCATTGTAGTGCAATGATTACAACATGTTGAGAGGTTTTTAAGAACTGGCCACAACATTTCTCTTGTGCTTGTTGTGGGGACTACTTTCTCGCGCGAGAGATTATGGTTTTGAATGCACACTTATAATTTCTTGAGTTTTCTGAACATTTTAACTAAGGATGAAGACAAATTTCAAAGAAGAGGAGCGAATTTGCATATTATTATTCCGTTCGTTTTACTACATCGGATAACAATTACGTGAGTTGTAACAATTTCGCAAGTTCACTAAAGATTTTCTGTAACAATGGGTTCTTGATTATACATATCAAGCATCGGTATATATTCGACTATGGACCTCCAATCGACCCTTTTATCACCATTGACATCCTTCAAAATTTTATCGATTCCCAGGGGTCTATATCCACATTCATTGGGAACACCTGCCTTACGCATAAAAACCAGATTCGGTTCACTTTTCTAATACTTGTAGTGACTATCTCCTCACGCAATACATTAATGGTAACAAATCTACACCGTACATAGTATCTTCTTCGTTGTATCAATACGTGATTATTAACTTATTATTAAATTATTATGACATAACCATTATTTCTTTATTTACGATGCTTTGTCTACACATTCAAATAAAAGAAGGGCCAGGAATTCGCGCAGACACAATCACGTTTAGCGATTTTTAACACCAAAGAATTGATAGGCGTTCTTTTAAAAAATAGGAATTTATTTGGTTCTTCACTAACATAGTATTTTTGTGTTTCTTTTAGACTTTTGCACACTAATAATAGCGGTGTTTGTCTTGAATTACTGATAACTTATTTTAAAAATTACCATTATGTGTATTACATATTTATTTTCTAAGTACACTTTCTGACAAAAAAGTGGTGCACCCAGGAGTGGTCGAATATTATCCCATATCGGTATTTCCCATAGTGTGAAAAAATGTTTAAATTCACTAGAAACTTGCAAGGTTAAGAACGCTCATCGGAGTGTATTTGAGATGTCACCGCCCTGTATACACAGTCGTTATCAGTCAACTACTGTGAGCCAGAAAGTGAAGAACGACATTTACGTATACTACGAAATACCGGCGATGCCGCGCTCAGACGCATACGACATACTGACATTTTCTCGTGTACAGTTAAACCACTGACATCCGGAGCGGCGAAGGACGATTTTTTGCAAATTGAATTTGACATTAGAAGCAAGAAACTGTTAGTAGTCCTAAAGGTTTTGTCTTCCTTCTCGCACAATGCTTTGATGTCAACCACCAATCTTCACCCAGTTTAGTATCTACTGCCTTTTTAATCAAAACTCTCTAGATGCTTCCACTGACATAGTATTTTGAAACTTCGTTTAGACTTTGCACAATCGAGTTAGTGAAATCAGCGTTTAGTGACTGGTTGCCAATTTGTTGGGTTGCCAATTTGAATGCGACAAAAGTAGTAAGAAAATGTTTGTTGTTAAAAAATTAGTCTATCTTTCCACGCAATGCTTTGATGTTAGCAACAAATCAAAACCAAATATTATGTCTTCTGCTTTATAAATTGAAATGCATTGATATATCAGATCTTACGAAGTCATTCATAAATGTATACGTGATCTTTCCCACTCTAAATACTTTATTAAATAAATTATTTTGAGACTCATTCATATATAATGAAAGCTAATACGAGAGAGCCTGCGGTGGTGGTTTGGTCCACGTCCTGACGGGGGAATACAGAGAGGGCTCTCAAGTATTCCTTTCCTTCACAAGTCATTTTTCTTCTCCCCATTACACATTCTCATTCTTTTATAACATCTTCTCTTTTCTTCTCCCTCTTCTATTTCACTGGCTCCCTCTGTGTGCTGAACGCCCACCCATGTGTTTACCGTACATGGCGACCCTTGTCGGAGGAAATGTATGTCCTGGTGGTTGAGGGGCCTGTCTGTTTTCCAATTACTCTCTTCGTGCTCCTTTTTTATTGGCATCCAGGGATACGTGCTTCTACGTATTTTGGGGAACATTCCTTGTAGGTCTCAATATACGTGCTTTGGCTACTGACTCTTCTAGACGGGCGATCGGGAGCTAACCCACTCCCGATCAACCGGCTTGGACTAGGTCTTGTACCGAACTCCAGGGTGAGCGGGGGTTCCACGGCGGTGCAGCGCTGTGGTAACCCCCACTATATCCCCGTGGCAACCCTGGCACTCCGATGGAGTGTCCCCTTGTTAGGCCGAGGCGCGTGGGAACCACGGGGATGAATATTGTGACGTCGTGGGAATACACAATAACACAGACACGAGCTTCAATGATAAATATGTACAGGTTTATTCACAATATGTACAATAAATATTTAAGTTACTCTTAGCTCTTGGTAGACGTTTACTCCCCTGATCGCAGGAGTGATCCTTAAAATGTAATCTGACTCGTGGCCCGCGCCACTCCTCAGCGAACCTTATGCACACAGCACGTGGTTCCAGCGACTTAGGTCACCCGTGGACATATCCACACCGGCGTCCCAACACATGGGTTGCCGTACGAGCCTCACTCGGCTCCGCACCGCCCTGGGCGCAAGTTTTGTGCGTTCGCACGAGGGTTCCACTCAGCTCGGCAAACCCCACCCCCGCGCTCAGCGTTCGCTCTTATATAGCTCCCACCCACGTGACCTGAAACGTCACTGGGTTTTTCACACGGCCCGCGCTAGTCGCGTTGCCAGGCATTTTGGGCATCCATTGCCCTGGATTCTAAGAATTTTGCACGCGGCACGCGGCAAATGCGCTGCCCCACATACTTCTCCATACCCTATTTTGAATTTTTTATGCAGGAGGTACCACAATAAAAAATTCGTCCCGCAACTAGATTTGTGGATCTGGATATGATACTACCATTTACCTGGCCATTGGGCTCACACTCTATTGATCTCTTTAACCTACTCTATATTTACAACATATTTTTTTCATCAAAATCTAGCTAATATAAATAACTAAAAAATTGGCCTTACCTACTTCACGTACCTCCTTTCATCCTACTATATACAATTTTCTACAATCTTAAATTACAAAAATCATCGGAGATAATACAGTCTGCTTCAATTACATACGTAGTATTCACAATCATGATGTGATACTTTCCCTGATACCCCCAGAACCAACAATGTCTTCAGAGCTTCACTTTAACCCATAATTGCACATACATAAGACACACATCAAACAAACAGAATACACAAACAATACACTTTCAACAATTTGTTACGTATATACAATCGGAAGAAAATTTGAAAGCTTTCTTCGAACCATATGGTGTGTCCGACATTTACAGGATTCAGTGGAGAGTAAATAGGGTACTTACTCCTACCTCAACTCCGATACTTACCTTTGACCGCCCATCTCTGCCAGAAAAAATAACGTGTAGTTTCTACAATCTCTGTCAGGCAGTATGTTCCAAACCCTCTGCGCTGCTTTAAATGCCAGAGGTTTGGCCATACGCAACCTCACTGCATTAGCGCCGCAGTCTGTGTGCACTATGGAAGGGAGGCTTGTAACGGCTCTAACTGCTCCGCAGAGGCAAAGTGCATAAACTGTTGTGAAAAACACCCATCAAATTCTAACCAGTGGCCCATCTTCTTAAGAGAAAGGGAGACCCAAAAGATCACGGTCTCTAAGAAAGTTTTCTTTCTGGAGACACGACGCTGTTACCAGACGCGAAACCCCGTGGACATGGCCCGAAGTTTCGCTGACACCGTGGGTCAACAGAAGAAAGTATATTCTGAAACCCAAACACCTAATGTCTCCTCTGTGCGCGATGCTGCCTGTCAGGTGTCCTTTGATGGCATCGGCGGAGATGCTTATCCCAAATCTCTTGTTCAGTCTGAAACAAAAACGGAACCCAAAAGCATAAATATTTCAACAAACACTCAAACGCACCTAGAGAAGCCGAGGCCGACAGGCCCTATTGCTAGAACTAGGTCGCCTGTCTCAAGGGACCGTGGTGTCCTAACACATGCGACTCTCTCTAGCAGTAGTCAAGATGACTCTGCAGGGAACAAGGAACTCCGCATGAACCAACCCATTACTCTCCAAGAGAGAAGGAAAAAGAAAAAGAAACCCGATGCATAACCCTCCCTAGGATCAAAAAAACCTAAGAACTAGAAACTGTGGCTCTCTTCTCATGGAACTTAAATGGCTTTTGTACCCGTTTGGACGAATTAAAGTTAATAATGTCAATGCATAGACCCGTGGTAATCTGCCTGCTTGAAACACATCTCCGTTCTGAGCACTCCCTCTCTCTACGCGACTTTGGTTGCTACAGGCAAGACGAAGACGATGGCCTCCGCGCCCTTCTCGTCCGTGGACCTAGCGCTCTGTAGTCCCTCTGTTTCTACAATCTTCGAGTGGACTGTTCGTGACGACTTGCATGGCAGTGACCACTTTCCCATCCGGGTCAACCTCGATATTCCCGATCTGAACGTTGCCCGTCCTCCTCGCTGGCTAATCCACCGAGCTGAATGGGAAACATTCAAGAAAGAATTACGAATATCGGAAAACTGCTCAAACGACATCGATGCTATGGTTGCCCATTTTAATAACGCCGTCGTTCATGCGGTCTCATTTGCCATCCCGATGTCGTCGGGCCACCCACGACATCCCCCTTTGCCATGGTGGAACGCTGATTTTGTCACCGCGGTCCGTGATCGGAAGAGGGCATTCGCAAAACTTAGTAGGTTTCCAACCATGGAAAACCTAATAAATTATAAAAGATCCCGAGTCAGAGCTAGGTTAACGATACGGGAAAGTAAGGTGCGTCGTGGAGAGCTTACATCTCGTCACTCACTTGCCGTACATCCCCTAAAGTAGTGTGGAGAAAAGTCCTACAGATTGGTGGAACACTCCCTTCGCCGTCTACGTCAGGGTTTCTGGTAAATGGCAATCTCCTAACCTCTCCACAAGAAATTGCTGAAGAAATGGCCTCTCACTACGAACTCATCTCCAGCTCCGTACACTATCCTTCTGGCTTTCAAAACAAAAAGAAAAATGGAAAACTGTAAATTAGACTTCTCGAGTCGCGTGGAGGAAGATTACAATACTTTTTTTCTCCATGGACGAACTTTCTTGTGCCCTCGCTTGTGCGAAAGATTTTGCTCCAGGGCCAGACCAGATATATAATCAAAATGTTGAAACACGTACCTGAGAACGCTCGTTGCTTGGAGGTGACAAATACACGTCTGGTCTGGGTTCTGGAACAAAAGAACCTATTTACACCTCTCCAATTTGACTTGAGGATGCACAGGTCAACCAAGGACCACTTAGTTACCCTTGCTACTCAGATTTCAACTTCTTTCGTGCTACGTCAGCACCTGGTAGCAATTTTCTTCGCCAGGTTAAGCTCTTAATTTACGGATGTGTTTTCAAGAAGATTTCGGCTGAGCATGGCTATCATCAATATTTATCACTCTGAGATAAACTAATAGTTCTCGAATAATTGTTTTTCGGCATTTTTCCTAGTGGCAAGCTGGGAAGTGGGTAGCCACGCTTTGCTAGCAACCTCATCCATCATTCTATTGCTCTCCCAAACAGTTCTACTGAAGATATCTTGCAGCGTTAACAATAGCGGACAAAGGATTTGGCGTAAAGCCATTGTTCTTCCGATCCCTAAAGAAGGAAAGGATAGAACAACCCTCTGAATTTACCACCCAATCTCGCTCACAATCTGTGTGTGCAAGCTTTTAGAGCGAATGGTAAATATACGTCTGGTCTGGCTCCTAGAAAAAAACTATTTACACCTCTTCAGTGTGGCTTCAGGAAGCACAGGTCAACCATGGACCACTTAGTCATCCTTGCCACACAGATTTCCACTTCTTTCGTGGTACGTCACTACTGCGTTCTACTGCAGTCTGCCACGCGAGGGTTTTGATTGGACTCTTCGTGCAGCATCTATGCCGCAGAGAAGTATGCGCTCTTGGAGGCACTTAAATTTGCTGTATCGATGTCATTAAGGAAAGTAGTGATATGCAGTGATTCCAAAAGCTCTCTTGAATCCATCTCCTTCTTCTCGTCTTGTGACCCACTGACAATGACTATGCAACACCAAATCCATCTATTGGTTCGCCACTATATTTTATTCTTTTGTTGGGTCCCTGGACACGTGGTAATAAGAGGAAATGAAATAGCTGACCAGGCAGCAAAGTCTGCCACGAAGAAAAGAGAAATAGACATCTTCACAGTCCCCACGGAAGTCACTAAGCTCTTTAAAAAACGCTCTATCACCAGTGAATGGCAAACAGATGACATAACTCAGATTTTAATCTCACGAGAATCAAGGATTTCATAAATTCTTGGTTTGCCTCATCTCGTGATGCTCGGCGCGAAATAATTTTAAAACGCCTCCGGATCGGTCACTGCCATTTCACGCACGGTTATCTCCTCCACTGGGACCCCACTCCATATATGCGAATACTGCAAAGTAGATCTTACCGTGGAGCATGTTCTCTTGCACTGTGTTAAGAGATAGCCGTCGAAGGCATCACCTTGCTAGCTCCCTAGCGCAGATTCTTAGAAATGACGAATCTTCTCTCTGCAAGCTTTTTGGCATTTTTCGAGAGGCAGGCATGTACAAACTTATCTGAGAGAAAATGATAATGCCAATTATTGGCTTTTAGCCCGAGATTTTAAAGTAACTATATGGCATTTTTCTGACAAACCCTTTTATTACGATACGTTCCTTTTCAGTTTTACTTTGCTTTCTATTTAAAGATTTTAATTTTCCTTTGTTCGCTTGGCACTGAAATATTGTGCACTGGTCTTAAAATAATTTGCCACGGGCGCAAATGACCTTATTCGTTTAAGAGCTCTTAAACTCAATCAGTCAATCAATAGAGGCCGGCTGCTCTGATCGGTAGTTTTTTGTGTTTTTTTTCAATCAACACCAGGCGAATGCTGGAGCAGTACCGTACCAAACGGGCCAAGGACCGCGTGCGATCTTTCCTTCCTCTTCCTTGTCCTATCATCTCCCCTTACACACACTTACACTAACATGCTCTACGCTACCACATATTCCGGGAGACCGGTCGGGAGCTTAGAGCTTGTCCCGGATGGTTCGGTGCCCCGCTGGTGGGAGAGTCCTAGTTAGGGAGAAATCCGTTAGCCGACGGTAGGTTGGCGCCAGATCTTGCCACCCAGCGGGGGAAGAGCACTGCCATCTCCCGTGAAAAAACATGCACTACACTTACGGAACTAAATAAGCAATTGAGTGTCACTCAACCAAATTTGGCTGCCTTAATCACCCAAGTTGTTGTTAGCTGGTTTTCTTCTACAGCATCAAAGCATTATTCGTGCTTCCACTGACATAGTGACTAGTGTTTCGTATATACGTCTGCACAGAATGCTTTCTGCGCAAATAAGCAATGATATTAAATACAAATCCTATTAAATAGGCATGAAGGATATGTACTTTAATTTATAGAAATCGTTTCATTAAATGTACCGTTCGAATTATATTGCATAATGCATTTTTTATGAGAAATCTCTTCCATTTGGTAAGGTATCTTGTTAAACGATATTCGTGACACTTAGGTGTAGAAAATCGGCTACTTCCAAGAATAGAGTTTGACAAATGAAATTCGACCTCTGTTGCATGAAATTTATTATTCGTCACACTCGTACCTCCCCTGTCACAAAATGCGTTAATGCCAAACAAATTATTTTGACTCGCCATTGATGGCGGTGTGTGCTTTTTTGAACGAAATCGTTTTGTCGAATATACTTTTTGAATTCTATACGAAAATGGCATTACATTATGAAAAATTACTTCACATTATTACGTAATCTTGTTAAACGATATTCCTGCTTAATGATACCAAAATAAGAGACTACATCCAAGCATATTCTGGCATTTCAATTTCGTCATATGTAGCTGGAAAATATCCGTAGTTAAAAATATAATTTTCCTTGTCACGCAATTCGATGGTACCATCTCGAATTTATTTTGAGGTGGCACCTATGATGTCAGCTTTCAATTATCGAACTTGTATTGTGAAATGTTTTATTCGTATCCTAATGCCTAATGGCTTTCGTCGAAAAATAATTGCTTCCAATTATTACTTTGTCATCTTAAACGATATTTCCGCTCATTTACAAGACAATTGACTACCTGTAAGAATATGGTTTTGCAATTTGACTTCGACGTATGTAGCAGAAAAATGTCAGTCTTTCATAATCTAAGTTTCCTTATGCAATAAATTATGTCAATTTTTTTAAATGGTTCGTAAATGTATTTTAATTTTAATGGATTTTTATTAATAATTTAGTTTACATTTGTTAATCGACATTCGTGCACACTTAGGCCTAGAAAATTAGTTACTTCCAAAAACAGATTTTTGCAAATGGATTTTCCCCTATGTTTAACCTGGGAGTGCCCGTAATAGGCAGACTCATGCTGGTGTCCGCAATGTATCTCGCAGGTATCGCTGCAGCTTTTTGTGAATGCGGATGATCTGAAGGTCCGTTTACTGAAATACGTATTTTATTATGTTTGTACATGTACCTCAATGCAACTGCTAATGAATCTTACACTCCCGAATTCTTGTCTAAATACTTATGGTATGAAAGGTAAAAATTGACAGAGTACACGCAAAAATCAGTCAACATTTTATTATTATATGAAATAATATTGAGTATTTCCACACATTATTTTGGCAAGTTCTAAACAAATATATATTTTACTTTTTCACAAAAACATTTAGAAAATATTTATCTTTTTTTTATTTTGTATGGTTCACATTTTTTCATTTCCCGACAGACGACTCCTACACATCTTCTTTCTTTGCTAAGAAATTGCAACAGTTGATTGTAGATGAGGCAAATGATTACATTTTATGAATAGACACTAGTCATAGACATGGCTGAAAATAATGCCATGATATGAGGAGCTCACAATCCACTGGCGCCATTGCACCCAACGTATATAACAGATATCGCGCAGCGCAGCGATCAAGTTTCAACATGCTAACGGGAAATGATTCAAAAGGATAAAAATAAAAGGCCAGGCGATCTCAGAAAAGTACAATGAAGAAATACGTGAAGTATCAGGCAAATAATGTATCGCAATAATTCAGGAACCTAAAATTGCTGTGGCTTAGATCTCACAGATCTATTGCGAGCAATCCCGAGGGTTAATAAATATTTCGGTATTCTACAATCTTATCTCCTTTGTCTAGCAATTCATTGATGCCGTCTACAAAAGGTTTTGAGTTGTCACCAATGGTGGTGTGTACTTCTTTTGGTCGAAATCGTTTTGAAGAATATATACAATTTGATATCTATAGCGAAATGGATTTATACGATGATAAATTACTTTCAATTATTACGTTATCTTTTTGAACGATATTCTAGCTCCATGAGGCCATTGCGTTGTCACGCAATGCTTTGTTGCCATAAAAAAATTATTTTAGGTTGGCATCAATAGTGGAATCTGCTTTTTGTAACGAAATCGTTTTCTCAAATATACGTTTTAAATTCTTTAGCGAAATGACATTGTACGATGAACAATAACTTCTACATATTACGTTATCTTGTTCAACGATATTCTTGCTCACTGAGGCGAAGAAAAGCGACTACACCTAAGAATAGAGTTTGTCCTTTTGATTTCGACATAAGAAGCAATATAATCTCGTACTTAAAATCTCATATTACTTGTCACGCAATGCGATGATTCCATCTGTGAATGGTCTTGTATTGACGTCTATGCTGTCAGATTTTAATTATTAAAATAATATAGTCAAATATTTCATTTGAATTTCAACGCATAATAGCTTTCTTTAGAAAATAATTGCTTCCAATTATTACGTTATTTTCTTAAACTAATTTCCTGCTAATTTAGAACACGACAATGAACTATATTTAAGAAAAAAGGTTGGCAATTTGAATTCGAAATATGTAGCAAGAGAAAGTCAGTATAAAATATAGTTTCCCTTGTTCAATGGATTATGTACAACAACTACAAACTTACTACAAATACTTTTGAGTAAGCATGAAGGATGTGTTTTTTTATCGAAATCTTTTTTTTAAATGTACTGTTCGAATTCCTTTGCGTTATGCAAGTTAGATGAAAAATCTCTTCCATTTATAAGTTAGACAATAGTTTATTGTTAGACAATATTCTTAATACTTTTGGCTTAGAAATCTGTTAGCTACAAAAACAGATTGTGGCAAATGAAATTCGACTTATGCTGCAAGAAAAATTCTGTTTTCTCTTCCTTATCTCAATATATCGATGCCATATAAAAATTATTTTGAGTTGGCATCAATGGAGGGGTCTGCTTTTATGACCAAATAATTTTCCCAAACATACATTTTGAATTCTATAGTGAAGTAGAATTATTCGGTGAAAAATTACTTCCAATTATTACGTTATCTGGTTCAACGATATTTCTTTTTCGTCAAGTCTAAGAAAAATTTCTACATATAAGAATAGAGAGTATCAATTGAAATGATTGAAGGCGTTGTCATTGTCAACGCCTTCACTAGTAGTCTACTAATCAATAGTAACCTACTGAATGTAAACATTAAATATAACCCCTCCACACTGCTAAAATTATTATTTGACACCACCTCACACCACAATCTTCGGGGGTGACACAACGCCGAGGGCACTTTAACTCGCTCGTCGGGTGGAAGAGCTCTTGGCGGGGCGGAAGAGGGGCGACAGGGAACTGCGGCAGCTGCTGCAGTTTCAAATGGAAACACCTGATCTGACCATGGAATCCTCGACTTGTGACACCTCTCCCGGAATGGCCGCCACCACCAACCTGCATGGAATCCCAACCAGCCCAGGAAATGATTCAAGTAAGCGGGAACATGCACCCACACCCACTCATGACACATCAACAGTTAATGAAAATTCGAATGAGTTCATGCCTTACAAATAGACTTTTCGGCGACAACCCTTCTTTCCAAATCAAACTGTCCCCGTTCAAAATTATTTTAACCCTTTAGCACCCTTCATCCCAGTCGACAAGCCTTCGACTTCAGAACATGCTTCTTCTGGCCAAACTGACACAAACACGAACAAACTTCACGCACCGGTAAACAACCAGACTGTTAGACCGAAGATTGAACAATTCAAAATAGACCTCTCGTCCATCTTCTGCCCTACAGAAATGACCACAGATCTGCACAACCACTGTAATGGGCAAATGACAGCGAAATGCACCAAAACAGAATTGATCATTTTGCCTAAAGCTGTAATGGCTCACAGCAAAATCAGAGACAAACTCGACGCCATACGCACAAGTGACCTAAAAGACAATTTCTTTCGGTACATTGCATACCGTTACAACCGGGCGACGGACGAGATACGCGACAAGGTCGTAGTCAAAGGACTACCCCCCAATTTTCCTATTGATATCATTAAAGAAACACTGCACTGAAACTAACACATTTCCACGTGACTGAAATGCAAGAAAGCGACCCTAAGGACTGATGACTGCACTGGGGATTTTACTGTGGAAGTTCCACGACGAGACCTGACGATGACAAAACAGACACTTAAATTTATTGGCAACTACAGTGTAAAATTAGAAGAATACAAGCAGACTGACAGAGTTCCCCAGTGTAAAAACTGCCAAAAACTGTATCAAACCAGGACTTACTGCCGACGCCTGGCAGTCTGTGCCCTCTGCTCCCTCAATCACCCCACCGAAACATGTTCCTTGGCCCAAACTGACAAATTTATCCCAAAATGTGCTAACTGCAACTTCCAACACCCAGCTTTTGATCTTAACTGCCCCTATATTTTCCAGGCCCGCACCCTTCCGCAAAAGACCCTTACTAAGACTACCAATGACTCCAATGCCTTCACTCTCTTATCTCTCTCATTGCCACCTCTCCCATCTTCACCTTCACCTTTATCTGCACTTCCACCAAGATCATTCGCCTCAGTCACTTCTAATCAGTCATCGACCAACAACTTGCAAGACTCCACATCATCTGCATCCTCATCATTCACCGACCTTAAAGACTTAATACTTCTACTAAAATCCTGTAACATCAAAAATTACTTTCAGCAATAACTCCCATTATTACAATATTTAAAGGCCCAGGAGATGATATTTCCAAATTGGTTCAGGCTGTAGTAAAACTGGTTGAATGTTTTAATTAATGGCTCCTTCGTTTCGGTTCCAAATTTTTTCTTCATGGAGCGCACGCGGCTGTCTTAACGGCAAAAAAAACATCCTTAAACAATTTCTCAAGGATTATTCTGTCGGGATCATGTGTCTACAAGAAATTTGGCTTACACCACAGCTACATTTCGGCATTCCAAATTACACAATACACAGAAACGATGGAACTACCTCCACTGGTGGTGGTGCGGCAATTTTGGTCCGAAATTTTATCCCCCATGCCCCATATCCACTCCCTCCTATGAATGCCCTAGAATGCTCTGCCGTAACAATTGGAACCCCGTCAATCGCAATCATCATTATTTCAGCCTATAAAACTCCAGGTACCCCCATTCCAAACTCTGACCTCCTTTCCCTTACCACTCTTCCCTACCCTTTTATTCTTTCAGGCGACCTAAATTCCAAACATGTGCAATGGGGCTACAAGACGACCAATCGGACGGGACGGACAATTGAAGATTTTTTAGATATACACCCAGACTTAATACTAAAATGCTCGTCC
The DNA here is from genome assembly GCA_964035755.1 of Teleogryllus oceanicus. NCBI lineage: Eukaryota > Metazoa > Arthropoda > Insecta > Orthoptera > Gryllidae > Teleogryllus > Teleogryllus oceanicus. The sequence goes on along the minus strand of CAXIVR010000001.1, from coordinate 49,563,782 downwards.
GAACTGACTTACTATATACGCGACATTCCCAATGACATACTCGACTGTATACTTAACTCGACGGTACTTCAGACTTCTCACCCCATTATTAATTTTGACCTTTTTGGTAGTTCGGACCACCTCCCTCTCATCTTTTCCAGTACCTCGACGACTGACTGGAAAAGATATTCACATTTTCTTTCGAAAAAAATTCATGTCCCCGACAACATCCCAACATCGACCGACGCTCAAAACTCTATTATACACTTGACGAGACAAATTAAAAATGCTTTTCGGAAGACGACGACCATTCAAAAGAACGACCATCCCACCCTTCCCAATGAAATTGTAAACTTAATCAAGTTAAAACGACAGGCCCAACGACATTATTATAAATACAGACGCGACGATGACAAACGAAGACTAACATATTTACGACTGGTCCACCGAGAACTACTAGCATACGAGACGAACAAATATGACGACATTTTAAACGAAAAAAGGCAGCCCCAACAAAATTTACAATGTCGTAAAAGCGGTCAGAGCAAACCCCTTAAAAATCTCCCCCCTCAAATCGCCCGACAATTCCCTCATTTTTGATCCCCCAAGAAATCACCAATATATTTACTAAAAACTTGCACCAAATTTTCTCCCACAAACATCCCCATCCCCGATATGGTCATTCTAAATTATCTAAAATCACCTAACAAACCTCTGAATGAACAGCCGTACACCACCAGTGATCACGAGGTAATCCAAATTATCAAAACCACTTCGGCTCAAATCTCACCTGGTCCTGACGGAATAATCCCGTCTCACCTACATCACCTTTCGAAAAACGCTTTAAACCTACTCGTCAAATTTCTAAATTCCTTTTTCTCTTTATGCTATTTCCCCACATCCTGGAAGACCGCCCGCGTAACAATGCTTCCAAAGCCCGGCAAAGATCATCAGCAGCCCTCCAACTACCGCCCAATTAGCTTGCTCCCCATTTTCGGAAAAATACTTGAAAAAATTATCCTCCTCCATATTTCTCCCCTCCTTACCCCATCATTCGTCCCGTACAATTTGGATTCTGAGAGGGCCGCTCTGCGGCCCTCCAAACTCTAAATTTAGCACTCGAAATTGCCACTCCCCTCCATAGTAAAAAAGAAATTCCCTGTATTTTTACAGATTTATCTCGCGCTTATGACACCGTTTGCCATAGCATCCTCCTTATGAAAATTTATCCGTACATTCCTACACCCCTTTTCTCCTTTTTTCAGAACTACTTTTCGGATCGTCATTTCTTTGTTAAACATTTTCAAAAATTCTCTCCAAATTATCCTATTCATGCTGGCGTCCCTCAGGGCGCCTTGCTATCTCCCATTCTCTTCTCCCTTTATGTAAATGATATTCCTCCTACAAACGGTGTCAAAGTCTTTCTGTACGCTGATGACTTTGCCGTTTTAGCTTCGTCTCGAGATTTAAATCGTTCCCTGTATCAATTCCAAAAAGCCATTAAGTCCCTCCAGTCCTGGGCCCAAGAAAACAACATTAAAATTAATCCGGCAAAATGTCAAAGTATTGTATTTTCAAACGATCGGACTCCGACGTTCCCTCCCCCACTTACGATTGACAGACAGGCAATACCCTGGACCACTGAAGTTAAATACTTAGGCGTTTTCTTCAGTAGACGATTACATTGGACGTCTCACATACAACAAACGACACAACGGACGTACTGACTTATCAATGCACTTTATCCCCTATTCACTCACCACTCACTTCCCATTAAACAAACACTTCTCATTTACTCCATCTACATCCGCCCCATCATCTCCTACGCTCACCCTACACGGTCTTGCACCACAAACGACAATTACTTGCAACTGACTAGACTGGAGAATAAAATTTTTCGACTAATATTTCGGCCTCGCCCCTACACACGCTTTAATGACACGCTCACGTTTTTCTATTCCCCATATTGCCACGTCCCCCTATGAATCCGCCAAGAAATCCATATCAAAATTTCTTGCTGACCCGACATATAACTACCTTCTGACGTCCCATGCCCAAATTCTCTGCAATCCTCCCAGGTACCAAACAACATCCCCTTGATATTTTACAGCTTTCCCCTGCTCCCACTTAACGCAGAGGGTACAGACCGACTCCGACTACTTGACAAAAACGTGACAGAACTACACTGACATGACAAGAGTCAACCCGTTTTGACTTCCTATTGACTGACTAATTCGAACCACATACAATTTTATTTTTATTTTCCATTCTTTTCTCAACTGTTTTCTTTTTCTCATCTATCATTCCTTCCTTCGCTTTCATTTCTACCTTCTCATTACTCCAAATTTTTTGATTTAAATTGCTATCCCAATCCCCGTCATGTGTGGGGGACGGGTCCATGTATCTTTGCTGAAACTATACTCGATTACGACAAAACAACGTGAAGAGCTCCATCGAGAGAAAGGCACGTTAGAATCACCCACCCTCCTCTTGCCTTGTGAACTGGAAACTTTATGGTATGTTTACTCTGCTTACGGAAAATAAAGCAACAGTCTAGCCAAACGCAGTTCATTCTATGGACAATACGGTTTGCCGTAGATTTGCTGGCCCAATATAGTCACCCATAACCTGCTGGTAGCAGCCAGTTGCATAATAACGTAGAGTCATAAGTAACTGGTTAATTGGTGCGATTGACTCGTTCCTAGATATGAATGTAACGATGACGCGGTGGCTCTCCGCCAATCACGCATCGGGTTGTGCGTCACGTGACTTGTCTCATCTTGGCGTACGAACCAAGTAGCGCCATCTGCCTAATCTATTAACCGCCCTGTGACGTAGGCCTTCGCGCCCTTTCACAAGACGAGGCGCGCCCCATGACGTCAGGGTTTTTTTTCTTGGCGTGGGTTTGACAAGCTGTTGGGCATTTCCGTCTCTTTGTTCGACTTCCTGTGGCTGAAAGGGATTATGGGCGAAATACCTCGTGGTGGTCTGTGCCGCTACAATATGTAGCAATAAAATCTACGTAGTTAAAAATCTAATTTTCCACGTAACTCAATGCGATGCCATCTGAAAATGTTCTTGTATCAGAATCTATGGTGTCGGTTTTAAAATATCGAAATTGTATAGATAAATATTTTATTTGAATTTACTGTCTAATGGCTTTCTTCAAAATATCATTGCTTCCAATTATTATGTTATCTTTTTGAACGATATTCCCAATCATTGATGAAATAGACAATTTATTACCTCTTAAAATAATTGAGCAATTATAATTCGAAATATGTAACTGCAGAAAGTCACTAGTTCAAAATATTGGTTTCTTCAGGTGCAATGGATGATGTCAACTACAAATCCTGTGTGTTAAAATTTGGTGTCAAGGATGTTCTTTTATTCATTTAAATCGTTTTGCCCAATTTACTGTTCGAATTCTGTTGCGTAATGACTAAATCCTACAATTCGAATTCTTTAGCCAAATGCTCAAGGGCGGGAATATTTTTTCAGAAAATGCAGAAGTCTATTACTATAACACTCGACGTAGAAATCATATTCATCAGGTGACAGTATCAACAGCTCATTACAAAAAATTCACATTCAATACATGTACATTATTTTACAACACTTTGCCAGATGACATTAAACGATTAAATTCAATAGAAAAGTTTAAATCCCAAGTGAAATCGTTTCTGCTGCATAATTGTTTCTATACAATTAGAGACTATACTGAGCATCACAAGAAAAGTAACATTAATTTTAACAATGATACATAATGCATTATTTAACATTTGAACTGTATAAATGTGTATAAACAACCTGTAACAAATATTGTATTGCAGCCTCCGGATCAATGACCCCCATCTCGATCAGGTTTTTCGTCCAGTTTCCCTGATCCATTGAGCAAATGCTGAGATGGCCCCTTGTTTTGCTTCTGGACATAAATGTAACTTCATTTTCTGGGCACGTCTTCTAGAATTCAGTGGGAAATGGGGACTGGGGACTGGGGTCTCACAGCGTGTCGAAACACGTGTGCGTCCGATATATCCCAGGTTCTCAAGTCGCATGCGCTGTTTTTAGTTACGGGCGCCAAGTGCGATACCAACCTGACACTTGCTCCCGGTCTTAGGGATGAGTTTCTCTGGGTCGGGATGAAGTGCGTGTTTCTAACAACTGATTAATACTACGTTAATTGAAGAGGCTAAGTGTTTTCCGTCGAAACGGCGGGCACACATAATATCACTAACAAAAACCTATTATCAGATGGTAATGTTTTTTATACTGAAGTCAACTGGTTAATAGATTGTCGTATTTCTTTTAAAATCGACTTAATATACATTTTAACCTTTAACTCCGCTGGTGAAAAATACTAACGTAACTGTGCAGGTGGGGTATGAGAGACCCAAGACAGGAAATAATTCGTTAAACGAATATTTTCCAACGAAACGTATATTTAAAGCAATTCAACACGATAAATTATATATTTCGGTAAAAGTAAAGTAATTAAATATCAGCAGAAAACGCATCAATATTGATAAACGCACAAGAACAAAACGAAAGTTTTAGAATGCTATTTATTTTCCGAAGCAGATTAATTGATACAAAGGTTAAGTGTGAACAAACTTTCTTATTTTCTTTAAAACTACTGATTGCAGTCTAATTACGAGCTGATCCCTAAACGTGTTACTACTGTCCGATAACAATTCTAGAATTTCTTTGTCGGTGATTGTCGACATTTCAAGTGCAAAGCTGCAATTAAAATAAAAAATAAACTCTCCATAAAATACACAATGTATTTCCTACCCATATTCTAATAAAAGACATTGCTTAATAATCAATTACGTAAAAAATCATTATTTAACAAACTTACGTAACTATGCTGGTGGGGTCTAGGATACTGGAAACGTTCAAATCGACTACAACTCACTATCGACTATCACTGCACAAATGTAACGTGATGATGGCTCGTTAGATCACAAACCCCACGATTTGAATAGAGTTACAGAGAAATAATTTATCGGAGTCTCAGAGACCCCATGAGCACAGTTAAAGTTAAACCTCCTGCAAAATAACTTTCTCATAAATCTTTTTTTACAATGATTTTTGTTTTTAGGTACGCAATCCTTATATCGTTCCGTGTTCTTTCGAAATTTTTATATTTCATTGTTATTGTTATTATTCCTACACGTTTGTGTACTGTGTGTACAGTTCAGGTAAACGCGAAACAGTAAACTTATATCTCTTTTTTTGCTATTCCTGTGAATTCAAGAAGCAGGTAGAATGAATTCCACAAATGCCCCTTTGTCTTCGGTACATATGGTCATTTGTTAAATGTTTTATATAAAGTCGCGTTTTTCGTTTCGTATTATTTCTGATTTTCATTCGTGTTTATTGACATGGAAACTGGAATAAAAATGAGTTTTCTAAAAACAAGTTGCAACTACATATTACTTGAATGATTTTTGTTTTTAGGTATGCAATCGTTATATCTGTTTGTGTCCTTTCGATAATTATTATAGTTTATTGTTATTTTTCCTAAACGTTTTGTGTACTTATCAGGTAAACAGTGTGTGTACAGTTCAGGTAAACGCAAAACAGTAAATCTATATCTCATTCTTGGGCTATTCGTGTGCCTTGTGTGCTTTCAAGAAGCACGTAGAATTAATTCTACAATTGTCTTTGTGTTTTCGGTGCATATGATCATTTGTTCAATATTTTATATTAAGTTGCGTTTTTTGTTCCGTATTATTTCTGATTTTCATTCGTGTTTATTGTATGAAAACTGGAATCAAAGGATGTTTTCTAGAAACGACTTACAACTAAATAATACTTAAATGATTTTTGTTTTCACGTATGCAATCGTTATATTTTTTTCGTGTTCTTTCAATAACTATTAGATTTCTTTGTTATTCTTATTTTTGCTAAACGTTTTGTGTACTGTGTGTACAGTTCAGGTAAACGCGAAACAGTAAATCTATATCTCATTCTTGGGCTATTCGTGTGCCTCGTGGCTTTCAAGAAGCACGTAGATTTAATTCTACAAACGTCTCTTTCTTTTAGGTACATATGATCATTTGTTAAACGTTTTTAGTAGCGTTTTTAGTTCCATATCATTTCCGACTTTCATTCGTGTTTATTGACATGGAAACTGGAGTCAAAATAAGTTTTTTAGAAACGAGTTACAACTAAATAATACTTGAATGATTTTGTTTTTGCGTACGCAATCGTTATATTTTTTCGTGGTTTTTCGATAACTATTATATTTCTTCGTTATTGTTATTTTTCCTAAACGTTTGTGTACCGTGTGTACAGCTCAGCTAAACGCGTAACGCAAACAGTAAACCCATATCTCTTCTTTGGGCTATTCGTGTGCCTGGTGTGCTTTCAAAAAGCACATAGATTTAATTCTACAAATGCCTTTTTGTTTTGGGTACAAATGATCATATGTTAAATGTTTTATATTAAGTGGCGTTTTTTGTTCCGTATTATTTCTGATTTTCGTTCGTGTTTATTGACATGGAAACTTGAATCAAACTCAGTTTATTAGAAACGAATTCCAACTAAATATAACTTAAATACTTTTTGTCCTAAGGTATGCAATCCTTATATCTTTCCGTGTTCTTTCGATAACTATTGTATTTCATTGTTATTGCTATTTTTTCTAAAACTTTGTGTACTGTGTGTGAAGTGCAAATAAACGCGAAACAATAAAACCCACATCTCTTTCTTTGGCTATGCGTGTGCCTTCAAGAAGCACGTAGAATTATTTCTCAAATGTTTGTTTGTTTTCGGTACATATGTTCATTCGTTCAATGATTAATATTAAGTTTTTTTTCGTATTCTTTCTGAAATTGATTCGTTTTTATTGTCATGTTAAATTTTTAAACGAGTTACAACTAAATAATACATAAATGATCTTTGTTTTTAGGTATGCAATCCCTATGTCTTATCGTGTTCTTTCGATAACTATTGTATTTCATTCATATTGTTATTTTTCCTAAACGTTTGTGTACAGTGTGTACAGTTCAGGTAAACGCGAAACAGTAATCTATATCTCTTTCTTGGGCTATTCATGGTCCTTGTGTGCTTTCAAGAAGCACGTAGAATAAATTCTACAAATGCCTCTTTGTTTTTTGTACATTAAATCATTTGTTAATTTTTTATGTTATGTTGCGTTTTGTGTTCCGTAATATTTCTGATATTCGTTCGCCTTTATTGTCATGTTAACTCGAAAAAAAGTGAGTTTTTAGAAACAAGTTACAACTAAATAATACATAATTGATATTAGTTTTTATCTACGCATTCGTTATATATTTTCGAGTTTTTTCGTTTACTAGTATTTTTCATTGTTATTGTTCTTCTCTCTAAACGTTTGAGTACTGTGTGTACAGTTAAGGTAAACGCGAAATAGAAAATCGATATCTCCTTTTGAGATATTCGTGTGCCTCGTGTGCTTTCAACAAGCACGTAGGATTGATTCTACAATTGGCTGTTTGTTTTTTGTACACATGATCATTTGTTAACTGTTTTATATTAAGTTGCGTTTTATGTTCCGTATTATTTCTGATATTTATTTGTGTTTATTGTCATTTTATCTGAATCAAGTGGTTTTTAGACGATATTACTATATTTCATTGATGATTTTTGCATTTTTGGAATCATAGTCTATAGAAGTTAATTTACTTAAATACTTTGTATTTAGTATGAATCTATTATTGTTTCTGATAACTTTATGTTTGTATTTTCAAATGTGTGTGAGTGCAGGTAAACGCGAAACGGTAAACCCACATCTCTTTCTTTGGCTATGCGTGTGCCTTCAAGAAGCACGTAGAAATATTTCTCAAATGTTTGTTTGTTTTCGGTACATATGTTCATTCGTTCAATGATTAATATTAAGTTTTTTTCGTATTCTTTCTGAAATTGATTCGTTTTTATTGTCATGTTAACTGGAATCAAAGTGTGTTTTTAGAAACGAGTTACAATTAAATAATACTTAATTGATCTTTGTTTTTAGGTATGCAATCAATACGTCTATTGGTGTTCTTTCGATAACTATTGTATTTCATTGATATTGCAATTTTACTAAATGTTTATGTACAGTGTGTACAGTTCAGGTAAACGCGAAACAGTAAATATATATCTCTTTCTTGGGCTATTCGTGGTCTTTGTGTGCTTTCAAGAAGCACGTAGAATAAATTCTACAAATGCCTCTTTGTTTTTTGTATTTTAAATCATTTGTTAACTTTTTTATATTATGTTGCGTTTTATGTTCCGTAATATTTATGATATTCATTCGTCTTTATTGTCATGTTAACTGGAAAAAAAGTGAGTTTTTAGAAACGAGTTACAACTAAACATAATTGATACTAGTTTTTATCTACGCATTCGTTACATATTTTCGAGTTTCATCGTTTACTAGTATTTTTCACTGTTATTGTTCTTTTCTCTAAACGATTGTGTACTGTGTGCACAGTTAAGGTAAACGCGAAATAGAAAATCTTTTTGAGCTATTCGTATGCAATCCCTATGTCTTTTCGTGTTGATTCGATAACTATTGTTTTTTTTTTTTTTCCTAAAACTATGTGTTCTGTGTGTACAGTTCAAATAAACATAAAACGATAAACCCACATCTCTTTGTTTAGCTATGCGTGTTTTTTCAAGAAGCACGTAGAAGTAGTTTTAGAAATGCCTTTTGTTTTCGGAACGTATGATCATTTGTTAACTGTTTTTAAAAAGTTGCGTTTTATGTTCCGTATTATTTCTTATATTCATTTGTGTTTACTGTTATGATAACCGGAATCAAAGTGAGTTTTTAGAAACGGGTTACTACTAAATAATACCTAAATGATCTTTGTTTTTAGGTATGCAATCCCTATGTCTTTTCGTGTTCCTTCGATAACTATTGTATTTCATTGGTATTGCTATTTTTTCTAAAATTTTGTGTACTGTGTGTACAGTTCAGGTAAACGCGAAACCATAAATCCATATCCCTTTTTGGGCTACTCGTGTGCCTTGTGTGCTTTCAAAAATGCACGTAGAATTGATTCTACACTTGGCTCTTTGTTTTCGGTACATATGATCATTTGTTGAATGTTTAATATTACGTTGCGTTTAATGTTCCGTATTATTTCTGGTTTTCATAGGTGTTTATTGTCATATTAACTGGAATCAATGTTAGTTTTAAGAAACGAGTTACAACTAAATAATACTTAAATGTAATTTTTTTACCTATGCAATCGTTATATCTGTACGTTTTCTTTCGATAACTGTTATATTTCATCGTTGATGTTATTATTTTAAACGTTTGTGTACTGTGTGTAGAGTTAAGATAAACGCGAAACAGAAAATCTATATCTCTTTTTGAGCTTTTCGTGTGCCTCGTGTGCTTTCACGAAGCACGTAGCATTAATTCTACAATTGACTCTTTGTTTTCGATACAAATGATCATTTGTTAAATGTTTTATATTAAGTTTCGTTTTTTGTTCCGTATTATTTCTTGTTAGAGAAAGTAATCATTGTTATTTTTTGTGAACGTTTGTGTACTCTGAGTACAGTTCAGGTAAATGCGAAAAGGTAAACTCATATCTCTTTCTTTGGCTATGCGTGTGCCTTCAAGAAGCACGTAGAATTATTTCTAAAATGTTTCTGTTTTCGAGACATATGTTAATTTGTTGAATGATTCTTATTAAGTTGCGTTTTTTCCATATTATTTCTGATATTCATTCGTGTTTATTGTCATGTTAACTGGAATCAAAGTTTTAGAAACGAGTTAAAAAAATTAAAGATCTTCGTTTTTTGGTATGCAATCTTTATGTTTTTTCGTGTTCATTCGATAACTCATGTATTTTATTGTTATTGTTATTTTTCCTAAAACTTTGTGTACTGTGTGTACAGTTCAAATAAACGCGAAACGGTGAACCCACCTCTCTTTGTTTAGCTATGCATGTTTCTTAAAGAAACACGTACAAGTACTTTCACAAATGCCTTTTGTTTTCGGTACATATGATCATTTGTTAACTGTTTTTAAAAAGTTGCGATTTATTTTCCGTATTATTTCTGATATTCATTTGTGTTTATTGTCATGTTAACTGGAATCAAAGTGAGTTTTTAGAAACGAGTTACAACTATATTACTTTTAAATGATCTTTGTATTTTAGATATGCAATCTTTATGTCTTTTCGTGTTCTTTCGATAAGTATTGTATTTCATTGTTATTGTTTTTTTCTAAACGTTTGTGTACTGTGTGTACAGTTCAGGTAAACGCGAAACAGTAATCTATATCTCTTTCTTGGGCTATTCGTGGTCCTTGTGTGCTTTCAACAAGCCCGTAGAATAAATTCTACAAATGCCTCTTTGTTTTTTGTACGTTGAATCATTTGTTAACGTTTTTATATTATGTTGCGTTTTATGTTCCGTAATATTTCTGATATTCATTCGTCTTTATTGTCATGTTAACTGAAAAAAAGTGAGTTTTTAGAAACGAGTTATAACTAAATAATACTTAATTGATATTAGTATTTCTCTACGCAATCGTTATATATTTTCCAGCTTTTTTGTTTACTAGTATTTTTTATTCCTAATGTTCTTTTCTCTAAACGTTTGTATACTGTGTGTACAGGTAAGGTAAACGCGAAAAGAAAATCATATCTCCTTTTGAGTTATTCGTGTGCGTCGTGTGCTTTCAAAAGCACGTAGGATTGATTTTACAATTGGCTCTTTGTCTTCGGTACATATGATCATTTGTTAACTGTTTTATATTAAGTTGCGTTTTATGTTCCGTTTTATTTCTGATATTCATTTGTGTTTATTGTCATGTCAAATGGAATCAAGGAGTTTTTAGAAACGAGTTACCATTATATTACACTTAAATGATCTTTTTTTTAGGTATGCATCCCTATGTTTTTCGTGTTCTTTCGATACTATTGTATTTCATTGTTATTCTATTTTTTCTAAAACTTTCCGTACTGTGTGTGCAGTGCAGGTAAACGCGAAATAGTAAACCCACATCTCTTTCTTTGGCTATGCGTGTGCCTTCAAGAAGCACGTAGAATTATTTCTTATACGTTTGTTTTTTTTCGGTACATATGTTCATTCGTTCAATGATGAATATTAAATTAGTTTTTTTGTATCCTTCCTGAAATTGATTCGTGTTTATTGTCATGTAACTAGAATCAAAGTGTGCTTTTAAAAACGAGTTACAACTAAATAATACTTAAACGATCTTTGTTTTTAGGTATGCAATCCCTATGTCTTTTCGTGTTGATTCGAGCACAATTGTATTTCATTGTTATATTTATTTTTCCTAAAATTTGTGTACTGTGTGTACAGTTCAAATAAACGTTAAACGGTAAACCCACATCTCTTTGTTTAGCTATGCGTGCTTCTTCAAGAAGCACGTACAAGTTGTTTTACAAATGACTTTTGTTTTCGGTACATATGATCATTTGTTATCTGTTTTATATGAAGTTGCGTTTTATGTTCCGTATTATTTCTGATATTCATTTGTGTTTATTGTCATGTTAACTGAAATCAAAGTGAGTTTTTAGAAACAAATTACAACTATATTACATTAAATGATTTTTTGGTATGCAATCCCTATGTGTTTTCGTGTTGATTCGACAATTATTGTATTTCATTGTTATTGCTATTTTTTCTAAAACTTTGTGTACTGTGTCTGCAGTGAAGGTAAACGCAAATCGGTAAACCCATATCTCTTTCTTTGGCTATGCGTGTGGCTTCAAAAAGCACACAGAATTATATCTCAAATGTTTGTTTGTTTTCGGTACATATGTTCCATCGTTCAATGATTAATATTAAATGAGTTTTTTTTCGAATTCTTTCTGAAATTGATTCGTGTTGATTGTCATGTTAACTGGAATCAAAGTGTGTTTTTAGAAACGAGTTACAACTAAATAATACTTAAATGATCTTTGTTTTTAGGTATGCAATCCCTTTGTCTTTTCGTGTTCTTTCGATCACTATTGTATTTCATTGTTATTGCTATTTATTTAACATTGTGTACTGTGTGTGCAGTGCAGAACGGTAAACCCACATCTTATTCTTTGGCTATGCGTGTGCCTTCAAGAAGCACGTAGGATTATTTCTCAAATGTCTGTTTGGTTTAGGTACATATGTTCATTCGTGCAATGATTAATATTAAATTAGTTTTTTCCGTATTCTTTCTGAAATTGATTCGTGTTTATTGTCAAGTTAACGAATCAATGTGTGTTTTTAGTAACGAGTTACAACTAAATAATACTTAAATGATCTATGTTTTTAGGTATGCAATTCCTTTGTCTTTTTGTGTTCTTTCGTCAACTATTGTATTTCATTGTTATATTTGTTTTTCCTAAACGTTTGTGTACTGTGTGTACAGTTCAGGTAAACGCGAAACAATAAATCTATATCTCTTTCTTGGGCTATTCGTTGTTCTTGTGTGCTTTCAAGGAGCACGTAGAATAAATTCTACAAATGCCTCTTTGCTTTTTGTACATTAAATCATTTGTTAACGTTTTTATATTATGTTGCGTTTTATGTTCCGTAATATTTCTGACATTCGTTCGTCTTATTTGTCATGTTAACTGAAAATAAGTGTGTTTTTAGAAACGAGTTAAAACTAAATAATACTTAAATGATATTTGTTTTTACGTATGCAATCCCTATGTCTTTTCGTGTTCTTTCGATAACTCATGTATTTCATTCTTATTGTTATTTTTCCAAAAACTGAGTGTACTGTGTGTACAGTTCATGTAAACGCGAAACGGTAAACCCACATCTCTTTCTTTGGCTATGCGTGTGCCTTCATGAGGCACGTAGAAGTAGTTCTACAAATGCCTTTTGTTTTCTTTACATATAATTATTTGTTCAATGTTTTACATTAAGTTGCGTTTTTTTCGAATTATTTTTTATATTCATTCGTGTTTATTGTCATGTTAACTTGAATTAAAGTGAGTTTTAGAACAGTTACTACTAAATACTTAAATGATATTTGTTTTACCTGCAATATTTTTCTGAATTGATGTGTTTATTGTCAGTTAACGAATCAAGTGTTTTTATAACAGTTACAAAATAAACTTAAATGATCTATGTTTAGTATGCAATTTTTCTTGTGTTCTTCGTACTTTTATTTCATGTATTTTTTTTCCTAAAGTTGTGTACTTTCAGTTCAGTAAACGAAACAATATCTAATTCTTTTGCTTTCGTTTTCTGTGTCTTTCAAGCACGTAGATATTTACAATCTTGTTTTTACATTAAATCATTTTTAAGTTATATTATTTGGTTTTTGTTCTTTTCTAATTTTCGTTTTTTCAGTAACTGAAATAAGTGTTTTGAAACATTAACAAATAACTTAAATGATATTTGTTACGTATGAACCTATGTCTTTCTGTTCTTGATAACCATATTTCATTCTTTGTTATTCAACTTACTGTGTACAGTTCATTAACAAGTACCATCTTCTTTGGCTATGTGTTCATGAGGCACGTAAATAGTTCTCAAATGCTTTTGTTTTCTTTAATATAATTATTTGTCAATGTTTTACATTGTTGCGTTTTTCAATTATTTTATATTCATTCGTGTTTATTTTCATGTAAACTGGAATCAAAATGAGTTTTCTATAAACGAGTTACAACTAAATTATATTAAATTGATTCTTGTTTTTACGTATGCAATCGTTATTTCTTTTCGTGTTCTTTCGATAACTTGTATATTTCTTTGCTATCGTTCTTTTTCTAAATGTGTGTGTACTGTGTGTACAGCAGAGGTAAACGCGAAACAATAAATCCATATCTTATTTTGGGCTATTCGTCAGCTTCGTGTGCTTTCAAAAAGCACGTAGATATAATTCTACAATTGGCTCTTTGTTTTCGGTACATATGAACATTTGCTAAATGTTTTATATTAAGTTGCGTTTTGTTCCGTATTATTTCTGGTATTCATGGGTGTTTATTGTCATGTTAACTTGAATTAAAGTGAGTTTTTAGAAACGAGTTACTACTAAATATTTTTAATTTATGTACGTGTTCTTTCGATGACTTTTATATTTCATTGTTATTGTTATTTTTTCTAAATGTTTGTGTACTATGTGTACAGTTAATATAAACGCGAAACAGAATATCTATATCTCTTTTTGAATTTTTCGTGTGCCTCGTGTGCTTTCAAGAAGCACGTACGATTAATTCTACAATTCTTTTTGTTTTGGGTGCATATGATCATTTGTTAAATGTTTTACATTAAGTAGCGTTTTTTGTTCCATATCATTTCCGATTTTCATTCGTGTTAATTGACATGAAAACTGGAATCAAAATGAGTTTTTTTAGGAACGAGTTACTACTAAATATTACTTAAATAATATGTGTAGTAAGTTATTCAATCGTTATATTTTTTCGTGATCTTTCGATAACTAGTATATTTCATTGTTATTGTTATTTTTCTTAACGGTTATGTACTGTGTATACAGGTCAGGTAAACGCGAAACAGTAAATCTAGTTTTTTGGGGGGCTATTCTTGTGCCTCGTGTGCTTTCAATAAGCACGTAGGATTAGTTCTACAGTAGTCTCTTTGTTTTCGGTGCAAATGATCATTTGTTAAATGTTTTATATTAGGTTTCGTTTTTTGTTCCGTACTGTTTGTGATATTCAGTCGTGTTTATTGTCATGTATTTGGAATCCATGTGAGTTTTCTAGAAACGTGTTTCAACTGAATAATACTTAAATGATTTTTTTTTACGTATGCAATCTTTATATGTGTACGTGTTCCTTCGATAACTATTATATTTCATTGTTATCGTTATTTTTTCTAAAAGTTTCTGTACTGTGTGTACAGTTAAGGTCAACCCGAAATAGTAAATCTATATCTCTTTCTTGGGCTATTCGTGAGCCTCGTGTGCTCTCATGGAGCACGTAGAAATATTTTTACGAATGGCTCTTTGTTTTCGGGACATATGATCATTTGTTAAATGTTTTATGTTAAGTTGCGTTTTATGTTCCGTATTATTTCTGATATTCATTGGTGTTGTTTGTGATGTATACTGGAATTCAAGTGAGTTTTCTATACTTGTGTTACAACTAAATAATACTTAAATGATATTTGTTTTTACGTATGCAATCGTTATATCTTTTCGTGTATTTGTTATGTAAACTGGAATAAAAATGAGTTTTCTTTAAACGAGTTACAACTAAATAATTAAAAATGATTTTTGTTTTTACGTATGCAATCATTATATCTTTATGTGTTGTTTCGATAACTATTATATTTCATCGTTATTGTTATTTTTCTTAAACGTTTGTGTTCTGTGTGTACAGTTCAGGTAAACACGAAACAGTAAATCTGTATCTCTTTCTTGGGCTATTCGTGTTTTCGTGTGCTTTTTAAGAAGCACGTAGAATAAATTCTACAAATGCCTTTTTATTATTCGATACATATAATCATTTGTTAACTGTTTTATGTTGAGTTGCGTTTAATGTTCCGTATCGGTTTATTTTATACATTGTTTGATGTGTCGTTTTTACGTACAATGTTTTGATCACATTTAATTTATTGTTCTTGTTTTATCACGTTTTCATTACGATAATGAAAGGTAAACACGCTCTATATTCGACGTCATTAAATCGCGTGGACATAAGTGCTTAATTTATTGATTAGTGATTCTGGGCGCGTCAATTGCTATCATCTTTAGTCTCGTAATTATATGACATAATTTTATGGTTGGAGGAGGCGGTGGTCTTCTCCGTAGATGGCGAAATCTGACACCGAACTACACGTCTGCTAGCGAGGTTTACTCCAACCAGGTATCGCTTACCTGCGTGGCACTTTCCCAGCGCGCGGTTGTGGCCTGTTTGTTATAGTTTTCTTCGGCATTCGCCTGGTGTTGATTCGATAATTCCTGTAAAACTAGCGATCTGAGCAGCCGGTCACCTGAATTTGCTTTCCTACAACGGTTGAACTCGTCATAAATATCAAGCAGGTATCGAAAGTTCTGCCAGCCTCCGAACACGACCCCAGGACCTCCCAGTCAGAGGCACATCAGTGACATCAATTGATGCCCTGATACACCTAAAAGGGTAATAAGTACTTAAGAAACAACATACACACTAAAATTGAAAAGCGTTTGGTTAGCAATTTTAACAATGTTTTACGTTTGCTTGCGTGGCAAATACTACTGTATGGAATTAATTCGATGCATTTCTAGTGACTGCTAACTGTTCTTGACTTCTCCCATTTAGTGTATATATCGAACTTGTAAAATGTTTAATGAACATGTGAATATTTTTCGTTCCAAGTCACTTTCCCATTATCGTCTCATGAAAATCATTTACATTTTAATAGATACCCAATAATATGCGTACTTTTTACACCAAGGTTGTATAATGAAATACTCAAAGAATGATATAAAGTTGTGTTTGATTATTTAAGTTCAGTGTTTCAAACGCTAGAGGACGAACTTGCTAAATAAAGAAGGGACAGTGAAATATTGTTAGGAAAATGCGTGTAGGAATGGAGGAATACCTTTGAAGGTAGAAAATGTGCAATAAACTTCATCTACTACAATATTTGAATGGATGGTATAGAAAGTGAGCCTTCTTGGTGACCATCCCAAAGGAAACTAGTAGTGCTAAAACAGCTCGTAATTTCTTGCCCGTTCTATCACGCAAAACACGCTAAAATACTCTTTTTTTAAATTGTCCATTAGCTTATTTCAAAATCTATCCTTAAGGAACAGATTTCAAATCTCTATCCTCATAATTGTAGTTGTAGGAAGAGTCCGAAAAAAATTTATTTCTGTAATCTTCCGAAAAATTTCAAGAGCCCCAAGGGCGACCTCTGTGGAAATTGAAAACTCATAGGACCGAGTTGGGCTTAAGGGCTAACTTGGAGTAGCTTTACGGGAGCACTGTGTAGCTTGTTACTGGGTCGAGTTACCAGTGACGTGGTGGTAATAGCCTGGTCACTCTCGAGTTATGAGACGGCAGCGGGAAATAGAAAAAATTAAACCGGAAGATAGCCCCCATCAAAAATAATGAAAAATATCTGATCTACGAAGTGGTATAAAAGCATGAATATACCAGTTTAAAGAATATAAGTATATTCAGAAATGAAGTTAAAATGCTCACATATAGGTAGTGAGTATCATGTTTGGCTTTTCCAGTCACTATAAATCACTTTTCTTATATTTAGTCACTCCTTGTCGACCCTTGGGACGGCAAAGCTTTGGCAAGTACCTCTGGAATCTGGATCGGAGGCCCTCTCTGTTTCCTGAGTTTCTTGTGGCATTGTATATATTGTCAGTACCTCGTGTAAAGCACATACACCCTAATTCTTGCCCTAACCGGTCTCAGTGTCTCCTTTCCAACAATATCTTTTCCTATTGCCCTTTTCTATCACATCCTGTTCCTCCTCGACGTCGCGGAAGGGGGAGGAGCTTGTACGTGAGACACGTACCCGTTGCATTTGGTTCGGACGCCCTCAGTGATCCCGGAGTTTTTTGTGGCATAGGATACATTTTCAGTACCACGTGCAACATATAAACTCACCTTAATTCATTTCTCTAAACGATCACTGTGCATCCTTTCCTAATATATCTTTCCCTATCATCTTTCCTGTCACATCCTCTCATTCCTCGACGTCCCGGGTGGCGTAGGACCTTGCGCTTGAGTATCCGTTACATCTGGATCGGACGCCCTCGATGATCCCTGAGTTATTTGTGTCATGTGATACATATTTAGTACCTCGTGTAATGTATATACACCCGGTAATTCATTTCTCTAAACGGCCACTGTGGCTCCTTTTCTATTATATGTTTTTCTATTGCCTTTTCTATCCTGTCGTGTTACTTCTTGTCGTCCCGGGTGGTGGTGGAGCTTGCGCTTAAGGCAAATACGCGTAATAATCCTTCATCCCTTTGTTTTTGGTTTCATGGAAGATGTCCGTACTTTGTGTAACACATATATACACCTTGATTTTGCCACACCGGTTTCTGTCTCATTTCCAATTTAACTTTTCCTATCGCCTTATCACAGTCTCACTCTACGCCGTCCTAGGTAGCGGATGAGCTTGCGAGTGAGGCAAGCCCCCGTTTATGTGAGTCGGACGCCCTCAGTGATATCTAAGTTATTTGCAGCATGGGATACATTGCCCGTAACTCGTGTAATACACTTATAACGCTTATCCATAGCCCTTACCGGTTACTGTGTCTCCTTTCCTGTCATATCTTTTCTTGTCTTCTATATCACATCGTATCACCCTCCCATGTGACTTGCGCGTGAAGCAAATACGCGTTATATTTGAATCGGATGCCGTCCCTGTTACGGATTGTCTTATGGCATGGCGTACATTGTCAGTACCTCATGTAACACTTCCATCTCCAATCCTTCGATCTCACTGCTCACGGAGCGAACTGTGCTGTCTGCAGTGTGAGTGAGCATCCGACTCCCGACCCCCAAAACGATGGTACAAGCTCCGCGGTGGCCCACGGGATACTTTGGCATTGGTTCGGGGAACACGATGGGCCATGTCAGTGACATGAAATCCCAGGAATGCGAAAGTGAGCCTGGTAGGTCTTTCTGTAGCTGATAGATTGAATCCAATATACGCGAATCAAAACTTTGACATAACACCTTTCACCTCGAACTTTACGGTAATGTACGAAATTATAATGTTAATGTTATTAGGATAATACTACAAATTATGATCTTAATTTGAAATTTGGAGATATATATTTAGTTTTTTGACTTGCCGGGTGGAATTAAAAAAAATAGTGGATTGCGGAGATACCTTCACAACTTGCAAGGTTCAGTTTCTTTACACAAACGTTTTACGATTGTTCTGAACGTGTTAAAAATGTTTTATTCTTTTTCGTTGTTCTTTTCAAGTTGTGATTCTTCTAAAGTTGCAATGGCTATGAAAGGTCAGAAAAAAACACGGATAATCTCCGGTGTTTGAAAGGATTGATGGTTCTGGCTTGCGTTAACTGCTATTGTGGTTCGTCCCGTGAATGTAGTGTATATGTATGTCACTGGAGGTGGCGGCGGAAAGATTCTTCACTGATCTAAACGTCCGCTTGCGGGGTTTCCCAACCAGTGTCTCCTCCCAGCGTGGCAGACTCCCAACCCCCAGTCGGAAGGTATAAATTCCTGGCATGTATGATAGAATGGTGTGTGTGTATGTAAATGGTGATGATAGCACAAGGAAGAGAAAGAAATGATGGCGCAGGGTCTCTGGCCCGTTTGACAGGGTACTAACCAGAGGGAAGTGTCGATCCGAGGAACCACGGAAAACTACCGATCAAAGCCGCCGGCCGCTAGAATTTTCCTTTTCGACAACGGCTGGATTCGGCCTAGCTATTAAGCTAATGTCAAAATTCTGCCACCGTCAGGACTGGAACCTTCTGACCTCTTGGACGTAGGTATTGCAGTGACATCAGTTGCTGAGTCATCTAAGCCGTTCAACTAGAAAGAAGTCATGATGATGAATTAATATTCTTTCAAGAAAAAAAGAAATCGAAACAGGAAAACATATTTCCTTCGGTCTAGAGATTAAAGGTAGCGGTAAAACCGTGGGAAATCCATATAAATTATCCATATTGTACGTCACACAGTATTTAACTTTTTTTGACGTTAACTAGATGGTTTTGAACATTTTTTTATGTAAGGTGGCTTTGTAACGGCTCTGGTCGCATTATCACTGCTGTCATTTTTTTCTCTCTCGCCTCCAGAAGGATTGGCTTCGCTACGTCTTACAGGGTTCCTTCCACCCAAGGTTTTCTGTTAGGGATTTCCTTCCCGTAGCCTTTGGGATTTTCCCTACCCGCAAGTCAGTGGGGATCCTCTTCTGGAGTACTTCTTCGTGTGACCCCTCTTCTTTGACCCTTCCGGCAAGGCAGGCCCTACCAGTAGCTACGCTACTGCCGGCATAGCTCTCAGGATCATTGGGGTACATAAGCTCCAACACCAACGTTAAGGTCATGTACTCTCCAGGGGGAGGTAAAAATCTAGGTCTGTCAATGCAGTTAAGCGTCATATGGAATGTACATATATCAGAATAAAACACTAAATTAAGTCCTTTATGTTACGTATTCAGAATTCTTTCAAATTATGTCAGTTTTCATTAAGATCATTGTGTGTATTTTGCAAATGTACATTCCCGCCTGAGATTTGGCATAATTTTCTGGAGAAGCTCATTCGGTAGTACCCAGGCCTTTAGATCGCAAAAGAAAATTATTCGAACAATGAAAAATTGCCATTTACGTGATTCCTGCTACCCTCTTTTCATTAAGCGTGGAATCTTACCATATTCTTGCCTAATTATTTACGACTGTAATATTTCTAAAACTGACTTACTTAACGGTGGGAACGTATTTTCATGCAATACTGATATTTATAATTACAACACATGTCGTAGAAATCACGTTCATGTGTCATTATCAACAGCTCACAACAAAAAATTCACAAACAATAGATTTACATTACTTTATAACACATTGCCAGGTGACATTAAACAAATAAAGTCGGTACACAAATTTTAGTTAAAAGTAAAATCTTTTCTGCTGCATAACTGTTTCTATACAATTAGAGACTATACTGATAATCAAAAGGAAAAATAATGTTTATTTTAACTAAATAATGGTTTGTAAAATCGACCCGGAGTAGTGATCCCGGACCGAAGGGTCGCGGGTTCGAGTCCCGCCTCGGGCATGGTTGTGTTTGTGTTCGTCCTTTCACCCCTTATCATCACCATTTCGTTTCACATTAATAGTTATCATACTGTTAACACCAATAGGGGTCGTTAATGATCTAGATGTTGATGCGACTTTAAATAACCAATTTAGAAAATGATTTATAAAGCATTCGTTACATTTGTATTGTACATTTCTTTAAAAACACTTAATAAGCATGTAAGAAGTAATTTACTTTAACTTCAGGTTCATGACCCCTACTTTGATCTTTTCGATGAATCGATCGATAATTTTCCTTATACTACGTATGTTACTCCCTACGTACAATATATCATTCCGCTGCGAGCAGTCGCACAGTACGGAGCTCCGCGCTCAGCGCTGCGCCTCGTCTCGTACCTGTGTTCTGTGCCAAGATAAAGTGCTACAATAATAGTGTTCATCAGCACTTCTAACTGTGTGAGCTAATATTGCCAGCTATTAGTGCAACATTTTCATCAGACAACGCTGGCATACGCCAGTGTATCGCAGATGCCCTCGCCCAGGTCTACCCGACCGAGGGCGAAATGGAGGTCGCTTACACAGAAGGCGACGTCCGTGAAACATCACTGCAACATATTCCAGATCATCTACCACAACATCAACTAGAACAGCAGTTACCTCAACCCCCGTCACATCAGCTTCACATGCTAAGTGGAACAACCGCACCTCCATTTACCGACCAACAACGCATTGTTGGCAGCCAGGAGGCCGCCTCAACAGACGTCAGCACGATGTCGCAACCTTCATCATCAGTCATCAACACCAAAAAGAGGTCAGTCAGTGTCAGTGAAATCCCCATCGAAACAAAAAAGAAAAGTGTAGTCTCGAGTAATGCTAACGAGAACTCTAATCTATCTAGTGCCCACACTTAATAAAATCACTATCGCTCAATTTGCCGACGACACAGCCATATTTGCCTCCGGTACAACCCTCACTGAGTTAAGAACCCACTTACAACTTTATTTAAATATGATAGACAGCTGGGCTGCTGAACTTAAAATCCAACTAAATCCTAACAAAACCGCTGCAAAAATATTTAGTTTAAGACCCGACTCTCCCCCACTTCCTCTCACTCTAAATAACGAATCAATAGAATGGTACCCCCCCAATAAACCTGTAAAATATTTAGGCTTATATCTCGATACCAAGCTAACTTGGGGAAAACATATAAATGCCAAAGTGACCCAAGCTAAAATAAAACTGGCACAACTACGACCACTAATTTACAGCAACAGCCCAATACAATATAAATCAGCCATAGCAATTTACAAGACAATTTTAAGACCATTAATGTTGTACGCCTCCCCAATTTGGATAAATTCTGCTAAAACTAACCTCCATAAACTACAAGTCCTGCAAAATAAATTCTTAAGAATAGTTGCTCATGCCCCATGGTATATAACCAACAACCAACTTCACAACGAATTTAATTTGGAACCAATTGAACAATACATCACATATCTGGCCACCAATTTTTATCATAACCTACCTCAAATCCCAGCCCTATCACCATTCAAACTAGCCAAAAACCCCAATTACCAAACACGAATCAAAAACAAATATCCATATCACATATTCCTAAAAAAATTTGCAGATTTAGATCCGGACTGAGGACCCAAAAGGAATTTCCTCCCCCTTGTTAGTACGTAAGATTATATTTAAGGTTAGCATGTAAGTCTGTAAATACATATGTATAGTTATTTTTACTGAACTATGTAATCTCTTCAAAAATTAATAAATTAAAAAAAACGTACAATATATACGAGAAAGTGAGAATTAATGCTATTGTTCTAATTGATTATTGTTTTGGCCTGAAGGTGGGTAAAATCAATACCCAAATCGTCGCATCATTTTTATATTGTTATAAATGTGATGGTATTTAGAAACCTCATAATCAAAATTGATATCTAAGAAGAAATAAAGTGTTTAAAAATTAAAAGTGTCTACATAAAAAAATTTCTAATTTAATCCCCATCAAAAATTTGTAGGCCACAAAGAAATACGTATCGTAATCAAACTGAATTTACATAACTTTGTTATTTCTATAAAACACCGTAATTCATTAAAGAGTTCTTAATTGTGAAGAAGCCGTGTTCTCATCCCGGTTGATAAGAATCTTCTTAGCTCTGAATTGAAAATTGTGAATAATGATTTTGAATTTGTTTTTGCTGTTTCTTTTCGTGATTGAAAATATTATTTTTGCGGGATATCTACATCCCGGTTCTCAGAGTGATTCCTCCTATAAATATATGGTGAACATTCATAAATCAATGGTGTCTTTTAAATGGGATATCGTGTATGTTGGTCATTAAAATTCAGTATGTGTACTTTAAGCCAACGACGACCGCGGGGTCTATATTCAGACTATGAACAAAAGATTGTCGTCTGGCATAAAACCTGCTATGTACAAGGAAAACAACAGTTCTTTTGCCAAATGTTTATTACAGTAAAACCACAATCCCAAATTAAATCCGAAATACGAGCCAAGTTCCAGTCCGCCAGAAAAATATACCCACCGTAGCACGCACATCAACCCGAACTCAAAACTATTGCTGAGCACTCTCATACTGCTCCCGAAATGTCATATTGACTACAGCCTCGGTCGAGGCCCAATAAATACGCCCCGAGGCATCGGAGCGAGTCTCTTACTTCCCGCCTCCGTGGCGGGGCATCGAGGGGAAATGCCCCTCCTGTGATCGCCTTGCCGACGCGGTCCGGTGCCCACGGAAAAGCGCCACCGCTTACGCTTCTACTGGTGGCGACTTCCCGTACTCCTCATTTCTCACCTGGCCGCGCCCCCCCCCCGGCGCAACCCTGCAGCGGCCACAGTGGGCCACAACTAAGCTGGCCGATACAGTGTGCCCACCTCGTGGGCACAAATGCTGTTATACACAGCAAAACAGTTTTTAACTCCGCCTATGCTTGTCGAAATCTATGCTGCGCTGTTCGACGTACCTGCGATGACGGGTAAGCCGAGCAGCGCTGTGACGACGGGCATTGCCGGTCCCAAGCCCGGATAAAGGAGGAGGGTCTCTAGTGTGGCATTGCTTCCACTTACTCGTGCCACACTGCTATCTACTATCCTATTTTATCACTCTAGATCCCTTATACTTTCGACCCCGACACCATTATCTATCGAAGGCTAGGGAGTCATTCATTAACTGTTCTTCTCTTTCCTTTTACTTTATCTTCTTTCTTCTCTACTCTTCTTCTCTGCTATCCATCTTTATTTCGCAGTTTCTTTAGCCTACAGAAGGCAACCTTTCTAGGGCATGGAAAGCCAGACGAAAAATTCCCTTGTCCTCCGTGTTGGGGTAGACGAATCCCCCTTGCTTGTGATCCCTGAGTTTTAACAGTCATTGCAAAAATTCCTGGAAAATGGAAATTTAAATACTCAACGTCTAGCTGCGAAATAGAAAGACGTACTTGAAGAGATACTGAGATTTAAACTACATGTTATAGTTTTAATAAAATAAAAAAGGAGAGAATAAGATGAGAAAATTAGAAAATGAAATAAAAATATATTCAGTGGGGTTAATAAGGAAGAAGGATCCCGTTGTATCAATTCTGATGGATAAAAACGGTCAAACTTCATTAAAAGATGTAGTTGGCACATTGACGACCAAAATTAGTTCCAATAGTTCGCCGTAATTTGAAATGAACACAAGTGTCAATTTTTTGACGCTAATTAACAGCAAAGATCATGCATTTTAAACGTCCCGCGTCACACGCTCGCGAGATCGCGCTAGATACTGGAGACACTGTGGAGCGACAACATTCGGAGTATTAAACGTCTTTCAAAATGAAGGCGTAATAGAAGTGCATTATTTAAGAAGGTGACCGAACACAGTTTTGCGGCGTTTCAACTCGCCTCCCTGGAGTAAAAAATCGTTACGGTGCACATATATATGCTACCGACTATACATTTACTTATGTAGGGTTGGTATTGCGACCTCAGCTGTGCGCAAATTCGCTCCCATTGTCGAGATTTCGAAGAAATATATATATTCATATGACACCACGAGAGGTAATTGGAGAATTTTTCAGCCGTGCGTGTATACAAAAATTGCCTCGTAAGTAAAAAGCAGTGGTAATTCACATCTTGGCGGGAATGAAGAAATTAGATTTATGACTGGTGGCAGCAGCATGTGTTTTGGGCAATTAAGAGCTGGTAAAAAGCTGAAATTGTATGTTACACGAATTATAACAGAAAACAGAACAGAAAGTCTTCTGTTCGTCTCAGGAAACATTCACAACAAGGTAACATTGACAACTTCCTCCATTATCAACAATTTTCACTCTTTATAATCTGCCTAGTGCAGTGTCATTCAGCAAGTTGCTGCAACTTCTACTAAGCTACTACTGCTAGTAATTCACGTTGAGATAAAATAATAGTTCTTAAAAAGTTGCCTTTCATAATTTTCCCTTGTGGCAAAATAGGAAGTGGTGGCCACGTTTTGTCGGTAACCCAATCCAGCATTCTGTGCCTCTCGCAAACAATTTACTGAAGCTATATTGCGGCCTCAACCGATGTCTTCTTGGCTGTCCGGGTGACGCCCGCGTCGTTGGTTGAGAGGTTGACGTGAGTTAGATGACGTTTCGCCTGTCATGTCGCAAGCTTCCTGAGGGGAGGAGAATATCGTTAGTCACAGAGAAAGCATCCTTTCTAAAGCATGGAAAGGCAGAAGAAACATTTCCTGGCCCTCCATATTGGGAGTTACAGAATTGGGCCTGTCCCCCACCTCCTTCTGAACCCTGAGTTATTAGTCATTGCAAAAATTAATAGTAATTTGCCTTGGGATAAATCTAATAGACATTCACTTAAGTAACGAAAAAGGAAAATGAAAATGACATGGATTCTGGCCGCGGAAGCTTTTGTTTACATTTATATCATTGAAAGTTGAAATCAGAAAAATTAAAGATGGATTATGGTGGAATTAATATTAAAAGGAAATGATAGGCGCAAATAAACGTATAGAAAGGGTACGGAAAAATCGGAATTTTAACAATTGACTGCTGTTTTAGAAGAGACCGGAAATGTAAAAAAATAATTATAATAGATCTGAACGGTCAAACTGGAACAAACTGGAAGGAAAACAGCATAATTTGGAAGATATGGAAAATCAGTAACAAATGATAATAACCATACATTAACAGAATTAAGTCAACGAATATAATCTTTGGTTTCTAAATGTGTTTTTAAACACTAGAAGGACCGGAATTCCGTTCTACCTATAAGGATCGTTGTGATTCATTTTGACACGTGAGATCCTGAGCATATAAAAAGTTAATATTATATATTTCTCTCACGTACTACTTTCTAAAATGGATAAATGAATAAATACACATATTTCTGGAAATTTTAACATACATTTTAATAAATTTGAAGTTACAATATACTAAATTGTAAAAACTTTTACACAACTTGAAATAATAGAGACAATACATAGCTATGAATGAAAACAATGAATATTTCTAGTTTATTAAAATTTAATGGGCATAATAATGTAAAACGAAAGCAATTAAACACAGTTTAGGCACATTGATTTTTTTCTCATTGCATTTTCTATAAACAAACTTCCAACGCACACAACACGCTATGGAAGTAAGATTGTTATAGTTCTTTCCTCTTTGGCAATGCTTTCTTTTCACATGACTAGGTGTAATTTCTGTGCTTTTAAGATTGTGAACTAACTGTGAAGATTTACCATTTTCAAACATTATTTCTTCTACTATCTTCTGAATAAATTGGAATCTTCCCAAGTTTTTCTTTAACAATATCCTCGCGTTTACTCTTTCGATAATTTGAATATTATTCAATATTCAAAAAGATGTGAACTGGCCATCTTGTTTCTGCGCGCACTGTACACACCTTCTGATCCAATGCATCGATTCCGCCTTTGGTTTTATTATAAAAAAGTCTTCGACTTTATTTCCCGGTGTTCTGTGTGCTGATGCTATCATGTAAGGTGATCAGGATGAGAACACTGTTATACTTTTAGCACTTACAGTCTGTGGGAGTTTGACCAATGCTGTTCTTGTGAAATTCGCTTTGATAGAACTGCCTTGCTTTTTGCGTACTTTTGCAGGTTTCAGGTGGCAGATTTCACTGATTCCTTCTTGTTGTAGCCACGGAACTTATTTCATTCTTTTTCAGCTTTTCTGCCAGTGACACTATAAAAAAGTTATCGCAGTTCTCTTTCAAGCCCCCTCCATCAGTAGAGTTTTTCTATTCCTCATTTTCTGAAAGGGGCAGAAACCTACATTGCTCGTTGGGGGATAGAGTTTTATCAATTATCATATTCTCCCCAGGACTGAAACAAGTATAATGAATTTTCAACAAGGTTTCCCAAGAATGAATTTTGATCCAAATATGAATTTATTTTTCTCAGTCGTCCCCGACTTTGATTCAGCAAATTGAACGTCAGATATTTCATAATTTGTGTTGTTCACTTCAAAATAGTGTTAAAAATGAATCGTTTATTAGCAACATCAAGATGATGAGGGGAGAATCTTCGTTCTATGCGTATTTAGTAGGCCCCAGCACAACTCGGAGAATATTATATGGCATGTGTTTGATATGAACAAGATTATGTAAACTCTGTCTTCTGCTTTTCCTACATCCTGGATAATATTGGATATTTCTTCTTTTTCCTCACTAGAATCTAGACTTCAGTCAGAATCCTTCATCATCCTTGCCATTTTCTTCCTGAGAAATGTCTCCATTTCTGTCATTGCCACCTTCACTCTCTTCTTTAGTAAGATTTGAAAGTTCACAAAGTATTTATTGTGCGCTCAGTATCTTTTGTACTCATTACACAAAGTTTCACTTACTCAGGCTTGTAATTATGTTCTGCACGCGAAAATATCTCTGTAACTACTGTTGATTTGAAAAGAACAAAATTAATTCGGCGATTTCCAACAGATCGTCATGCGTAGAATTTCAAGAAGGAAACAAGGGGCTTTCCTGTCTGAAAATCAGAGATATAGTACTTCCTAGGGGACAAAGAAGTATGAGAAAAATTTGAAATAGCAAAACTTGGATATGTATACTGTGTCAATGTAACACATGGCGGCCCTTCTAGGTTTATATAGTTGATTTTTTCAATTCTATGAACATCACAGAATTGGGCTTTACAGCACATGAAGTTGATGCACTTGAAGTTGATGCAAGATAGCACTGACAAAGAACCAGCTTCCTAACTGTCAAAACTAAAGCACTACGTTGTAGTATTTATTGAAAATGTGTCATTTTAACACACTCGGTGCTTCTAATGTTAATCTAAAACATACACACGTTTACTTCTACGCAAATTTCCAGACCGTTAAAGCCAATTCCTGATTGTGCCATTTGCAAAATCTGCACTAAATTACAATTTGAAAATATCAGAGTAAATCGAG
Organism: Teleogryllus oceanicus; assembly: GCA_964035755.1. Taxonomy (NCBI): domain Eukaryota; kingdom Metazoa; phylum Arthropoda; class Insecta; order Orthoptera; family Gryllidae; genus Teleogryllus; species Teleogryllus oceanicus. The sequence continues at coordinate 49,535,701 of CAXIVR010000001.1, read as the reverse complement.
GTGCAGAATGGCTCAGATCATCAATTACCGAAAGTAGTCATGTGTTTTCCATTATTTCATTATAGCAAAGAAACTTCGCCGAGAGACCAATATATGCTTCAGATTGTCACAAATCCATGCGGCGGACTCGCGCACAGACGTAGCCGCCGCCGCGGGCCGCACCCCGCCGTCAGAGGACGCCGCTGCTGAGCCGTCCAGGCGCGGGCCCGAGCGCCGCCGCCGACCACCACGCTCGCCCGCAGCCACCCGCTGCCCAGCCCGCGTGGGGTAGAGCAAGCGCCGCCGCCGCCAGGGCCCGGGTCCTTTGCCGCCGCTCTGGGGGCTGGCCGCCGCGGGCGCCGACCACTAGGGAATGGCCCCGCCTGTCTTGAGGTTCCGGGCGCCACAGCAGCTATGCGGCCAGTCCGTGCTGAACGCCGAGGCTGATCGTCGTACAGCATGAATTAAGATATGTTCTACAATTAAGTTAGCATAAGATCAAAATTCATGAAATTCACGCTTCACTTTGGGAATTCCCACTTTCGCAATGGTTATTAAATTCAAGTTGTTAAACTTTTTACGCGTTTCCGTGTGTTATTCAAGTACAAACCTGGTCACGCATCCATCCCTCCCAACTTCGTTTCAGAGCAACCGAGCAAAGCTGACGATGAAGATGACGGGAAGCCGGGTAAGTGGGTCAAGCCTGATAAGTTTCCGCCCCTCCATGTGAGAGCTTGGTGCCTCTGGGGGTGTAGTTGGGACAGGAGAAGGTGTTACAATAGTGTGTATGTATCCATTCGATCTATTAGAATATATATATATATATATATATATATATATATATATATATATAGGTAATCTATAAACACACTTTGTTCCAAACAAAAGCACCTCCGTTGTTAATAAATGTTTCATAATACAATAAGACTTGATCATTTATTGTGTTCCGCGTATTACTGTGTACGACAATCTGTGACCAGCCCTCTTGGCGGGTCGCTGAAGCAGCAGAGCGAGCCCGGGGGACGAGCCAACGGTGCCGACCCAGAGATGCGAGGCTCCACGAGCAGCGGCGCCTATTATTTAACGGACCAGCAAGCGCCATGAGAGAGCAGTTGAAACAGATTAGTCTTCGTAAGTGCAGTGCGTCTTGTTAGTTACAGCTGTTACGTTGGCTGTGATTTCGTAGCTCTGTATTGTGCCCACGTCTTGACTGCAGTGACTTAGCCACGTATTCGGAAGGTGGACTGTTAATAACCTCTGAACTTGGGTATTATCTCCTGGCAAATTGGTACACTTTAGCAAAGTTACTGGTACACATGCAACTTTGCGAACATTGTAAACAGAACTGTTTTTGTTCAGATTTCTGGCTTATTTTCATATACTTCACATATCTACCGTCTACATCATTGCGTTGTTTAAATCGGATTCCGGCATTCAAGTCCTCTATCATATTAATTATCTTTCGTGCGTTGATGATGGAGGTAACATTCGATAATCGCTCTTTAAATTCACCTTATAATATTGATCTGATTCATCCGTAGAGATTAGCGATTATTGCTGAATTGCTGTTGAAGATTCGCAAATTTAACACTATAGTACACTTTCTGACATAATCCCAGTCAAATATATACACATACATACATACATACATACCGGAAAAACGACACAAAATCAGAACAGGAAGAACGAACGTGTAAGAACATACACACAAGTATGAACAAAGGCACCTAAACCCACAAAGACAAATGGAAACAATGAATCAGAGAAAATACATAATAAAACATAGGCACTAAAGAATGACAAAAATATTAAACAAATAAAAATCCAAAAATGATAAATACACACGTGAAAAAAAACACAAGAAAGAATTAAAAAAAAAAAAGATAAAAACACACTTAAAACGAACAAGGACACAAAACAAAAAACAATACACAAAATTGAAAACAGACAACAGGAAAAAGGAAGACACACAAAAACGATCAGAGACATAATCTGAACAAAGACGCAAAATCGAACGAAAAGACAATTAAAGGCACTGAGAGGAAGAATAATAAAAAAGACAAAATATGAAAAAAAAAAAAAAGAAAAAATTTCAAAAAGAAAAAACTAGAATCACAATAGAACAAAAATGGAAACATACAGGGGTATCCGGACAAAAGCTACATAAAAAAGAACTAAGAAAATTGGAGCAAAAACACGGAAAGAGAATGACAAAAAGAAAAAAAGCGTAACAAAATAATGGCACAAATAACAACTTATTTCCAGGGAATGTTTTAGAGTTTTCGTCGTTTCCCACACGCAAGTCGCTATTTCATTCTGCCCTATACATTCGCTTCGTTTTTGGTTTAAGACAGGGCCGCTCAACCATTTACTCCGAACAGGAGCCGCCGTTTGCTCTCTCCTCTTTTAGAGCAGCAGCTCCGCAGAGAGAGCAGATTGCGTCATCGAATATCGATAGGCGGTATGCGGATGAGTGGGTCGCGTCTTATTTCTACGGAATAATATTCCATTGTTCGGACTGAAAATGTCTTACTGCTCTGGGAGAGGATATTAAAACAGAAAATGCACATTATCAATAAACAGACGTTTATTGCATATTTACAAGATATAAACATATTCGTGTGATTTGAAAATAAAAAGATAATTTGCAATGCAGCATGAAAAGGTATGTTTTTGTAAATTGCGCCAGCTATGCCAAAACTTTTGCTGTCATTTTTGGAAAAGTAAAATAAATAGAGCACAATCGCGATAAAGTAAAAGCTACAAATAGGATTGAAACAAAAGAGGATAATGATAATAAACTCGACACAAATATCTAAAAGAGATTATAAGAAACACAAGAGAGCGGAGACAAAAAAACAAGAAATACGAAAATAGGGAACAAAGACAAATAGAAAGACTGGAATGAGTGTAATTAAAAATGAACAAACACAAAATAGACGACAAAAAGAGAAAAAAATGAGGATATGCAGTCAACCAAAGGCACGAATGAGAACAATTCCTGAGGAGAAAAACACATAAGGAAAAGAAGAATGAAAGAAACAGAAACAAACTATAGTAAAAAAGAAGGAAAAAAGGAACAAACAAAACGAAAGGAAAGAGAAAAAAAAAAAGAATAAAGGTTACAAATCAGAAAAGGCAATAAACGAACCAACCAAACAAGAGTCCCAGGTAGAAACAAAAGGACAAGGAATATAAGAAACAACACAAAAGAATGAAATACAAAATATTAAAAATATATACAAGAACAAAGACAAAAAAGAAGAGTTAAAAAAGAACTTAACCAAAGTAGGGACAAATGGACCAGAAATAACTGAGGTCTACGTACATGAAGGGACAAAAATACAAAACACAATTAACTAACAAAATATAAACAAATGCAAAAAAATATAAATAAGAAAAATGTGACATTCCACGGAAAAAGATCGAAAATACAGAAAAAAGACAATGACAAAAAGAAGTCACAAAAGAGAGCAATCGTAAAAAATATCAAAGCCACAATAGATATCAGAAGCACAGGTACAAGAAAAAAACAATTACACAAAATTGGAACAATAACAACAAAGACACAATAAATACTCTCAAAAATGAGGGGAAAATCCAAATTAAACACACAAATACAAGTAAGAAAAAACAAAAATACGAATGACAAAAAAACAAACACAGAAATCGGAACATTGAAACACAAAATATGACACAAATATTAATAGAACACAAAAATATACAAAAACACAAAAAGAATGACAAAAATGAACAAATGAAACTGCCAAAATATAAAAAAAATAGAAAAGAGAAACAAAAAAGAAATAAGCGAGAAAAAACAAAAAGGAAAATTTAAAAACAAAGTCATGTATCTGAACCGAAGAAAAACTAATCTAATAAACAAAAAGAGACTATAACAAAAAATGGAACAAAAACGTTAAAAGGAGAAAGGCACAAAAAATAAAAACGACAAACAGAATAGAGACACAATTGAGAATTTCCCCAGTGTTTTACATTGGCCCCCACTTCAACATATCTCCACTTATTCCTGTCTACTACTTTCACGTCGTTTATGAGTCAGGAAATCATGGCTTTGCATATTGCATATCTCTAAATTCTCCCCGGTCTTACGCATTTTCTTCCAATCTTATATTGTCAGCGCCCATCACCTCTTCCATTCTTCTTAGTGTCAATGTCATATCTTACATGTATTCTATTCCATTAAATATATGTGAATATATTGAGTTTTTATTTGTTTTCTTTACTTGGTTTATATTCCAATGGGGGTATTCTGCAATGTCTCCAAAGGGGCTGTATTAGATGTGCATATGGCCGTTCCTACTTCCCATTTTCTTGTTGATCTCAGTTGGTGCGCAGACACCCAACCCAAATGTTTGAATTTTTTAAAATACTTCGTCACGTTTTGTTGGAATGTCTTATAGCCTACACGTTTCGAAAATCATTGTTTCATTTTGTTTCCAAAATCCTTCTCATTAAGCTTGGATATGCTCGCGAGGCGTGCCGTTTGGCTCAAGAACTTTTTTAAGATCTTACGGCAATGGAATATTGACCCACTGCCCAACGCCCAACCTGGAAGGCCTGTCCGCTCTTCTGCACTCAATTTAAGGTCACTGGCGAAACTAAGGAAACATTCCTGTGAGCGTTTGGTCTCCAAAGCCGCATTTTTCCTTTGAAAGTGTTACCCGTCCCTTTTCAGTTAGATGTTCGTTTCAAATTTTTCTTTATCCGATGGCATGAAATATTCGGAGCTTAAGGGGCAAAATGAGTGAAGATAAATATAAGAAAATAGCCACGATAATGGAAGTCTTAAAATAAAATAAAAAGAAAATTAAAAATAAAAGTTCAAAATATCAGAAATATCACAAACAATAAATAGAAAAGACACAAAAGAACAAGAACAAAAAAAATGAAAGTGGAAAAAAATAAAAAAAAAGTTAAATGAAAAAGTCATAAAAGAGCAAATTAAAACAGGAAAAATAGCACTAATGACACTCACAAAATATCAAAGTCACTAAAAATGACGTAAGAAAGGAACATTGACACAAAGCCTGCAACGTAGCAAAAAAAAATAATAACAATATATAGAAATATTGGGAAAACTAACTGAAAAGGGAAACTAACAAGAACAAAACAAAAAAAAAAAATAAAAAGAAAAAAAAAAAAAAAAAAACAAGGTAACAATAATGACCAGATACAAATGGAAAAAAGACAACGAAAAATGCACAAAATTAAAACAAGAAAGAAACAATGACACAAAAACGACAATGACAAAGTTAAAAAAGATAAACAAATGAAAAAAACCAATTAAGGACACAAAACAGAACAAAAACAAGACACAAATATAACGACTGATGACGCGAACAAAAAAAATAGTTTCAAAAACGATCACAGGTAAACTGAGCAAAGCTGTAAAAGGGAACAATGGCACAAAATACAAAGAGAGACACGATTTGTTTTCCAAACTTTTAAATTCAAACACATAACATAAAATGTACTGTTACCCCACACAAAAATTCTTGAAAAATAAAAGTACTCAATTTTCCACCTTGTTGCGAAAACCAACGCTCTGCGTTACATATCTAAGAGTAAATAGAAAAACTAATTTACTCTTATTTACTCATAAAGACAATGACAAGACAAAAAATATAACAAATATAAAAAAAGATGTAGAACAAAAATAACACATTCTCAAAACAGGAAAAACGACACATTAGAACAACGTAAGGGTTGGGAACAAACACAAACAAGATTAAAGTTTCAAAAATTGACAGACAAAAGGAAACACAAAAGGAAAAAAAAAAAAAAAACAAACACAAAAAAAAGAGACATAAATAAGAACAATACACAAAGAACGAGACGCAATAATAAACATACTCCAAAACAAGGAAAAAATCCAAATAGATCGGGAAAATTTAAAACATATACACAAATAAGAACTAAGGCACAAAAAAATAAACACAAATGGAAACAATGAATCAGAGAAACTACATAAAAAACATAGGCAAAAATATTAAAAAAAATAAAATAAAGAAATAAAGAATTAAAAAAAAATGAAAACCGAAAGAATTTGAAAAAATACAAATAAAAAAATTCAACAGGAACCAAAAAAAAAGAACAAACACAAAAAGAGATCAGAGACAGAAACTGAAAAAAGACGCAAAATGAAGTTGCACAAAGTAGAAAGGCACGGAGAGGAAGAATAATACAAAAGAAGATGAAATATGAAAAATACAAAACAGAAAAAAGAAACAAAAAACCGTGTTAAAAAAGGAAAATAAAGAGAACAAGAAGATAAAATCTAAAAGGTACAAACACAAAAAAGTACAAAAACCAGAAACACAATAGAACAAAAATGAACACATAGAAGGGTATCCGGACAAAGGCTACCCCTCCCCAAAACTGAGACACTAAAAAGGGCTATGATACAAATGGGAGAAAAACGCGGAGAAAGAAAGACATAAAAGAAAAAAGCGTAAACAAAATAATGGCTCAAATAACAATTTATTTCCAGCTAGTCTTTTGAAGTGTTTGTCGTTCCGCTTACCCAAATAGCTTCTTCACTCTGCCCGATACATCCACTTCGTTTATGGGTCAAGGTATCGTCGTTTCGCATACTGAATACTACGTGTTCCACGTTCTTCCACCTTTTCTTCCTGTCTTATATTTTCTGTGCCTTTCGCAACTCTTCAGTTCTTCTTAGCGTCCATGTCATATTTCTCTCTCTTGCATTGCAGTCCTTCAAACATAGCTTATATTCATTTTTTGTTTTATTTCATCACTTAGCATATGATTAACTGGGATATCCCGCTACTTCTCGGAAGGGCGTCAATTTTATATGCATATGGTCGTTCTCACCTCATGTTTTCTTGTTTACCTCACTTGGTGCGCACACACCCAACCCAAACGTAAGAATTTCTTAAAATATTTCCATACGTTTTTTGGAATACATTGTAGACAATTTCTAAAAGCAATGTTTCATTTTGTTATCCAAGATGTCTTTCTAAAGCTTGGTTATACTGGCTATGCTTGATGTTTCGGTCAAAAATAGTTCTAAGATTTTACGTTGATGGAGGGGTTGACCTTGCGCCCAATTCTCAACCAGGAGGGTCTGCCCGCTCTTTAGTTCTCAATTTAAGGTAATTAGCAATACAGGGAAACCTTCTCTGGGGCTCTTCAGCCGTATATGCCACGGGAAGTGTCATCCGCTTCCATTGTCTTGAAGGTTCATTTGATATTTTTCTTCATTGAATGCATCAAATCGTCATTCTCCGTACTGTCATTCTCAGAAACTCACCAAAGAAAGAAAGTTAAAAAAATTAAAACGTGACCACGATAATGATAAGTCTAGTCAAAGTCAACACAAACAAACAAGTCACATATAAAACGAAAAACAAGACAAAAAGATTATAAATACAAAAATCATTAAAATAGAAAATTCTCAAAACAGGAAAAAACGATACAAACTTAAACATAGCAAGAGTTAGAAGCAGTAAAAAATTCACAGTCGCAAAAATCGGCAAACAAAAAAGGGAAAAGTGCAATGTAGCAAAACAAAATATCAAAGAATGACCCTAAATAGGAACAATGACACATACGGTACAAACACAGTAAACACAGACATGAACAAAGAAAATAATACACTGACGCACAAATTGGAGCTATAACACAAAAACTAGCCCAATAATAAATTAGACTAAAAAATTAGGGAAAAATTCCAAATTGGACGAAACAAAATAGAAACAATCACACAAGTAAGAAGAAACCCAGTAATGACAAGAAAGACACCAAAAACGAGAAACACAAATAAAAAAATATAAACAAATGAAACTGAAAAAATATAAAGACACCGAAGTGAAGAGACACCTTCAAATGAAGAGGCACAAAAATTAACAAAGGCAAAAAAACACTTAATACAAAAAGGCACAAAAGTAACACAATGACAGTTTTTCAGAAAAACAAATGCAAACAAGACAAAAATAAGACAAACAAAAAATAATTTAAAGTAATAAAATTAGAAAAAAATTAAAAACAAAGACACGTATCTCGACAATAGAAAAACTAAACTAAGACTCAAAAAAGGTAAAATAAGAAATAGAACAAAAACGTTTAAAAGGAGATTACTTTGTATATGTTCTAATGGAGGTATACTGCAACTTCTTCAAAGGGAGTGTTTGAGATGTGAATATGGTCGTTCCTAATTCCTATTTTCCTGTTGACCTCAGCGCGCAGACATACAATCCAATTGTCTGAATTTGTTGAAAAACTACTTCTCATTTTGTTGGAATACCTTGTACAGAACATGTTTCGAAAATGATTGACGAATTGTCTCATTTTGTTTTTAAAGACCACTTTATAAAGCTTGCTTATATTTGTGAGGCGTGCCGTTTGGCTTACGGCAATGGAATATTGTCCCACTGCACAACTCCCAACTTGGAAGGCCTCTTCGTTCTTTCACACAATATAATATCACCGGCGAAAGAGACTGAGAACGAACACTGGGAAACTATATTCATATAGACATTCGGTCTCTGGAACCCCTATTCCTTTTTAAGTTGTTACCCGGCACTTTTCAGTTGGATGATCGTTTCAAATTTTTCTTTTGCCTATGGAATGATATATTTGGCTTTCATACACCGGGACAAAGAGAGTGAAGGTATATACGAGAACATAGTCACAATAAAGAAAGAAAAAATCGATCAAAAAGAAAAAAATTGAAAATAAACTAGACAAAATATCATAAAAGGAAATGCTAACAAGCGTAAGAGAGAAAAGCACAAAAAATTAAAAAACGAATTGGGGAAGAAAGGTCAAGAAACTGAATTGAAAAAAAAAAAAAACCAAAAAAAAAAAAAAATACGAAAAAGAGCGGTGGCGCAAATCAAAAGAGGAGTAAACAAAAAAAAAATACGAACAAAGGCAACAATACACTGACGCACAAATCGGAACTATAACACAAAAACTAGCCCAGTAGTAAAAATAGACTAAAAAAATTGGGATAAATTCCAAATTGGACGACATAAAATAGAAACAATCGCACAGGTATGAAGAAACCCAATAATGACAAGAAAGACACCAAAAACAACAAACACAGAAATGGAAACATTGAATCACAAAAGTACCACAGGCATAAAAAACTGACACAGATATTAATAGAACACGGAAATAGACAAAAATACAAAATCAAAGAGACACAAATAAAAAAATATCAACAAATGAAACTGCAAAATATATAAACACAGAAGTGAAGAGACACCTTCAAATGAAGAGGCACAAAAATTAACAAAGGCAAAAAAACAAAAAAAAATAAAAACAAGTAAAAATATAAAAAATCGAAAAGTGACACAAAGACAGTTTTCCAGAAAAACAAATGCAAACAAGACAAAATTATACAAAATTAAAGAAAGACACGTGCCTCGACAAAAGAAAAACTTAACTAAGACACAAAAAAGAGTACAACAAGAAATAGAACAAAAACCTTTAAAAGGAGAAAGACAAAAAAGAAAGAAAAACCGGCAATCAATAGAGAGACAAATGAGAACTTCTTCGCAGCGAGTGCATTATATTGTTCCCAACATCATCGTGTCGCCACTTTATCCTGTCCGCAACATTCACATCGTTTACGGGTCAGGAAATCACGGCTTGCATATTGCATATCTGTAAGATTTCCTGGGTCTTCCGCTTTTTCTTCCAATCTTATATTGTCAACCTCCATCGCACCTCTTCCATTCCCCTTAGTGTTAATGTCATATCTTACATGTATTTTATTCCATCAAATACATGTGTCTCTATTTTTTATTTTATTTCTTTACTTGGTATATGTTCTAATGGAGGTATTCTGCAAATTCTTTAAAGAGAGTGTATTAGACGTGAATATGGTCGTTCCTACTTCGTATTTTCCTGTTGACCTCAACGCGCAGACATACAATCCAATTCTCTGAATTTGTTGAAAAACGTCTCTTCATTGTGTTGGAATATCTTGTACACAACATGTTTCGAAAATGATTGACGAATTGTCTCATTTGGTTACTAAAGACCTCTTTATAAAGCTTGCTTATATTTGTGAGGCGTGCCGTTTGTCTTACGGCAATGGAATATTGACCCACTACACAACTCCCAACTTGGAAGGCCTGTCCGTTCTTTCGCACTCAATTTAAGGTCACCGGCGAAAGAGACTGGGAACGAACACTGGGAAACTATATTCATATAGACATTCGGTCTCTGGAATCCCTATTCCTTTTTAAGTTGTTGCCCGGCACTTTTCAGTTGGATGATCGTTTCAAATTTTTCTTTTGCCTATGGAATGATATATTTGTCTGTCTTACACCGGGACAAAGAGAGTGAAGGTATATACGAGAACATAGTCACAATAAAGAAAGAAAAAATCGATCAAAAAGAAAAAAATTGAAAATAAACTAGACAAAATATCATAAAAGGAAATGCTAACAAGCGTAAGAGAGAAAAGCACAAAAAATTAAAAATACGAATATGGGGAAGAAAGGTCAATAGAAAGAAACTGAATTGAGATTAATGAAAAATAAAACAGTGACGAAATGTACACCAAAAAGAGATAAAGAAGAAAAGACTATACGAAAAAGATGCGGAGGCGCAAATCAACTCGTACCGGAATTCGAACAATGTCCAAAATCGGAACAAAAACAGAACAAATAATAATGCAAGAAACGGAAACGAATGAAGACAAAAAAAATGTAAGAAGCAAACAACGAAAAAAAAAAAGATATAGAACAATAAAAATTAACGAAGGTTACAATTCAACAGAGGCAAAAACGAACCAATTAAAGAACACCAGAAATAAAAAAAAAAAAAAAAAAAATAAAAAGAAGAAAAAAAAAAACCGGGCCTAGAAGTAACACAAACACAATGAAAGGGGCATAAAAATAAAAACACGAAGTGATGAAATATAAAGGATTAAAAAGATGGAATAGTAAAAAAAGGGAAAAATTGAAATATTAATTCTTGGACATGGCGACAAGGCAAAAACAAACTGAACAAAAACGCAAAAGGAACAATAGCATAAATTTAAAAGATAGCCACGATTTGTTCTCCAAACCTTTAATTTCAAACCTATAATGTATAATACAAACATATAATACAGAATGTACTGTTGCCCCACACAGAAATTATTGAAAATTAAACGTATGCATTTTTGCACCATGTGGCGCAAACCTAACCCTTGGCATTACATGACTAAGAGAATATAGGAAACTAATTTACTCGTATTTCAATAGTTCAATATTATATCGACAAGTAACCATTCAGATGTTATCCTCATCTCATTGCACTTCTTTGCGAATTGGTTCGAGGTATTTACTAGTTCTGCGCGAATATGCATATGGTAGTCATACTTAGCTCCTCGATAGATCCATATGTTGTATACAGATTATGTAGTCGAATATAGATTGGAGATTCTTTGTTGTTTGGAACAAAGTGTATTGGTAGATTACCTTGTTGGGAAATACTATTAATATTCGTGTGGATAAGTATTGCATAATACAACAAGCCTAGTCGAATGCTCATTTGCTAAGTGTGTTGTTGTGGACGGCGAACTTGTAAATTCGCTGCCTTCCCATCCTGCGCAGCGCGCCCTCTTGGCGGATCGCTGGAGAAGCAGAGGGAGCCCGGGAGACGCGCCTGAAAGCGGACTCAGAGATTCGTTACTTGCAACTTCCGAAATTCATTGTTCTATCACCTTCCCAAAGACGTTTGAAGCTTCCTTATATTTCCGAGCCTCGGCAGGTAAAGAATAGTTTTGAGATTTTCCCTTGATGGTGAACACTCATCACCCAACACCCAGTCTCGAGGTCCAGGACTTTTAATTCGTCTTCCCTCGCTTTAGGAAGTTTACTCTCCATGGCTTTCTCACTTCCTTGACGTTTCCCTATTCTGGGGACTTTTAATCCCCCAAACGAGGATGTTTACCTATACCTGTTCGCTTTTCTTCGAATTAAAATCGCTGGCGTTACAGGAAGAACCCGCTAGGACCTCGGGGTTGTCACACGAAGGTGTTGGGAGCCCCTCCCTCTTGAAGGTGCGACTGAACTTTTTCCTTATCGGGAGGCATGAAATGTTCTTGCTCTTCCTCTCCGGGGCTTAAGAGACAAAGATAGCAAAGATACAAATGAGAACATACTAATTAAACTAATTTTTTGTTGGTCTCAGTTAATGCGCAGACGTCCTATTGAAATTTTTAACTTTGTTGAATACCTACGTCATATTTCGTTGAAATGCCTAGTATATAACAAGTTTCAAAAATCATGGTCTAATTTCGTTTCCAACGGGCTCTTTCTGAAGCTTGTTTATAGTTGCAAGCTTGGCGATTGAGTCAAGAACTTTTTTAAGATTTTACGGTGATGGAATGTTGTCCCACAGTTCCACTCCCAACTTGGAGGGCCAGCCGGTACTACTGCCCTCAAATTTAGGCAATTGACAATACAGGAGAACACATATCCTGGAGGTAATTTGGGTTTCTAGAGCTTCATCTGCCAACCGGAAGTGTCGTTCGTCTCCTTTCACTTAAGGTGCTTTTAAAAATTTCCATTATATTAGCATGAATTATATTTGCTCTCTTACTTCACGACTTACGGGGCAATGAATGCAGAGCTTGCTGCAAAGAGAGGAAAGATCGAAATGAGAACATAGTCACGACAAAGAAGAAACAAAATAACATGTAGAAAAAGAAATAAACTAGACACAAAATATAATAAAAAAGAATAATAGCAAAAATGTGAGGAAAAAAAAAAACCAAAAAGGCGAAAATACAAAAAACAAGAAATAGAAAAATACTGGAATTAGATTTACGTAAAAATGAAACAAAGAGACAAATGTATCAAAAAGGAATAAAGAAAAGAAAAAATACAAAAAGGAACGATACACACATTCAACCAAAGACACAAAAAAAAAAAATTAAACAAAAAACAAAAAAAGGAAAAACAAAAATAAAGACGTAAAGGAAAAACCTAAAGGCAAAAGAACGAAAACAAAGAAAAACACAATGAAACAAAATTTACAAAGACGAAAAATGTCCAAAAGAGAGCAATTATAAAAATATTGCAGTCAAATAGATTATTAGTAACACAAGAAGAATAGGTACACGATTACAATGTGTAAACACAGAATAGAAAAAAAAAAATTAAAAAAAAAAAAAAAACAAAAAGAGAAAGACACAAATAATTGGGAAAATCACAAATAATTTCTTCGACGCAAAAAATGACAAACAAAAAGGGAATATACACATCTAAAGAACGAAAACAAAAAAAAAACACACTTAAAAAACACCCAAATAACAACAAAGAAGACACAAATGAAAACAGAGAATCATGAAAACACAAATATATGTTACAAAGCCACAAGAAGAACGCAAAAATTACAAGAACACAGAAAAATACGAAGAACAAAACAAGACAGAAAATGGAGAAAGATAACAAAAAAGATAAAACAGATACAAAAACGAACAAAGACGCAAAACGTTACAATGGCACAAAATAAGATCATAGACGCGAAAAGAAAAAAACACAAGGGCAAGGAGAGAAAGTACAATAAAAACAAGACTAATTATGGAAAATACAAAATATAAAAGAGAAACTAAAACGTGTTCTAGACAAATCAAATACAAAAAAATTATTGAAGTCACAAAAGAACAAAGAACTAGGAAGACAAATAGACAAAAATAAAAACATAGCCATTGGACTAAGATTCCTAAGTTTTCTCCGGTCTTCCAGTTTTTCTTTCGAACTTATACTCTAAGGGGCCTTCACACCTCTTCCATTCTTCCTAGTGTCCATGTCATATCAGTCGCCTGTATTCTATTACACCAAATACATCAGCTTATATATATTTTCTGTTTTATTTCTTCACACTGATATTTTGCAACTTCTCTGGAGGCTGTCTATTAGATATACATATGGCAGCTCCTCCCGTCCATTTTTTTGTTGACGAAAGCTGACATGTTGAAATACTTTGCGGTGTTGAAATACCTCGCCATGTTGAAATACTTCGTCACGTTCCGTTGGAATGCCTTGTTTACAAGTTTCAAAAACCATTGTTTGTTTTCGGCTCCAAAGTTTTCTTCCTAAAGCTTGATTATAATTGCGAGGTTTGCCATTTGGATCAAGAACTTTTTAAGATTTTGCGGTCATGGAATGTTGACCCACCACCCAAATCCCAACCTGTAGGGACTGCCCGCTTTTCTGCCTTCATATTAAGGTCATTTAAGATTCAGGTGGAACATATCCCGGTGGTCACTCGATCTCCAGAACCTGTTCGCCACCCAAACCGCATTTGTCCGTCGCTTTTCACTTGGAGGTTCGTTTTAAATTTTTCTTTATCGGAAGATTTTGGAATATCTTTGCTGTTACTACCCGATATCAAGGCACAAAGAGTAAAGATAAAAAGAAGAGCACAGTCGAGATATAGAAAAAGCATCAAAATGGATCAAAGATAAAAATGGGAAAATGAAAATCAACTATACAAAATATGTCAAAAAGAAAATTGGCAAAACGCATATAAAAGAGGAGAGACCAACAAAATAAAAAAGATGAATATAGAGAACGAAGATAAATAGAAACTGGAATGAGATTAATGAAAAAAATTAATAAAGTGACAAAAAGTACGACAAAAAGAAAAACAAAAAGAGATAAAACCACAAAAAAGGAAAAAAAAAATTGTAACAATATAATTGGAAAAACATGAAAAAAGATAAGGAAGGACATAGTAAAAAAAGAACGAAGGTTACAAATCAACAAAGATAAGAAAGAACCAACAATAAAAGTCCCCAAAATAACGCAAACACATATGCAGAAATATACAGAGACATAAAGGAACACAAAATGAAATAAAAAACATAAAAATGCAAAGAACAATTACAAAAAAGCAAAATTAAAAAAACAACCCATATAAAAAGAAGCAATTGGACTATGATTAATAGAGATATGTATGGACAAGCAGACACAAATAAACCAAACTACAAATGAGACAAAATTAAACTACAGAAAAAAAAAAAATGCTAAGAAAGCAGTGAAAACCAAAGAAAAAATAAAGAAGGCAGAGATAGCGAAATAATACACAGAAAAGCAAAAAGAAGAAAGGCGTTAAAAGAATAATTATTCAAAAGAGGAACAAAATCACAAATATGAAAAAAGTCACGAAAAAATGAAGAACCCGACACAAAATTTAACAAATATCAAAAAGAATATAAACAAACCAACAAAACCTAAAAACATATCAAACGACACACGGAAAACAATGTAAGAATTGGAAACAGTCACAGAAAAACGTTGCAACATGTAACAAACAAAATAAGGACACTGACAAAACAACAACAACAAAGCCGAACACAATAAAAATCAATTACATCAAATAGTAACAATGAAAGAGGTGCTACAAACTTACGAAAACAAGACAAAACAAGATCAAAGCCAACAAGCAATCATAGGCACAAATAGAAACAATAACACAAAATGGAAGTTACGAAATAACAGACTCAAAATCGAGGGCGAAATTAAAATTAAACGACAAAAGTATGACAAACGCACAAAAGGAACAAATACAAAACTTAAAATAAAAGCACAAAAATCTGACAAAAATTTAACAGAACACAGAAATAAAAAAAAAAAACAACAAAAATGAACTGTTTAAATAAGGAAGAGGCACAAAAAACCAACAAACCAGGATACAAAACAAAATATAAAACAACACACACAAATGAAGACAGACAAAAAAAGAACAGAAAAAACAAAAAAAAAAAAAGATAAAAAAAAAATATTCGGAAAGAACTAAGACACAAAAGAGTGCAATGACACTAAATCAGGACAAAAATGCTGAAAAGAAGAGACACAAAATCAAAAAATTTGAAATGGAATCAAGACAAAAATGAGAACTTTTTCCAGTGAGTGTTTTATAGTGTCCACCGTTTCCCATAGTCGCCACTTCATTGTGTCCAATACATTCACTTTGTTGGAGGGTCAAGGTATCATCATTTTGCATACTGCTATCCCTATTTTCTCCGGTCTCAACCTTTTCTTCCAATCTTATATTTTCAACGGCCATAGCATCTTTTCGCTTATTCTTTGTGTTAATGTCATAACAGTGTCTCGTATTCTATTCCAATATATCTGCTTGTATACGTTTTGTTTTATTTTTACATGAATATGTTCTAATTTGAATATCCTGCAATTTCTCCGGAAGGCGTCCAATAGACGTGCATATAACCGTTCCCACTTAACATTTTTTGTTGTCCTCTGTTGGTGCGCAGGCGCCCAACCGAAATATTTGAATTTTGTTGAAATACTTCGCAACGTTTTGTTGGAAAAACTTGTATAAAATAAGTTTAGAAATTCATTATCTCATTTCGTTTCCTAAGACGACTTCCCTAAGCTTTGTTATACTTGCGAGGTTCGTTTGAGTCAAGAAATTATTTAAGATTTTACGGTAGTGGAGAGTTGACCCACCGCCAACTCCCAACTTGGAGTGCCTGCCCGCTCTTCAGCTTTCAAATAAGGTCACTGGCGATACAGGAAGAACTCCCGGTGGTTACTCGGTCTCTAGAGCCACATTTGCTGCCTGAAAGTGTTTTCCATCCCCTTCACTTTAAGGTTCGTTTGAAATTTTTATTTATCGGAAGGCATGAAATATCTTGGCTGTTTTACTCCAGGACTTACGGGGCAAAGAATCTAATAAAGAATTATAATGTAGTTACGATAAAAAAGCCACAAAATAGAAAAAAGGCCAAAAATTGATTATAAACTAGGCACAAAATATCGAAAAAAAGATAATCGGTACAAAAAAGAGCAGGGACGAAAAGAAAAAGACAAAAATACGATAATAGGGAACAAGGACATAAATAGAAACTGGAATGAGATTAATGAAGAAATGAACCAAGAGACAAAAATATGACAAAAAGAGAAAGATCAAAAAGAACGAAGATACATGTGAAACTAAGAAAGGAATGAGTACAATTAAACAAAGGAAAACAAAAACAAATATGACAAAAATGCAAAAAAAAAGGAAAAAAACAAAGAAAGGTCCAGAACAACAATAAAACAAAAAAGAGACAAAAGAATAAAACACAAAACGGTGAAATAAAAAAGGCATAAAAGCAGAAAAGGAAAAAATAAAAATTAAAACTCACAAAAAAAGAACAAATGGACTAACATTATTATAGACCTACATGTTCAAAAAGTTAAAAGTAAACGAATACACAAACATTCAAAATACAAAAAATGCAGAAATTTAAAATAATAAAATGTATAAGAAAAGGTGAAAACCAACTAAAAAATAACGAAAACACAGAAATGTCCAATGATACACAAAGGGCCCAAAAGAGTGCAATAAGGAAAAAAAGCACAATGATTATTAGAAACAACAAGAACAGGTACATGAAAGGAACAATTACACAAAATAAGAACAAAAATAAAAAATGAAAAAGTCACAAAAAAGTATTCTAAAAACAGGGTTGGGAAAAATGACAATGACAAACAATGAAAAAATGAATGAAAAATAAAAAAAAAAACAAAAAAAAAAAGGAAACACTTCTTCTGCTTCATGTATTTATGCCTTAAGGCCTTTTTCCACATTAAGAGTGAGTTTCTCCATCTTGTTAAGGGGCGGCCAACATTTCTTCTTCCTTTAGGATTATACGTGTACATTATTATGGGAATTCTGTTGGGAGGCATGCGTTGGATATGATCATGCCAGTTGCTTCTAAATGATTGGATTCTGTCCATCAGATTGAATATATTCAGTTCGGTTCTGATGTCATCATTATATTTTTTAAGATATTGTAACCTTCTACTGAACGTACGAATTTCATTTCGGCGCTTTCTATTTTTCTTCTGTCTGTTCTATTTATTGTCCAGTTTTCGCATGCATAAGTTAGCATGGGTACTGCCATTGCTTTGTAGAATTTGAGTTGCGTGGTTTTTAAAGTCTTGTTTTTTAATGTTCTTCTTATGTCCCACACATGTTATAGAATCTATTTAATTTCCGACTTATGTCATTTTTCTGGCAGTAAGACACATTGAAGCCTAAATAGGTAAAATTGTTGCTCTGTTCTATGGGTTCATTATTAATCACAATTTTACATCTCATGTGGTTTCCTTCAAAACCCATTGATTTTGTTTTCCTAGTGGAGATTTGCATATTGTATTTGGTTGCCTGTTCATTTAGTTTGTGTGCTGCAATTTGTAATTCATCTTCTGAGCTACTAAAAATAACTTGGTCGTCAGTAAACAATATGGTATTTAGAGATTTGTCATTTATTTTAAAATGTGTTTTCAATTGCCCTTGCCAATGCCGGACAATCTCGTCTCTCTCTCTCTCTCTCTCTCTCTCTCTCTCTCTATATATATATATATATATATATATATATATATATATATATATATATATACTAAATAGAACTGGCGGAAGGGGGCACCCTTGTTTGACTCCTTGATTCATTTGTACAAATTTATTACTTCCTTAAGATTCTTTATCAATGCATATTTTAGTGTCGAAGCAGAGGCTTTGTATTGCTCTTATTAGGTGGGCTGGGAATCCTTTTTTATGCATTATCTCCCAGAGTTTCTTTCGTGACAATCGAAGGCTTTTACATAGTCTATAAATAGTATATATGTCGGTAAATTAAATTCTCGTCTCTCCTGTATTAGCTGTTCCACTACAAATATGCAGTCGGAACATGAGCGACCTTTACTAAAACCGCACTGTTCCTCTAATAACATGCTCATTAATTATATTCAATCTCCGAGTTATTATCTTAGCATATATCTTATAGATTGTGTTGAGAAGACTTATTCCTCTATAATTTTGACACTCCTGTCTGCAACCTTTCTTCAAGATAGGGCATATAATTCCTTTCCTCCAATCTTCGCGAATGGTGTATCTCCTCCAACACATATTAATTATTTCCAGGAATCTCCTCCTTATTTCATTCGGTGCATACTTTAATAGTTGAGCATTCATGCAATCAGTTCCTGGTGACTTCTTACTATTGAACGTTTTAAGTATGTTGTTCAGATCGTCGAGTTCAATGGGGTCCGCTTCTATTATTGTTTCCGATAAGGGGTTTTCAGGAGTCTGTATTTGTCCACAGCAACTGATAGTATGTAAGCCATTATTTCTCGGAGATGTTAATTTTTAGTGCATCTCTTTCTGTCGAATTTAGACACTTCATTATTTTATAGGCAGTGTCTTGTGATCCATGACAGTCGTGTTCAATCTCGCTTATATACCTATCCCAACATTCCCGCTTTATCTTTCTAATTTCTCTCTTAGCAATGGCACTTTTATTTTTATATGCTATTTTGTCTTCCACAGAATGTGATTGGACCGGCCTTTTTCTTTTGATAATAATTTCCTGTATTTTTTCGTTCGAATTTTAACCCTTTTTTTTCTAAGTTTTATTATATTACCATTCAACATTTACATCTGCACTGATCTAGAGACGTTAGCAATCTTGAGCAGTATAATCTTCTTATACTCTCTTGTTGTAGCAGGTATACTTTAAAATTGTTTTTTTTAGTTAGTGCCACATAAAATGGAGAAAAAAATGCGCGTTTGTGTGAGTTTTCGGCGCACCGTTATGTACGAATGTTATATTGTTTCCAAGAGTAAGATATCATGTTTTAGTATGTGTCAAGGTTGTTCTTTTATGTAATATGTTACGTATTAGCCAAGGGAAGCGCGAACACAGTTAGGGAAATATTTGTTATACTATTGTAAAACAAATCAATCATCCGTTTATTAACGGTGTTGCACAGACATTCGCGGTGGCAACGATCTATTTCGAAAATTGGGTGTTTTATTTAGCAATAAGCAGAAGAAACGCGAAATACGTATCCAGTTCCTAAATAGATGATAGGCACCCTGTTTCCCTTATGGAGCGGCTTCGCGGATTCACACTCTCAAATAAATTCCATTGAAAAGATTGTTTACTTCCAAGGCGAAGGGAAATCCGTTTTACTTGTGTTAATTAAATATGCAGATAGTATGTTAAATTTTGGCCCGGCAGCTGACGTCGAGCGGGCGGAGCGGAGGCGCAGACACCGCCGCGGCGCCAACGCCGGCCGCGCAGGACGGCGCGGGGCTGACGGTAGCGCTGCCCAGATGCAGCCACAGGCCGTCGAGAGCGGCAGCCAGGCTCACACAAGGCGACGCCGCCCACCACCCAGAGAGCTAATGCCAACGCCATCCCGGATCGGGCCTCAAGCGGCCCTCCTGACGACCCGAGCCGGAGTCCGCGCCGCCAGCAGCCGCTCGCAGCGAAGCGCCACGCGACCCCTACGTCGCCCTGGTGCCCTCGCCCCACGATGCGCCAGCGACTGACGGAGTCACCCCGGAGCAAAGCCCGCGCTTCACACGACCGGACCCAGCAGCCCTGCAGGAGCGGCCGCCGGACGCTTTCGACCCTGGCAGCCGCCAGTCACCCACGGAGGATGACATGATTATACCTGTACACAAGTTTCTCTTCCCGGCCCGCCTCAATTCCACCCCCGCCTTAAACCACTTCCCTGGTAACAAGAACGAAGCCTGCCAGAAGGGCTGCAGCCGAGCGGCCGTGTTCGAAACAGTCGGACACGTCACTAATGAGTTCCGATACAACATGCTAGATACGGCGTTATGGCGCACATTTGCGAGCACTACAGGGAGCCCCCGGTGTCGAGCGGACGGAAGGCTATAAAAGAAATCCAGGTAGTGGTGGATAACGAGCGCCCGGACCTCGTACTCGCGCGGGGCCTACCCTCCGTCATCATTGAAGAAACGATGGTGGCGGCGCGCGCCGGCAAGCTGCAGGAGAAACACGAGAAAAAGAAGAATAAATATGGTGCTTCCTGTGCATCTCTCCTCAGCGCCGACTTCGCCTCCGCCGAAATGATCCCACTGGGGGTTGGCGCGCAGGGCGAATGGTACCCGGGAAGCGACGCCGTGCTTCTTAAAGGTCTCGAATGGCTTAAGCTGAGAGCATCATTGCCGAAGCCATCACCGGGAGCGCGGCGAGATACTTCGCCCACACGACTAAGCCCTATTTCGCCCCGAGCGGGTTCAGGGAGATCGTAGACAAGATCTGCGCCCCGCACTACCGGCAGCAGCAACGGCAGCGGCGGCGGAGCGGCACCCGCCCCACAGGCGGCAGCCGCAGTGAGTGCGCTGAGAAACGTGTAGTATGATCGTGGTCCGGTGTAACGTGTTCCTGCATTAATGTGTAGCGCATCCATACGCGGACTTCGTAGGGCGTGAGATATGTTTCGTTGTATAATAGGCTAGCACCAGAGTTCTTTGCTACATTTGTGCTCTTTTCTGATGAGTGGTTTAATATTTTGTCGTACCTATTAATGATTATATGTCCTTTTGTGCACCCTACTAGTTAAATATCTTATCTATAACAATGTCTCAACCAATGTATTAACGTCCGTTTTAATGCCTTAATGCTTGATAAGTGAACACCAAATGCCTATAAATCTCAATTTTGTTCTTTCTCAGATTAACGCTATAATGCTTTGATTAGCGATGGCATTGTAATTATTTCACTGATACTTGTTTAGAGTGAATGCATTAACCCTTTCTCTACCTAACTGTAATTTTTATTGGAATTTTTATTTTCTTTGAATATCAAAGCCATACCATCCAATTCAATGCAGAAAATTAGTCAATCCTTTCAACTTCCTAGGAGCAATCGAAGGTAAAATGCAACAAACTTTAGATCGATTTTTTCAGCAGCAACAATGGGACATCGGTACAGAAATTTTGAACACTTGTTTGCCCCATCAATAACTACATAACCTAGCGGAACATATATGTCCCATTGATAGTGAAAGAGTTAATACTTTTCATTTACATATGTGCTCTTGCCCGAATTTGTTTCAATATTTTGAACAGCGACAGGGTTTGCTCCGACTATATGATCAATATCCTGATTAGCGATTATATTCGTATCTACATGTTGATGCCTTGTGTATATAAATATTTAAATGTGATATCCAATGCTTTAGTGTCTTTGATAGGTTCTTTTTGCTGTGTATATTAGTATCTAAATGTCTAATGTCCCGTGTATGCCGAAGTTTGCATGTCTCATTCAAGACTGTAGTGTCCTCATTAGGTTCGTACGCAAACTTATTACTAATATGTGAGTGTGCAGAGAACAGTATGTGAATACGCAAATATACGAATATACAAAAGAGCACAAGACGAACATTAGACTATGGACTGGCAATCAAGATGGCAAAACATGTTCAGTGAAGGAAATATGTGTACAATACTAAAATAGTAGAATTTGTAAAGTAAAATGTTAATAAATATTTTCTTTTCACTTAATATCTGCAAAAAAAAATTTCAAACAATTAACTCGGTTCCCTCTTAAATGTATATACTAATCAAGTTTTAAATACAACACTCGGTAGTTCCCTGTGTCAACTACAGGTGACACATCTTTGATCATTTTCTATAAATAGTCGTTTACGAATTTAAGTAAGTTTTATTATCACAAAACTCGTGTTTGAGCGTCTCTTGAACGCACTAAAATGGAACTTTGACAACACGGCTACTAGGAGGAATTGTTTTTATATATTCAAGATTTCTTGCAGCCATTTTGTCGCATCGAGCACTTCTACTCCTACTCACAGAAATTGGAAGAAAAACGAAGTACAAATAAAGAATAACTTGTTTACTGCAATTTCCAAACTGCAAATAATTAATTAGTAATTGTCATTTGATATCTAACTGTTGGTGACGGACTGTACAGGCCGAAAATTCCGGGTGTCACCTCCAGGTGAACCGGGAGTGGAGCTTGTTTGATATACAATTAATGCTATGGTCAAATTTCGGGTGGACGCATTCTTATGTCTTTCATTTTTATCGTTTGCTCTTTAGTAGTGCAGGAGAGTTTAGAAGGAATAAATGAACATTACCCAGCCAACATTTTCTTTGGTTATCATCTGATAATGCTCTGATCATCGATGAAGCATCCGGTGACGAAACTACAAGAGACACGAATCGTCCGCCCGGATAACTTTTGTACTCTTTTGTGTTGAAGTTCACGGAACAATGAAAGATGATTCATGTTATATCCACAATACACTGCGTTTGTAAAAGGAATTATTTATTCATCATGTGTATACAAGGCAAATTCTCTAGATATAATATTCCCCTCAGTTTGCCTTCGCTGCTGACGTCCCGTCTTGGGTACGGCCGCTGCGGCGATCCATGTGTCAGGATCCGGGCCCGCGCCTCCACTAGGCTTGTAACTTGATCTTTACGGCATATTTTTTTAAGGTTGTAGGTTGTAGAAGTTTTCTATCTTCTTATGAAGACTGCTAGCCTTGCAATTCTTCCACTCTTGGCTCCATTTGGTTTTCATTTTTCTATGCAAGTATTTCCAGATATCACTTGTTGTATATGCTATATTATGTACATATTTCACTGACCGTAGGTCGACTAGTGATGTTGGAAAATGACTTCCTGGTGCAGTCAGTGATATATCTAGATGAAGGGGAATCCAGAAAATAATTTTTTACCAAGCCTTTGAATAAAGTGGTGTAGCTCCTGAACCTTGATAGCCATTTCAGAGTTTGAATTTTTGTTGTAGCATAGTTTTATTGTCGAAAGTGAGTTTGTGAATACAATTATATTTGAGTGCAACGATTGATGTATCATTTTTAGAGCTGTCATTAAAGCATAGCTTTCAGCACTATTAGTACTGCAATAGTGATGTAGTAGGAAGCTACATTTTCATTCGGTGTATATACAAGTGCTTCAGTATCTTGGTCCCTTGTTTTGTTACTAATATAAAAATGGGAGTAATTTTTATATTTCTGGATTACTTCTTTAAATTTGGTGCTCCAGTCTTCTTTTGTTAAGTTGTTATTGTGATAATCAGTGAGTGATAACTCTATTGACATTTTTCCAATGGCCACGGTGGTATCTGGAATTGTCTGTGTTTATCAGAACTTATATTTTTAATGTCTAGTTCTTTAAGTTGTTGGGTTATTCTACTGTACATCGGTTTATATCGAAGATGACTATTATAGATCTTCTGTAGCTGAGGAAAAACGTCATTGTGTATTATTGGGTTAGTAGACGAGGCGGCTTTGGCAGCATACTTGAGATTGAGGGTTTTCCTTCGGTGGTTTAAGGAGGTTTCTTGGGACTCAATAAGTATACTTCCTATGGGGCTGGTGTGGAAGCACCCAGTACATATTCTAAGCCCTTTATTGTGTATAGATTCTATTTTCCTCAACTCTTTTTTGTTAGCAGATTGGAATAATAATGAACCATAATCGATTTTTGATCTAACGAACGCTTTATATGTTAGTAGCAAGAGGTTTTTATCAGCTCCCCAGTTGTTGTTGTTGGAGAGATATTTAATAATGTTAAGTCTGTTCTTGCATTCAATGATTAATTCTTGTAAGTGAATCTTCCATTTTAATTTTGAATCAAATTGGAGTCCAAGAATTTTCATTTTATTAACAAATCTAAGAGTTTGATTTCCAAGCTGGAGTTTAGGGAATACTGTATTAGCTATCTTTGAAAAAAACATGCATTCGGTTTTCTTGGTGAAATTTAAACCCTGTGATCATAGACCATTGAAAAATTGAGTTTAAGGCTTTTTGCATGATCTTTTGAGTAGATAGGAGAGATTTCCCTTTGCATAGTACAGTTATGTCATCTGCATATTTTCTAGTGATAACTGGAGGTTGAACCTCCTTGTCTACATCATTAATTGCTAATAGGAAGAGAGTCACACTTAGCACGGATCCTTGAGGTACACCATTTTCAATCTGCTTTATATCTGAGAGTTGACCATTGATCCTGACTTGTAGTCTGCGATCAAGGGTAAAATTTTTTATAAAATCATACATATTTCCTTTATTCCTATTTCTGCAAAATTTTAAATCCGTCTTTTCCATACCATGTCGTACGCTTTCTCTATATCCAGACTAACAGCAATCACATGTTGATTGTTCATGAAAGCCTCTTGAATATGACTATCAATGCTTATTAGATGTGACATAGTGGAATGTCCAGATCGAAAGCCGAATTGATTATCATTTATGATTTTTCGAGTATCAAGGAACCATCTGAGGCGTTTATTGATAATTTTCTCAAGTATTTTGCACATGTTACATGTAAGTGATATAGGACGGTAGTTATCAGGTTTGGATGGGTCTTTTCCAGGTTTAGCAACAGGTACTACTATGGCCATCTGCCAGATCTTGGGAAATACTCTTTTCTTCCAAATATAGTTATATATGTCAAGTAAAACTTTCTTTCCAAGTATGGGGAGATTTTTAATGAGGATATTCGGAATATTATCTGGGCCAGGAGAGGAATTATTAGTGGATTCAATGGTTGTAAGAAGTTCTTCCATGGTTATGGGATTATTTGACTGAAGTGGTGTGCATTTGTCATCATAATCATCTGAAAGTTCTACTTTTTCTTCATTTTTAAATTCTTGAAAGGCAGCGGAGAAATTTTGAGAGCTAGAGTTTCTGACAAATGTATTAGCTAGTACGTTGAAAATATTTGCAGATTGTGTAATAGTTTTATTTCCTTCTTGAAGAAAATGTATCTGGCTACCTCTTTTGTGTCCCTTAATTGCATTTATTTTTCTCCACGATTCTCTTATACTGTTTTGTGAGCTAATAGATGACACACATTTATTCCAGGAGTAGCTTTTACTCTCTTTAAGGATTCTTCTGGCGAGAGCTCTTGTCCGTTTGTATTCAATTTTGTTCTCTTCAGTTTTATGTTTTTTGAACCGGTTGTAAGCATGATTGGATCTTTTAATTGCTTCTTTACATTTCTCATTCCACCATTGAACGCATTTGTTTTTCAGTGATGGTGTGCAACTTCCTATAGATTCATTTGCTACATTCCTTATGATGTGAGAAAATTTATCAATCAGTCTATCCACATTTTCACTTACTTGATAGTTTAAGTCAAAATCTTCAATATACATGTTTATAAATTGGCAATA
Organism: Teleogryllus oceanicus; assembly: GCA_964035755.1. Classification (NCBI taxonomy): domain Eukaryota; kingdom Metazoa; phylum Arthropoda; class Insecta; order Orthoptera; family Gryllidae; genus Teleogryllus; species Teleogryllus oceanicus. Next base: position 49,509,735 of record CAXIVR010000001.1, on the reverse strand, counting down.
CTTATTCCAATTAGCCTGATTGAAGTTCCATTTTATTATTCCATAATTAGTGGTAGACATTCCTACAGGAGTAGAGACACTAGTAAATAATGGGAAGTGGTCACTATCATGGGGATATTCTGACACAAACTAGCTGCATTTTTTAGCAAAATTTATAGAGCTAAATGTGAGGTCAATACTACTTAAACTTCCATTACTTATGTTAATGTGGGTAGGCTGCCCAGTATTTAATAACATTATGTTTGTTTCATCTACGACAGTTTCAAGTTTACTGCCTCTAGAGTCGCTTTTTTTAGACCCCCACAATGTGTTATGTGAATTAAAATCTCCAAATATTAAAAATGGTTTGGGAAGTTGCTTTACAATATTGATGAGCTCACAAATTTCAAAGGGTAGCTGTTCGGTAAGTATATGTTGCATATACAGATTTGAACTGGGGATGATATTTGGATAGCCACCAGTTCTACATCAGTGTCAATATCCAACTCAACAGCTGAGTAAGGTTCATTTACATATGTTGCAACCCCTCCGCATGCAATATTGGAATTCTCTCTATTCTTGTTGAAGCATTTAAAGTGTTTTATTTTACTACTTTTGTTGTTTTTGAAGTTAGTCTCTTGCAAACATAAGACATCAGGATTATATTGGTGGCATAATAGCTGTAATCTTTCGTATCTAGGGTAGAATCCATTCACATTCCATTGTAGGATGAGCATGCCAAGAATAGTTTACCAGCTACTAATCTGTTGATGAATATTCAGATTCATTCTGTATTTCAATACATTTTTTAAGTTTACTTAAAATTCTTGTAAACCTGTTTTTTGTAGATCTATCACAGAGTGAGAGGTAGGTCTCACTCATCATTGTAATTAATCCTTGTATATCTGTAGTGTAGTCTTTTGCAATCATTGCTGGGTTGTTAGATCCAAAAGTGTTTTCCAAGAAGCTTCCAAATTGTTCATAGGATAGTGGATATTTATCCCCATTGGTTTCAATTGTGTTCCTAATTTCTACAGTTAATTCTTCAACAGTTTTTGTTTGATTATTTAAAGGTTCTTCAGTATATTCAAGTTTCTTTTTCTTTTTATTCTGCCTTGTGTTCTTGTCCCCCTGAGACTTTTTACTGGGAGTACTTTCTGGTTGAATTGATGACTCTGAAGGTAAGGGTTGTTTTTAAGGGGATTGTTTTTGTTATTTCCTTCATTGCATTATTTACTGTTTGTGGGGTTGTACTGATGTTAAGGTTAGGTACTTGCTGGGTGGAACTTTCAGATGTTTCCATGTCATTTGCATTAGGTTGATTTGGACACAGTTGAGCTATGTGTCCTTCTTGTCTACAAATGAAACAAGACATGTTATCGGTAGACAGAAAGATACGGTATGATGTATTATCAAAGTATATCACAAGAGAATCTGGAAGTTTGTCTGTGTCATCAGATTCAATATACACCTGTCTCCTGAAACTCATTATATGTGACAGTCCTGGTTCTGATAATCCTGCTTTAATAAATGAAATCTTTTTAGTAGTTACTATGTTCCTGCTAAATTCTGCTTCTATTACATCATGAGGTATTATTGGACTAACATTGGAAATGGTAACTCTTTTGTGCTTACTAATAAGTGGTCTGACGCCTAATTCTATGTTATTAATGTTAATTGTTTTGTTATTATCAGTAAAACTTGATGCGCTCCCTGAGCGCATAGGATCCGGGGTACGTTACGTTTGGTGCGCTGATGTCAGCTTTTTCATCGGCGTCTCTGGTAGCGTAGTATTGTCTCTGTGCCCAACTCCTGGCTTAAATTGGTGAGATTATGAAGGATGGTAGAGCGTCGTTTCGATTGATTTCAATTTCTTCCGTGAAGCGATTGTAAGCCGAAAGAAGATGAATTGATTGTAGGCCGAAAGATGATGAAAGAATGATGATTGAATTTTCCTACTGCTCTATCGATTTCGGAAGATGTGGCGGGGGCGCGGTCGTAAGAATGAAGTTGTGGGCAAGTCTATTTCGAAAATGTTTGAATATAGATTTTGAAATTGAGTTGGGATATATGCCAAGATAGATTGCGGAAATAATAGGTATGTGGTCGGACTGTAACTCGGAAAGAGGATTGGGTACTGACCGGTTAAGAGAGGAAGAGTGAATAAGTATATCTAAAATGTGGGTAAGAACAGTGAGGGTTGGGTTATATATGGTTATATATGAAGAAGACCGCCTGTTTGCGATTTGCGTCTGCAGCCCCATCTGACGCGTTTCACATTTATGTCGCCTGCGAGCAGTATTGTTTCGCCGACGGAGACGAGCGCAGTTATGTCCTCAGTTATAAATTGACAAGGGCTACGGTAGACGCAGATGAAGGTGATGGGACCCGTTGCGGTGCCTACTTCTACTACTGTAGCCGCCATTGTTTGTAGAATCGGCGTGTTAATGCGCGTGTGCGGGGGAGCGCGCCGGATTGCTATTGCGGACCCGCCACCTCGGTCTGTAGATCGGTCGTCGCGGTTTGTATGCTTGAAGTTAGAAAATTTTCTTGTATTAATAGGATTGCTATGGAACAGTCTTCGCAGATTTTTTTCAATTTTAGATTTGCTAGCGGAAACTAGGCGTTTCGGGACGCGATGTGGTAAAGCCGGTTTTGCGGAGGAGGCATTTAAAACAGGGGAGCGACGGCTTGTACTGCAGTAAGTACTTTGGTGAGCATGTCGTCTGGCCCTTTAAGGATGTAGCATCTGGCGCGCTGCTACCCGCAGTACTGTCCTGTAATGTGGGTTCCTTCTGCCAGGAGACATAGGGCTGTATTCTCGAACCGCTGCCAGGGGCTTGCCAAGAGTAGCAGGCTCCCAGAGTTCGAATTTGCGATTCACGAACTCTCTCAGCGGCTGGCAGGCCCCTCGTATGCTCCCAGCAGCGGCTCTTGGCTGGCAGCGGTCGCAAGTGCTGGCAGCATCCTCCCCAGCGTGCTCCCAACCTGGTGTACTTGTGTTTTTATCCCTCTGTGCGTTGTTGTTGAAGTATATTTCTATTTTACACCGACTTTGCTTGAATTTTTGTACACTCCTTTTGATTTACGTCAACCGAGCATACTTTTTGGTCTACTCTATCGAATACACGACGAATTATTGCTTACTCTTTCGAACAATTATTTTTTTATACACTGCAACATAACTTTTCGTGCATTTTGCCAATCAGTTCCATTTGATATAATGGATAACGAATTGCTTGAATTCTATGAATTCATGGAAGAAATGGAGAAGGAAGAAGAACAGCAGCGTCGACAAATGCCTCGCCGTTATGTCCGGGATGTACAGAATCCTATAGAGAGATTTCGGGTCCGCGAATTTCAATGTCGATACCATTTTTGAAATCCACTGTTGTTGATGTGTTGTTTCCTCTGATGCGGAATGTATTTGATGGGGACTTGCGGGGTTTCCCAATATTCCCAATGTTTAAATTATTGACAGCACTAAGATTTTATGCCACATGCCTGTATCAGGTGAGTTTGTGTAATACATTTTTTTATAAAGCCTGCTCTTGGAGTGGAAATTAATTTATTTATAAGTATGGTTTGAGTCTTGGTCTTCGTACTATTTGTGATATTTGAGAGAGCGATAAACAAGAATTGTGAACCCGTATATATTTTTTGTAATTATTTATTTTCTAAATGTTTTTTCTGCAACAATAACACCACTATTTGTAAGTTATTAATAATCTTGTCTTTTTCATGAATATGTGTTAGTTTCAAATTTTGGATCTCTTGCAGGTGTTTGTTTTTTAAATTGAAATGCTCGGCTACCTGCTTCTCATTAGCCATTTGCACCTCAATAACTTCCTTTCGTTTTCCATTTTTGTCGAATGAAAAATTTCTTGGTGCTGCATGGATTCCTTTATCTTTTTCATTCTCAGAAGTACTTCTGCATCGAGTTGTTGTCTTTTTCGTCGTCCTAAACAAAAAAGAAAGAACAAAACATAATTTTTTTCAAAACATCCTGTGGGATCTTTAGATCTCTCTCCTAATGAGAGATTAAATGTTGTAAAACAGATAATGTAAATTAAATGAAAGTAAATGAACATAAATATTTGAGTATAACCATGGAATGATCTTTGAAATTCGGAAAGTTTTTTATAACTCAGTGAAAAAGTAGGGAAACAGGCAACATGCTTTTATGTACCAGTTACTTCTAACATCAATTTAAGTAATTCTAGTTCTAATAGTAATGTTTACAAGCAAACTTCAAAGCACATTTCTGTCAGTTGTAAACACAAAAAGAAGTGCACGATCCATTTAAATAACTGAAATTCATGTGTTTCTACACCCATTGTATAATTCTGTCTTTTTATTGCTGCATCCCATTGCATAATAGCACTCATTTCGATACAGGTTCTTACGAATTCCAGAACTTTACAAACCAATTATTGCCAATTAATCATTGAGAATAGTTCTAGTAAATGTTTCGTTTGATTTTGTTCATTACAACGGCATTTAATATTATAAATTATGCTTGCCAGTTTTCAGTTCTTTTATTATTAGTAATTTTTACCTTTTTGGTTTGCAATATCACTAAAATTAATTGTATGTAATTTCACTTTCACCTATGTGACTAACTGGTAAACCAAAGCCATCTGCGCAGGGCAGGGTAGGAACTCTCCACGAGGTGGCCTTGATTCAATCCTGGTTGGCAACTGCCACGAAACTATTCACAATCTCCAAACGCAGATGTCAACCAACTTTACCACACAATTGTGGATGTGTTATTGGTTTCAGGCTACAATTCACTGGGAATGTACACAAATTAACTGGGTAGTATACAATGTGTGTGTCAACGTTTGTATATTTACTTTCATGATAAAATACAGTTGAAAGTAGAAAGAAAAATAATTTCACTTAGATTTATTGTGTACACTACTTCATCGGGCGTGCGATTCTCGCTGAAGTCGTTCCACCAATCAGAAAAAGCTCCCATTCTGGGACACAGCTGGAAATGATTTCGGAATACCATCGGCCATATTGCCGCTGGCAGCCCCCCGGCCTGGCAGCAAGGGGTCCCCAGGTAGCAGGCTACCAGGCGATTGCTCGGCAGCGGTTAGTAAATACGACCCGTAGCTCCAAGCGGAGCGGTCGATTTCAGGTGTGGGAATTCCTGCACGTTGTTTTGCGGTACTCCGCGGGATGCAGCTGTTGCGGCGCGAAGTTCTTTTGCTTCGTGCAGTTTTTTATCATCTTTTGTCTAGATTATACTGCGTTTAGGTATACGGGCATTCTTTAAAATTGGCGGGGTGCTCCTCCTTGCAGTTCGCGCATTTGGGCTTACTGGTTGTTTTGTCAGCTTTGCAATCAGATGTGGAGTGGTTTCCAGCGCATCCCATGCAGCGGGCAGGGCGGTGGCAGCCGTTTTTAGTGTGCCCCCACAGCAGGCAAGAAGTGCACTGCGTGATCCTATCGCGTTCACGCGCTTCTTCTAAACAGACGCGGCATTGCATTAGATATTTAATACTGGAAATTTCCGGCAGCTGGTTGTAGTTGTTGTCGATTTGGTAGATGCCGAGTGGCAGAAAGTTCTATGGCCCTATTTTTCGCTTCTTCGTATCTTTTCACAGTTCTTCGACATGGTGAACTGTAATGTTCTTTTCGTTTAGATCTGATTTGATATCTTCAAAATTCGCATTGCGGTCTAGGCCCCTGATCATCACGCGGTGGCGTCTTTCCGGGATGGCACGGTGGAAGTGATACGCGCAGATGGCTTCGGTGGTTTTCTCATGGTCTTTGAGCGTGCTAGGGCGAATGATCTGTTCCGAGTTTGTGATCTGAACGCGCAGCGGCTTCTCCCCATTGGTCACCACTTGTGACGATCAATGATCGGCGGCGCGACAAAAGAAAACCACCCATCAGAGTTGGCCTTGTATTGCGCAATTTCTCTTGCTTCACAGCCACCCAAGTGTTCGGACTCATTCATGTCCTTGCTTGTTCTGACTCATTTATGACCTTGCTTAACTTTGCGATTATCAGTTGCTGCAACCGGGTAGACTGCACGTGGGGGATTGAAGCAAGACCAATACGAAGCGGAGGTAGAGAGGTAAAGGAAGGATGCAGGAACGATGAAGTTGTACAGTGATGTGTGATGTTTTGGGACGTTTCCTCACCACAGTAACAAGTTGTTGCTTGTTGGCTGTAGCCCCAATGGCGCGTTATTCCTTTTTTATAGTGGCGAATTCCCCTGTAGGCCTATTTCCACTTTTTGTGTCTTATAAGTCTTATAAGTATGTGGGGCAAATAGTGCGTATTACGTTTTTTGGGTATCGTCTGTGATGCTGCGACTACTTGCAACTTTGGGTAATTGACTACATTACGAAAGTAGGATACTGTATTACCGCCAGGTCTATGGAACATTTTGTATTTACATCTTGTATTGAATTTTAGTAGGTATCTAAATTTCATAGTGTTGTTTTCATCCGGAATCTTCGGTGCAGTTAAAAATGAAGCTGGGAAACTGGTGTAAGGGAGCACGTGGCAAGAGTCGTATCCGAGGGTGATGTTGAATCTGGTATATTCAGTAGTGTTTCATACTTGTGTTGATGGATTACTGACTTTTTACCAGAGCTTTGTGCGAAGGACGTTGATTGTACTTGCGGTAATAAATATCCACACGGAGTACCTTGCGAGAAGTACGGAGCTTTATTGTAAAGAACACCTGGTGTCATTTTTATTGGAATTTTCCATGATTTAGTGTGACTGGGAGAAATTTCTTCTGTGCCGAGAGTATCATTTGACTCAGAATAGAAACCTTTGTTGGTTTTTTTGAATGGTGGTAAGAAGAAAGTCTTCTTTTCCGGATTTGTTAATTGGAATACGTAGTCGTCTCTTGTCTTCCATTTTATATGTAAGTTTTGAGTGCTTTCAAAGTCGATTGTCGTATGTGTGGTATCACCGACATTGACTAGTCTTTCTCTCGTAGTTGCCATGTTGGTAATGTCTATTTCAAAGTCATATATGATGCTGCATTTCGGTAAACTTGCTAATTCCAGATATTTAGTTATTGATCTATTAGAATTGCCATTTTTCCAATCGGGCCAAAAATCTAAACACTGATATGGAATGCGTACAGTACCATCTGTTGATGGCTTATATTCAAAATAATATTGTTTCACAATTTCTCCCGTAGATACTCCCGTCCAATTTGGTGTGAAGTTAACGCCTGTTTGAGGATGTAGCCCATAGCCGTATGAAGTGCAGTCGTCGCTGTCGTCAGTGAGGCCGACTATGCCTTGTGATTTTTATGAGCCTTCTGCGGGTCTGGGTCTTTTTGCTGACATGTGTGCTGGCTGCATGGAGCCTGATAACGTTGTATGGAAGAAACGTTGTGAATATTTTGTTATTTCTGCAAAGATAGATTCATGTTTTTTCTAATTATATATAAATTTTGAAATATATTAGAAGGCATTTCTATGGGTCTGTTGTGGATAATGTGGTTTTGTTGTTTATGCTCCTGTGCTGCAATACTTTCAATTTTGCCTTCTATACAGTAAAGGGGATAAAGGATGTGCCAAGCGAAGTCCGGAAAATGGATTGAGCCTGGAGGTTCTGTTAGAATGCTTTTTTGTTGACTGTGAGTAAATAATTGGTATATAATGCTTGAACATATACAAAAAGAATATTTCGTAGAGTGGCGGAGCTTCTTCAGGAGTTAGCCAATAATTCAAGGGAATGTTTGTAGTAATAATGACCATTTGCCGGTGAACAGCCTCTTTATCCGAATGTTTTATCTACATCAATCCGTTTTCCTTCTAATAGTAATTTCCAGTCCCCTACGTTGTCTGTCGTTATTCAAGGTTCTTGAAAAAGAATTGCCGAACTTATAGGTAATTGATCCAGATGAAACGAAGATCGATCTTTTGATTTTTTAAATACTGTAGGTTGTGTAGTTTCTAATAACTATTCCATAACCAATGATTTGCTCATATTAGTTTGTCCTAAAAGTACAAAACCATTCTTCTTTTCAAATTATCTTGTTTGTGTAAGGAGGAAATGGGCATAAAATTCTTTAAGGTGGATTTCATTTGCAAGAAATAGTTTTTCGATCCAGATGATACTGTCGTTATTTGGTGTTGTAGTTGTAACGCAATTTTGAACATGTTGTAAATAATGTTTCTTAGATGTTCCTTCAGTTCAGCATTTTGCATTTGACATAAGGAGAGAATGTAACTTTTGAGAGTTCTTCCGTGTTTTTTCAATAATCCAATTTTGATGTAATTCGGTACCATCTGCAGAAATTTAATGTAAGAAGTAAATTTATATATTTCTTTAATTTCTCCTAGAATGTCTATTAAGGCATGCCTGGATTCGTTCTGTACGGCTATAGTATATTTCTTTTTGTCTTTAATGTCTTCAAAATATTTTTTACATTTTTCAACTTCTGGAGAGTGTTTCGGAAATGGAATTTGCGTATGTTTTTCCGCAATAGATATAAGAAGAATTTTGTAAGACTGTGCACTCGTATTGTGAGTTGAGCTTCTGTTATGAGAGTATTTTTGGGCTTCAGAGTGAATTTAAGGGCTTCAGAAAGTCGCTTAATGAAGCGTAAGGAATTTCTGGGTGTTGATCTGAAGAAGGCGTATGCGAAGCTGATAGGTCTGGCTGGTCGACTGTTTCCTTGTCTGCGTTTATATTCGTTAATGGAGGCGCTAAGGTCTCGTAATTGGGAAGTGAAGGTGTAGTAGTATTGTCGGTTTGTTGTGTCTACGGAGGCGTCGTACTCCTCCGCTGTCTTTTGGATTGTTTCGGAAGAACGGGTGTGTCTTTTTCGAAGGAGGTGGTGGAGGTTGCATCTCCGAAGATGATGTTGGTCGTTGTGGCGTTCGGTGTGAAAGTAAAGCAGTCTGGGGTTGGAGGCGATGGAATTGAATGATGTGCGTTTGATGAGTCCATGGGAGGCTGATATGAGAATGGAATAGATGTTGCATCGTGTCGACTGCTCTCATCATTAGATATGACATCAGATTGTCTACGCTGTCCAGATTGTAATATCCGTGGTGGATTTTTCATCGTCTGTCCCTGATAGACTAATGCTTTGGGGACTGCCTGGGAGAATTCTGCTGTGAAGTCGAGGACTAGGTTGTGACGTAGGCGACTGGATATGTTCATCAGTACAATATAAAGTAATGACGGTTGGCTGGTCGATTTCAGAATTTGAATGTTTTGCGATAGTTTTTGTAGGGGATCCGGAAATTCTTTGCCGCTTTCTATCGCTCCATTCACTATGTCCGATATCAGGAGAGCTTGTTCTTCGGACGGAAAGTTGTATGGGACTTGCAATTGGAGAACGTAACGTCGGGGTGGCATGCTGAATGTCCGGTTCAGTGTCCGAGATGTCATCGATTGAAATTCGTCGGGGTTGCTCGTTTGGCCTATCCATTCCCAGGGACTCGCGTTCATCGTTGGCAAAACGTACCTCGAATTCCTCAATAATGAAGTTTTCCACGATGACGTGTTGTGCAAGGCAGTCTTCTGGTGTCCAGCACTGTGACCCGGGGTTGCAGGTAATGCAGAGGCAGCGAAGAGATCCGTGCTCACAGAAATCACAAGGCATACTGGCTATTTTGTCGTGTGTTTCGCCTTTATTTATATTAAATGGTCATGTGACATGGAGCTGGTGTGACGATATTGTATATTTTCAGAATGAGGTTATATCTTCTTGGTGATGTATTGGTGTCACCATGCATCCCTCCTTCATAATTTGAATATCTTTTCGTCCTTCACGAGACATTTAAATATTTTACATCTGAGATAAATGAATATATGTGATGCATGATAGTAATGGTGGTTATATGAATTTACTATGATAAATAGCAATTGTTCTATCATCGTTAAAAAAGAAATAATACTATGTTTACCTTCATCTTCCTTCGCCGATCATTGATCGTCACCAGTGGTGAGCGAAGGAAGAAATCTTCTCTTCTCAAGTGTTAGAGAAGCGCTGTGGGATTTTGGATGGCGCGCTTGTCCAAAAAGAACGCGCCTATAATACTCTGGTGCGCTCTCCGCACAGCTGCAGTGAGCTATGAGAAATTGATCTGTTGTGTCGTTTCATTTTCGGTTTCTTCCGAGACGACTCGTGTCAATAGGAGGGAACTGCGGAGTTTGACTTTTCTTTTGGAGTCGCTAGGCGGTTAGCGGTAGTGACTGGGGGCGGTTTCGGAATTGTACACCTTTTAAAAAAACTTGGTGTAATAAAACCGTTCTTGTTTACTACGTTTTTTGTTTGTTTGAGCGCAGGATTACCTTCGTTTTCCACGATAAATACGTTTGGCGTTAGTGCGATTGAAATTGATGCGCTTTCGCCTACGTTCTCTGCGTCCGTCATATTAGTTTTGTTCTTGTCATGGTGAGGGGATGCCATGGCGCCGGGGATAGTTGGGTCGCCAGAGGGCACTACATTTATTTGGTCAAATTCGGAGAATATTGAGAAGAGCCTACTAGAAATCGCAGCTGCACGTTTCCGCTGGTCAGCCTTACCTCCGAAGATGGGAGATGCAGAATTTTGGTCGGAGGATACCGAGTTGCCGTCCTTCAGAGGAATTGTGAAGCTCTTCCTTCGCGGTGTCGGATGGAGCTTCCCATACACTAGTGTAACACCCCACCTTGACGCCGTAACTATAACAGCCGCAAGTGGAGGTTTCCCAGGGTTGACCTCGACTTTCCTTTTTCCCGGCGCCAGCTGAAGATTAATGCTTTGCCCGGCTACCCCCACTGAAGATCCTGAAATATTTGGTGGGAGAATGAGTGGCGTGGGCATTGACATGCAACTCGCAATTAAAAGAATTTTCTTTCTTTACTTAAATTTAATTTGCCAAAAGTGATGGTGATGATAAAAAATTCCGGTGAAGCCGGATACATAAAAAGAGACTTAAACCTAACTTACATCTAGATTACATTACAGGGCGGTCATTCGCCCATCACTCGCCTCAGCGACACTCCACGGCGGGTGCGGGTTCTTTGAACCGGCGCTGGCGGGGTGACGAGCGGCGGCTCTGTCTGACGCCCGTCCAGGTAGAACCCGTGCGTTGATGTGATGCCAGCGGCTCAGGCGGTTTCTCGGGTCATCCACCCGAAGCGGCGGCGGCGCGGGGGATGGCGCCGTCGCTGGCGGTCGGAAAGCTCACGACCGGCGCGATGGCCAGGCGCCTGAATGGACGCTGGGGTGGTGGCGGCGGCGGCGGCGGCGATCGCAACGCCGGCTCTCCGCGCGATCCGGTAACTCGGGAACGGCGGCTCTTGTCCTTGGGTCGTCGCCCGTCGGGGTCTGAGCGGAGGATCGGCTGAACTTTTGCGATGCACGACGCGTGGCCTTGAAAAGCGTGGCCCGACTTCGCGGTAGAAGGCGGCGAGCGGCGGCGCGGTGGAAGCGGTGGCGGTCTTTACTGTCTATAGGTGCCCGCGAACTATCGTGGCCCGTGTCGGTAAAGCATAATTGCTCATCCGAGGCAAAGTTCTTATATGCGTTGACTTACAAGTGGCCGAAGCCCGAAACCAGAGGAAGGTCTGCTCTCTACCGCTGTTCAAACCACTCAACTTCTTGTTACCCGGAGCTCCGGAGCTCCATGGGGTCACATGATCGCGTCCACGCGATGTTCACGCCCATTGGCCAGCGACATCACGCGACACGGGGTGGCCGATCGTGGCTATATCGACGTGGCAGTTGACGCTATGAGGTAGCGTCTTCAATGGAATTTGTTCTACGTCAGAATTTCGCCGAAATCGCCGGCGCTGGTCGGCGGCGGCCGGAAATTCCATTGACATCACGGGCGCACCCCCTTCACAAGGGTAGTTAACAAAGGAGAGCCTGCTCGCCCGCATCGGCGACGCACAGGTAACAAGGCTGCCGCCGTCCCGGTGCGGTGTGGCTCGTGTTTCGTCCTCAGCGTGGCGGCGGAGGTGCTACACGTGCATTATGCAGCGGCAACTGCCGACGCAAGGAGAAATCTGTAAGATCACAAGGAATAACTTGCAGTGAAGTGAAGATAATCTGCGAAATCATGTCGCAGATGACCAGTGGGAAGCACCGTAAACCCACAGCGGCACCGTAAACCGGCAGCGGGCGCCGGCAGACGGCGGGAAGGAAGCCTGGTTGAGGGAGTGACTGAGTACAAAGAGAGCTGAAGCGCTGTGTCGGTTGGTCGGCAGCGGAAGCGTGAGAAAACAGAGGTTCCCACACGTAGAAGGGCTGGCTCGGAGCTGCCGTACGGGAGAGCTGCTGCGACTTCCAGTATACGTCAATTAAAACATCATCTCCGTTAACCTTTCTCCAAGTCCGTTGAAGCTTCCGACTGGATGACAGCGTCTCACCTGACGATGTGCCAGCGGACTTAATGTGTTAACCGAAGTATAGTGACGCAGCGTTAAGAAGGCCACATTGGCGGTAGCGGTAGCGACGGCGGGAACGCTAGAGGTGACTTGTCGCTAGGAGCGAAGGTGCTGGTAGGAAAGCGGCGAGCGCTGGTAGAGGCTCGTTCGCGTGCCAGAGTAACTGTCAGCCTCCTTGCGACGCAGTGGACAAAGGGAGGCGCTGGCAATAGGAAGGGTGAGCCTCCCCCTGGGGAGAAAGAAAATACCTGAGTGGGAGGCCAGAGGCTTGCGGTCGCCAAGATTCGCAACATTCCGAAGAAATACATAACTATGACGAGAAATAAATAAGCAAATAAAATGGACAGAAAGTACAAGAGCAAATTACATCTTGGGCAAATAAAGTATCGCTTGGACAGAACTTACAAATCATGACAAGTTTGTTGTGCGAACACACTCCGTCAGAAATGCGTGTCGGACTGAAGTAAAATCAGACGCAGCAAAAAAGAAATGAGAGAGCCTAAGGTACTACGGTCATGGCCAAAAAGCAAAATTAAGTGATTGAGTAGTGTAACTAATTAGTGGAAATATGCGTCAATATGATGTGCCTGGACACTAAATATGGCGGTAAGGAAACAGTGGTGGTTATCATATATCAGTCAAGCGATGGCGAAAGGGAGAGAGGATATAATTCCCTTTATAATTCGAACTGGCAAAAAATCATTAAGAAAATATCTGTACTTCTAACGGACTGAAAACTAGAATGAATGGTAGAACATAAATAAATATACTATGTTAGATATGTAAACATAAAATTAATCGTAGTAGTTATTCAAGTAGGTGATTTTGTACGACTTGCCTAAACGACACCCATAAATTCATGATATATTTATGAAATTACTGCTGATCCCTCGGGTGTTCGGGATATAGACACTGTTCTTTCCAAGATAGAGAACTCTATGAAAGCTAGTGAATTAATTTATTGTGTGTTATATTTATTAAGAGTTTGATATTGGAAAAACCTCACTGATTTTCAACCCAAACGAAATTTTCGAAGAACGATTCACATCCCCCCTCCAAAAAGGAAAACGATGACACTCGCCTTTCAAATAGAATGGTTTAATTCCCGGATCACATGTGTAATTTGTTTCAACAATATAAGTATTCATTCTTTACAGGAGCTACTCACTTATGAGTTGTAGGCTTTTGACGTCACTGTGTTCTTTCACACGCATTTCTCAAAAGACATTATCGTCTGTTTCACTTGCGTGAAAAAGAGCACGAGAGTCATCATATCGACGAATCAGGACAACCACGAGTTGATCGTAGTCACTCGCAAAACTGAAAACGTATTTCAACCTTATGACTACATAAACTTTTGTCGTCGTGTTATTCATGAGGGACTGCTTCAAATCAATGACGACTCTTTCGGTCATTGAAATTGAAATAGATCCGTGCTCAAGCTCGCTGTAAGCGCGCAGCGCAGTAGTGAGAGCTGTTATTTTCGAGCGGTCGATGACCTCCCCGTTTAACTGGTAGCGAATTTAGGTAGCGAAGTATGAAATTTTAATCCAGTCCCACGAGCGAAGGATTTGTTCCATCTTCTTTTATGACTTTACTATCACATTTCACTCGCTTTAGAGAAGGTAAAAATTATTTATAGTTTCTTTCAATAGGAATGCGAATCTCACTAGAATGGGTGTAGCTCGTGTCTGCGTAAGGATCATAGGGACAGTATTTAACACTCTTGATGAAATCATCACGGATGATAGGTCTCGTTAGATCCAACATAGTGAGATGCATTGAGGAGACAAGTCAAATGGTTTTGTTTTAGAAGTCGATAGCCCCACCGTTTTAAGATCCGTACGCTATACAGCGTGAGATGATGCGGATAGGGTGGGTGAATGTTGTAATTTTTATACATTATTGGCATTATTTCTCTCTGTTTCTTTTTCTTTCTTTTTCTCTACGTCTGTGCGCGAATGTGCAATGCTATAGCTTGTTCTTAATTTTCGAGATGTAACAAACGACCGTCTTAGTCGACAAGTTGAATAGTTACGCGATCGAGCACAGAGCGCGTGAGAGGAAACAGGTGTGGCAGGTGATTTCAGAAGTTTATACCCTGGATCGATTTGTGGGTAAAAAGCGTGATCCGGATTTCCGATATGGAAAGGTCCTCCTGCGAAACTCCACTGTAGGCGGAATAGCTAGACACGAAGTGTGTTCTCCAGCACACTTCAGCCCTCAGGAGTGTGCACCAACAAGAAATGATTACTATAGTTCTGCTTCAGAACTCTCATCAGAGTACGTTGTACAGTTTCTCCACCCACAACCTTTGTGTCACAATGAACTATATCTGTTGTAAAATTTCTTTCACTTCGTATAGAGCTAAGGGTGTACGATAATTGATGACTCTTGCAGTCGTTGTGGGTTAGAAGGCAAAAAGCTTGTCTTCCGTGATGTTGGAACAGAAATTAAAAGTGACTAAGGCTGTTAAGGCCATTTCGCAGGAGCGATCTGACAAATAGAGGGGTGAGTAGAGCACGTTATCTATTTTCGCGCCCTTGCCTGTGAAGATGAGTTTTCTAAAACCCAATATAGTACGTTTCCTATATACGCCTCAACGGAAAACCTGTTTTTGATCAAATGAATAAAACCTGCAATATTTACATGGAGAAGAACACAAAATTCTAATATTATTAAGTTTAAAAATAAAATTCGACCACATCTTTTTTGGACTCTATACAATTAAATTAATATTTTTTTATATTTATATGTGTAAATAGTAACAATTATTTGTGGTAGCTCAATAGTCCTTCATTATGTTCTTGTAGAAATGAAGTAATTCGTTCATGTTCGTTTCCAGAATGTAGAAGAGACAAAAGTAAATGATAAATCCAATTTAAAAAATGTGTCAAAACTAACAAAAAAACTGTAATTACTATATTTATATTATTTCTTCAGCTTGATTTTTAGCACCTGAGATTTACACCACACGTATGTGACAGATATCTTCTATGTCGGAAAGTTGGAGACTCCATGTCATATTATGGAAGAGAATATGTGACTGCGAAATCCACTGCTACCCACCCACTCATCAATCACAAACATATACTAAAACATCAAGAATCTGGAATAACGATGTATCAAGATTATGGTAATGGTCACTAACTTATATGCAATATCATTCTTGAAGCACGTAGTAATAGAATTATGATTATTATCGTAAGGAATATTGCGTCACCGGCCGGCTCCACCATGAACTACCTGTACGCGCGGATTGCGTCATCTGCCAGCGCCACCACGAGCTGCCAGCGATCGCGGGTTGCGTCATCTGCCGGCGGACTTTTTCAGAACATTCGCGGTGTCGGGAAAGTTCTCGACGGTACACGCCGAGTATAAATACGCGGCGGCCGGCGACCGCAAGTCAGTCTTAAGTCCGCAGTGGAAGCTGAACTGTGGAAACTGAAGTGTGTGCATCGCGCTGAATAGCAGTGCAGTGATTGTGCTCAGTGGCGTGAAACGTGGTCAGGGCATCGTACTGTGGTCAGTGACGTGAACTGTGACCAGTGCATCGAACTGTAATCAGTGCAGTGAACTGTGGCCAGTGCTTAGGACTGTGCGAGTGTGTAAGAGAAGAGTAGTATAAATAAATAATCAAGATAAGAGTAGTGTAAATAAATAATCAAGAGAAGTGTAGTGTAAATAAATAATCAAGAGATGTGTAGTGTAAATAAATAATCAAGTGTTTTCAGTGATTGTGTTAAGAAACAAAACAAACGCTTTTGTTAAACTAATACCGGACTTTTAATTCACCACTTAGAAACGTAACGTTTGGTGTCAGAAGTGAGATGTATTTATTGGTGGAAACTCAAGCTCATTTTGTTGCAAATAATGATGATGATGATGATGATGTAATAATAATAATAATAATAATAATAATAATAATAATAATAATAATAAGCGTATCAAGGAGGAACATCGAATAAAATATCAAAAGCGGCTAACAAAGTTGTTAAACACTTATTTATCAGGGGGTAATCTGATTTCAGCTATCAACACCTGAGCTGTGCCGGTCCTAACCTACTCGTTTGGTATCGTTAAGTGGACTGAATCTGACCTGGAGGAGCTGGACATATCAACGAGAAGACTGTTACATAAATTCCGTTGTCTTCATCCAAACTCCGCAGTGAAAAGATTATATCTATCTCGAACGATGGGAGGCAGAGGGTTGGTTAATATAAAAACACTTTGCCTGAGACAAGAGGAAAAAATGCGACATGTCCTTTTAAACTCCACCGACATATTAATGAAATTAACAGTTAATGAGGACATCGGCTTCACTCCGTTGAACCTCCATGAACGAAACTATGATTTAAACATCTCTATCCCCCAGTCGAACTTTAATGAATGGAAACAACAAGAAATACAGGGAAGATACCCAAAACTCTTGTTTCGAGATGATGTAGACAGACGTTCCTCGGTGGAGTGGCTTTTGGAGAAACAAATATATCCTGAGACCGAGGGTTTTATAATATCAATTGAAGACAGAGTTATCAAAACCAGAAACTATCAAAAGTATTGTTTAAAAGAAGAGGTGGTGGATAAATGTAGGAAGTGTGGAGCTGTAGGAGAAACTATAGAACACATCACAGCTGCATGCTCTTCCCTCTCAGACAGTGCTTACTTAGGAAGGCATAATCAAGTTGCGAAAATCGTGCACAGGGCAATTGCAATAGAGCATAAATTATTGGATGAATCAACACCGCCATTCTATAAGTACACCCCTCCTCCAGTGCTGGAAACAAGTCCTACCCATTTGTACTAGAACAGACCAGTTTTAACTGATCGTACTGGCGATTACAATAGGCCAGATATTCTCCTTATAGATAAAAAGAAGAAAGAAGGAGTAATAATAGACATCCCAGTATCATTATCCCACAATATCAAGCTGAAAGAAATAGAAAAAATTTCGAAATATGAAAACTTATCTTATTAACTAAAACATATTTGGAAATTAAATTCTACCAAAACATACCCACTCGTGATATCGGCGGAAGGCGTGGTCAGTAAAAACTTCCTTAAAAACTTAACAGAACTTAAACTACCTAAAAACGTTCTGAATATGGGACAGCGCGCAGTTCTGTTGCAAACTGCCCATATCGTAAGAAAATTTTTATCTTAAGTCCAGATATAAGATAAAGTTCTTCTTCTGTGACCGAATCTGTCCCCAAAACAACTCCGGGGAAGGTGAGCATTTCTACCAGCAAAAATAGCTGAGAAAACGTAGGATGATGATGATGATGATGATAATAATAATGTGAATGAATGATGATAATAATAACATGTAACATAGACAATATTCCCTCGATTCTGACACTTCTCATTAGCAACACCATACATATTTCAGCCACATATTTCATATTTTCCTTTTGCAGTTAATATTGTTCCTTTTCATGTGTAAATTCAGTGGATGTCTCACGCTACAAACGCATTGGGAAGATATGAAAAATAGGTCTTGCATTTGATCATTGTAAATTACGTGATTTTAAAGCTTGAAACAAGAGTAACTCGCACAACCAATTCGATATGGGCCATACATTTGTTACTAGACGTGAACGTTTCGGTGTAACAAACATGGGCGTATCTGCAGCAATTTTCACGTTTCTAGGACATACAGATAGCATTACAAGCGTAAGAGGAACGTTACACGGTTGGGTTAACCGAATCTGAGGGTTTTTGTTAAATCGCTATCTAGGATAAAGAGCATTCAGAAAATAAAATGGTTAATATGGAATTAGGGAGTGTATAAGGCTGCGTATCTTTCATCAAAAATAGAGGGTGTTAATAATAGATGTAATACAGGATTATTTTCTAATTTCTGCGTATGGAATTTATAAGAGTAGATACTGGACATACTGTGACCATTCGCATGTTCAACAAACGAATTTGGCGCCGCCGCTGCCGCTAAGACACCAGTTAATTCCATGAAGGAGGGGTGTTAATTCCATCGGAGGTAGGGAGGGGGTTCTCCCTTCTCAAACCGGGGGGCACGTCACGAGGCTGGACGGTTGGTTTGAAACGTTCTTGTTGGATACGAGGTAGAAGGAGGTTATCTTAAGAAAGAAAGGTATCTGTACTCTACATTTTGTTAATACCGAATAGATTGTGATCAGTGCTTCGGTTGATAGAATGTTCAGTGTTAGAAAATACAGTTTCTGTTAAATTAAATCATAAACGTTCAAGAGAGAGGTTCTACGAAGAAGACGGATTGCAAGGTATTTGTACTGTACATTTTGTTACTTCAATAGAGATTGTGATCAGTGCTTCGGTTTATAGAATGCATTGTGGTAGAAAATACAGTTTCTGTTAAATAAACATTCAATAGACTTGTTTAAAAGAAGACAGATTGCAAGAAGTTTCGTAAATAGAGGCTAACATTTATAAACTGTTTCCGCTTGGGCAATGGCACGTGGAACATGTGATCTGTAATAATGTGCGTAACGAACCACAGTTCCTTCTGAACAAAACGAGGGTATTAAAGAATGCTATTGTATTTACTGTGTAATTATTAAGTTTTGCAAATTAGGCATTGAGGAAAATTCAGTGTATTATGGAATGAAGCATAAATGTAAATGCAAAAGTATTTACATTTATGCTTCATTTTTTTTACTTGTATAATTCTCTTAAAGAGTGCAAGACTATATCATTTATCCAGTTATACTCATTATGTAAACGTTTAATATGACAGAAAAGTCATAATGGGTTACATTTCTATATGTATTTCAGAATAACATTTAAACACTTGTAAATTGTCAAGAATGTGTTCATGTTGATCTCAGAGGGTATTACATGTGTTTGTTATGTGGAGTAAATTTACTGATTTAAAATTCTTTGTGTTGTTAACATTGAAACAGAACAGTATTCTGAAGAGGCATTCACTTGTTCCATTTAGATCCCCAAGGTGGGATGTATCTTAAGAGTCATTTCAGAAAAATAACCTGCAATTAATTCTGCAACTAAAGAAATAATTCAGTTAGTGTTTTTATACTTATACACCAGTTTATGTTATTACGAATGTGATAATATTGAGTGAATATTACTTTACTATCATATCATTCTTTAGTTTCTTTTGAATTCTGATTAGTGCTTGTGTTCAGTTCTTGCTGTAGTCATAAAGAAACTAGCAAATGGACATATGATTGTCTTCAGAAGCAAACAAAGCTTTGTTTAAAATTGAGTGAAACTTGTTTGTGTTGTTTTGGGGATATGTTTTTTTATTGTGTCGTGCTTGTGTTTTTTTCATTGTTTGTGGATTGATATTCTGTATTTTGGTAAATGTTAAAGAAAACGTCCAATTATAAATGTTTTGTGACTATGACTTTTTACAAAATCTTCATTGATAAAGACCCCCGAATCCATGAATAATTAATAACAAACCTGAGGGGAGGTTACAATACGATAGTCTGTAAGATGCAGTTAACTTTATTGATCGAATTTAAAGGCAGGTACTGGAGAAATAGAACACATTGTTATAAATAGATGAGACAGAGTATTTGAAATGAGAAGAGAACTGAAATGGTAATAACTGACAGTTTGTCTACATGTATGATGTTTATGTACTGGTAACTGTATCCTTATATTGAAGTATTATGAAACGAACTCCTTTATTTTGGAGAATAACGTTTCTTTAAAAGAATCAGGTTTAAGAACTGTTAACAATTTTTATTGCAATGATGTAAAATATATGAACACCCCTTGAAGTTAAATGTTGGAAACGAACCACAACTGATGATATCAATTCCTTTCAAGAAAAGACTAAATTTATGGCCCAATGCCATTTGCCTATATGGCAAAAAAAGAACCCATATGGCAAAACAGATGAAGTATGCAGATGTAAAGAAAAGGAAACAGGCCAAATATGAAACACTGAAAAGTGCAGTGTTACAATTGCATATTAGCGAACGCTGTTAGCTTTCAAAGAGTCATTCAGTAAAAGAAGATCCTAAAATGATAAAGGATCTCGACCGCATTAGAATTCACGATGGAATCATCAATCTAATATCATAATTGCCAAAGAGTGCCACAAAATTTTGTGAAAAAGCCACAAAATTGCAAAGCCTTAAATTTAAATCGATGTGTAAGGAATTATTCAATGGCCATGACGAACCTTTTCCATAGCGAGCAACTAAATTGGCTCTTCATTCAGGGAGATTTTCCTGAAACGTAATCGCTAATTGAAATTTTTTTTTTCTTTTCATGAAAAACGAGATTTCTAATCAGTGGTCACTACGAGTGCTGGAGCCAATACAATTTCCGAAGAGTACATCTCTCTACCATATTCACATACAACTTTTACTGATTTTGTATTAAAACAATAATTCTATAAGATGTCTCTTCTCGTAGAGGAATATGGCAGTAAAATAATTATCTCGTGTCATGTGAAAAGATGAGTGGTAAACGGCAAACGTCTTTTGAGAGATGAAGCTGCACAGTGATGTGTTTCCAGGGCAAGGACCCTCTAATAATTATGTACATTAGGAATCAGGGTGTGGTTGATTAGAGATGTATTCACAGAATTGAATCAACAAAGGGATAAAAAATGACTAGGCGCAAAGATAACTGCTGCTTTTTCCAAATATCGTCACCTATATTCAGATTCAATTAAGGGACGAAATACGTGTTTCCTTAATACACGGTTACCCAAAAATTACGAAGCCTTTGTGTCAAGTTATCATAAAAAACTCCAAAATGACATACAGTCAGGTTGTTGTACAAATTGGTTAATCGTGATTTATAGGAATGAAGCATCCTTCAAAACAAAAAACAAACCCGTCAGTGGCCAGACAGTCAATACTTTTCTGGCAGAGTAGATGGAATATTGCTTCCAATACAAAAGAGGGATGGATTGTGTTCTTATAGCTTGTAATATATTTTAAATATTTCTTTGTAAAATCAAAGAAAATTGTCTGTAGAGATAATAAAAGTCCTCCCATTAATCTTTCTCAGCCTACGTACACTCAACTTTAATGTTAGGATACCAAAGTATATGTATATATACGATAGTGTGCTTTGATGAATTGCATGTGGTGTACAGCAACATATCCGTTATACCACTTTCCACTTGAACATTGTTATCTCTTCAAAACGTCTAGTTAGATGTATGAAAGGCACTAGTTTTATTGGCATATTTTAAACGTTAATATAATAATAGCGTACATTAGTCAAAAGGTACATCAATCACATTAATTGCAGTATATAAGCCTCCTAACATCCCCTTGAAACAAACAGCACGTTTGAAACATTCTCTTTTCAAACCCAACTACGACCATAGTCATAGGTGACTTCAACGCCAAACATACCGCATGGGGATCCAGAACATGCTCCCTGAATAGAATTTTTTTTTACTCAGATATACTATCAATAATAATTAATTTGTCTCTGCTCCACCGAAAACTTCACATTATTCGTACAATCGCCGCATTCTCCCAGATATCCTAGATATTGCAGTTTGCAAAAATTTTACGAAACCGTTGTTCCAATGTGTTCTAGCCGAATCAAACTCGGACCACTGCCCGGTGCTTCTCGCCTGTGACGCGAATCTCATAATATCTAATCACCCCAATTCTCATATTCATAAAGATATCAATTGGAAACTATTCGAAGAATATCTTTCTACATCCATCCCATTTTCGTCTTTCTTAAAAAAAAAACAGATTAAATCGATTCAGCTATCTCTTTATTCGGCAACGTCATCGGCTCTGCAATAAATAGAGCTACTCCCAATTACAACCAACAGACGAACGCCCACCTTTGTCCTATCCATTCAACATCCTGAATTTTATTAGACAAAAGCGATATATACGGCTACAATTGCAAACACTCCGGCTACCTAAATTAAGAACCGCTTTAAATCAGATAACGCATAAGATTCACGAAAAATTAAATAAATTTCGCTATCAAATTTCTGAAAACTACTTCTAAATATTGATCAAAATTCCAATACTGTTTGGAAACTGTCATTTGTCCGGCCCCGACCAAGCAATTCCCTAATTATCTACCAATTCTGATATTGCTTACACGGAAGCAGACATTAGAAATACTTGCTAACCATTTCAATGATGATTTTATCCCAATATTTCTACTGATCTGAATTTACAAAACGTTGTAGAGGGGTTTTTAAGTTCCTCATATAATACTGCTCCTTTACTAATTAGTTATCTCTCTCCCTATAATCTCAAAAAAATAATTAAAAGTTTGCTTATCTAACTGCCATCTTCAACAACTGCCTCAGATTAGGCTATTTCCCGGCTCAGAGAGACACATTCAGGACAGATAGGTAGAAAGAGTACCACGGGTCCCGGAGTCGATCGAAGAGGGAGAACCGCGGATCGCTGAGTCGGTCGGAGTAGAACTTACTTTAGATAAGTAGAACTTGACTGACCGCCGCGGCGATCGCAGTGTGCCAGATCACCAAAGTGATCGCAACAGAACGAGTAAAATCACTGAGAACAGTTGTTAGCGAACTTTATGCTGTGACGAACATTGAATCAGTGAAATCGAACGCGTTCAGTTAGGATCGTGCAGGGGTCAGTCACCCACTCGTGTTTGCGACTCTCTCTAATTACCTGAACCGGGCCGATGCGTGACGCGAAGACCTCGTGAATGAGCGGGGGGATCTTCGACCCGAGACGGCGGGACCGCTGCAGCCTTCCAGCCGGCCCTTCCCAACGGCCCGCGAGAGGTTTAACTCGCGCCTCCAACATTGTGTAGGCCACAGAACCCACGCATATGGGTATATTGTCAAATACCTGCTCTTCAAACAAATTTGTAAAGACCATTACTTCAGTGAGGGATGCAAAGTCGCGCATGGCCAAAATTGATATTAGTTTAAGAATTTTACTTAATCATTAAGTTGAGCTCAACAGGTAGAGTGATCGTTCCCTGTTCACCCATACTTTTCTTCTCTTTATGTAACTTTCCTGGTTTTAGACCAGAAATAAACCTGTTATTATTAGCTTGAAGTCCTGAATCGTTATTGCAACGTTCTTCTTCCTCCACGCATGGCAAAATTTACAGAACTGGATGGCGCCCAACCGATCGAGCTCTGCCGGACTCTTATAAAGAACCGCGTGGCGGTTACATTTTAGTGCCCAACGTGGGGCGCGATTAATGTCAATTATTTTATTTTGGATACCCAGTAAGCGACCCCGCGATTAAGTTTCAAATGCTCTTCAACATTTTACCAAAACAAACCAGTTCTTTTAGTTGTGATGGCTGAAACTATTCAGAAGCCAAATAACGTGGATGGAAGAACGTTGCAAAGCAATTAATAATTTGTGGACTATTTATGATGTCACTGTTTACTTCTTTTCTTTTGTGAGTGTTTTCGTCTTGTGTTGCGTGTGTCGGTGTTATCGTGTGCAAGGAAGAAACGTAATCTGCAACCAGAACTACGTCAAAATGTTAGACGAATCGGGGGTTGAAGTGGCGGGTTCAGATAGTTCCAGGGATCGCAAACACAGGGGAAAACAAAGATGAATCCGAGCATTACTAATTCAATTTATGGAAAAGCAGGAAGAACGGTTTGAGGAGTTAAATGAGAATAACAGGGAATCAAAAGAAAAGCAGGCGGAACAGTTAGCAAAGCAGTTTCAGGAGTTAAATGAGAATATTAGAGAATTAAAAAGCGAACTTACGGGTCAAATTTCAGAAAGCGTAGGGAAACAGAAGAAAAGTTTAATAAACGGTTCGCTGAACATGAGAAAATTGTAATGAGCGCTTCGATCAATTCAGGCTGTTTTGATCAACAAGCAGAAAAAATAAACAATTAGAAAAGGGAGTAGATCACGAAATTGTGAACTTAAAGGAACAATTAGGAGAACTGGACTTTGAAAGTAAAGTTGGGAAAATAGGATCTAAAAAAATGAGATCTACTCTCAACCGTTCAGAAGCTGAAATTAAAGGGATGCGAGGACAAGATTGAATCTCTAGACGTATCTTTAGTGACAGGAATCACTCGCGTTAAACAAGAAATACGACACGATTTAAATAAAATTGATAATAAATTGTGTTCGGAAGTTAGCCAAATCCATAAAAGAGTAAATTTAATTGCGATCGCAAAGGAAGAGGATATTAGGAAATCACAATGTAAACTAAAAGAAATTGATCGAGATGTTAAAGAAATTGTTATAGAGAAAATCGAAAGAGACCAAAATCCAGGGAACTCTTCAAGTACTGGAACAGGTTTGAGGTTCTCCTGGGCTCCGCCACAAAATCTTTGTTTCTCGGGCTCCCCTGACGAAAATCCTAAGGTATTTTTGGATAGGGCTGAAAATTACATGGCATTGACGAAGGCCGTCCCGTCTTCATTAAAACCCAGATTTATGTAGGAGTTGCTACGAGGCAATGCAGCGCACTGGCTGACGGCGCTGACCCCGTTTCCTACGGATTATGATGAATTCCGTAACAAATTTCGGCTAGGTATTGGGGAGAGCAAACACGTTATGAATTTGAAAGGAAAATTTTGGAAAGTAGATGGGATAAGCGCGATGATACATCTTACTTGGACTATGCCATGGGAAAAATATCAGCCATCAAACTCTGTGACCCCAGGCCAGTGATAAAAAGATAGTGTGGCTATTAACTGCCCATTTCCCTAATTATGTACAAAATTTAATTAACAGTGTCGGATGCGAGAATGTAGATAGATTCCAGGAATTGTTGGCTCAATTTGATCGCACGAGACCAACTTATTATGAAGATGGCCGAGAAAGGAATAATAGGAATTTCCAGGACGGAGGTTTCCGGAATCGTCAACAGTGGCACCACGACGGGAGGAGATCAGGCGAAGACGAGAATGAAAGACGCGCTCCCCCGGGACCACCTACGGCCCGACCCGATCGACCGCCCGTCCGGAATGGCCAGAATAACAATAGCGGTAACATTAATCGATCGAACTCGTCAAACTACAACCGTTTGAGTTCTTTAGGTATCCGGACCTCAAACGAGTTGTATCAGAGATACCATTCGATGAAATTATATCCATTAATTACGCCCTTCATGATCTCGAGGAAGATAATTTCAGTCCTATCAAAGAATGTGCTCAAAAGTGCCCGATCCTAGATTTGGAAATTAGTAATATCCCAGTACGTGCTCTTGTAGATACGGGAAGCGAAGTAAGCGCCATTTCACTAAAATTATATTCGCGTTTTACTAGTGAGCGAATTCCAGTGCCAACCTTACCGACGGTGAAGTACTATGTTGTCGGCATTGGTAACAAGAAAAGCAAACCTATCACGAAATGGGCATTAATTTCATTTCAGGTGGGCGAAAATTTGTTTGACGTTCCTTGTCTAATAATGGAGGGTTTAAATCATATTATTTTGAGGGTTGATTTTCTAAAAGAAAATGAGGGAGTTATTGATTTTGGGAGGGGTGTTATGAGTTTGGATGGAGGTAAAGAAATTGTGATTGAAGATTACGGTAGAGACAAGCTTGAACCCAGTATTCTGTGCGCGTTCTGAAGTGCGGGGGATGACGCAAGTGGGTTCATCTGCCAATATCTGCAGCATAATGACTTGTTAAATGACCACGAGCGCTCCCAGCTGCAGCAGATACTTACGAATAGTTTGGATGTCTTGCTCACCCCGTTTATACAATAAACGATTTTTATTTTAGGATTCAGGTTATTGATGATGCCCTATTTAAAATGCGCAATTACCCTATTTCACAATCATTGAAGGGAGAGGTAGACGAAACTATCAGAATTATGACTGATGGGATTATTGAAAGACGTGTGACAGCATATTTGACCACCGATAGTAGTTGTAAAGAAGAAAGATAGGGGGTTAGAATTTGTTTAGACGCAAGGAGAATCAACGAAGTAACTGTGCCTGAAAATGAAGCACGCAAAATATTGACGAAATGTTGTGGAAATTTAATCAGACCAGTATTTTTTCGGCATTAGATTTTTCCAGTTCGCATTGCCAGATCGCCATCCACCCAGATGATAGAAAATTTACCGGATTCCTGTATAACGGATTAACCTACGTCTGGAAACGGATGCCTTTCGGGTTAAAAAACAGTGGCGCAGCGTTCAATAGATGTCTCGATGAAAAATTAGGGGACAAAATTAAACAATTTATAACGCCCTATATTGATGACATTGTCATATCCTCTAAAAATTTTGTAGAACATTTAGATCATTTGGGGAAACTTCTAGGATGCCTTCCCGTAAAAATTTGAAGAGAACTTTTACTGATTTTGTATTAAAACAATAATTCTATAAGATGTCTCTTCTCGTAGAGGAATACGGCAGTAAAATAATTATCTCGTGTCATGTGAAAAGATGAGTGGTAAACGGCAAACGTCTTTTGAGAGATGAAGCTGCACAGTGATGTGTTTTTAGGGCAAGGACCCTCTAATAATTATGTACATTAGGAATCAGGGTGTGGTTGATTAGAGATGTATTCACGGAATTGAATCAACAAAAAGATAAAAAATGACTAGGCGCAAAGGATAACTGTTGCTTTTTTCCAAATATCGTCACCAATATTCAGATTCAATTAAGGGACGAAATACGTGTTTCCTTAATACACGGTTACCCAAAAATTACGAAGCCTTTATGACAAGTTATCATAAAAAACTCCAAAATGACATACAGTCAGGTTGTTGTACAAATTGGTTAATCGTGATTTATAGGAATGAAGCATCCATCAAAACAAAAAAACAAACCCGTCAGTGGCCAGACAGTCAATACTTTTCTGGCAGAGTAGATGGAATATTGCTTCCAATACAAAAGAGGGATGGATTGTGTTCTTATAGCTTGTAATATATTTTAAATATTTCTTTCTAAAATCAAAGAAAATTGTCTGTAGAGATAATAAAAGTCCTCCCATTAATCTTTCTCAGCCTAGGTACACTCAACTTTAATGTTAGGATACCAAAGTATATGTATGTATACGATAGTGTGCTTTGATGAATTGCATGTGGTGTACAGCAGCATATCCTTCATACCACTTTCGACTTGAACATTGTTATCTCTTCAAAACGTCTAGTTAGATGTATGAAAGGCACTAGTTTTATTGGCATATTTTAAACGTTAATATAATAATAGCGTACATTAGTCAAAAGGTACATCAATCACATTAATTGCAGTATATAAGCCTCCTAACATCCCCTTGAAACAAACACGCCTTAACATTCTCTTTTCAAACCCAACTACGACCATAGCCATAGGTGACTTCAACGCCAAACATACCGCATGAAGATCCAGAACATGCTCCCTGAATAAATTTTTTTTACTCAGATATACTATCAATAATAATTAATTTGTCTCTGCTCCACCGAAAACTTCACATTATTCGTACAATCGCCGCATTCTTTCAAATATTCTAGATATTGCAGTTTGCAAAAATTTTATGAAACCGTTGTTCCAATGTGTTCTAGCCGAATCAAACTCGGACCACTGCCCGGTGCTTCTCTCCTGTGACGCGAATCTCATAATATCTAATCATCCCAATTCTCATATTCATAAAGATATCAATTGGAAACTATTCGAAGAATATCTTTATACATCCACCCCATTTTCGTCTTTCTTTAAAAAGAAACAGATCAAATCGATTCAGGTATCTCTTTATTCGGCAACACCATCGGCTCTGCAATAAATACAGCTACTCCCAATTACAACCAACAGAGGAACGCCCCACCAATTTCCTATTCATCCAACATCCTGAATTTTATTAGGCAAAAGCGATATATAAGGGTAAAATTGCAAACACTCCGGCTACCTAAATTAAGAACCGCTTTAAATCAGATAACGTATAAGGTTCACGAAGAGTTAAATAAATTTCGCTATCAAAACTTCCAAAAACTACTTCTAAACATTGATAAAAATTTCAATACTTTTTGGAAACTCTGTCATTTTTTCCCACCCCAACCAAGCAATTCCCCAATTATCTGCCAATTCTGATATTGTTTACACGGAAGCAGACATTAGAAATACTTGCTAACCATTTCAATGATGATTTTATCCCAATATTTCTACAGATCTGAATTTACAAAATGTTGTAGAGGAGTTTAAGTTCCTCATATCATACTAATTCCCTCTAATCTCAAAAACATTATTAAGAGTTTGCTTATCTAACTGCCATCTTCAACAGCTGCCGTAGGCTATTTCCCGGCTGCGAAAAAAAAACATATGTAATCACAATATTAAAAAAGCCCCGAAACACCCCTCTAGTTACAGACCCAAAAGCCTTTTACCCAATCTCTCTAAAAGTTTCGAGAAACTGATTCTAATGTCTTCAAGATAATAAATTTCTTCAAGATACGGCAGCTATCCCTCCCTCTTCATTCGACCACCCACCAGCTTCTCAGAATAGTAGAAACCATAGGTCAAGCATTTCGTAATAAGCAATATTGCTCTGCAGTCTTTTTAGACTTAGCTAGTGCCTTTGACAAAGTCTTGCACACAGGTCTGCTCTACAAGCTAAGGAACTACGCCACTCCCGATTATCTTGTCAAAATCATCAACAGCTTTCTCGAAAATAGCTTTTCGGTGCAAATAAATTCTTCTCTCTCCGCCCCTAAGATAATTCAGGCCGGCGTACCTCAATGTTACCTCTCTCCCAGACCCTCTTCAATTTGTTCACAGCAGATATTCAATGTACCACATCCTGTGCCACGGCTTTATATGCAGATGACACCGCGATATTTTCTGCACAACAAGATTTTTCAGTAGCAATCAACAATTTGCAATCAGTCATCAACACTTTCTCTGACTAGGCAGCAAAAAGGAGCCTGCACTTAAACGCAGCAAAATGCGAAGCATAAATCTTCGCACTTAAAGACTTCGCACTTCGAGAATAGCCAACCCTCCAACTAACACAATAGGAAATTCCTCAGTTCCTTGGCTCCCATCCAGCAAGCCCGTCAAATATCTAGGAGCCATCCTAGACACTCGTCTCATATGGAAACCGCGCATTACCTATCGGCTGAAGAAAAACGTGTGCAGCACTCTTCAAACTATATCCTCTTATAAACCGTTACTCAGCACATTTCAACATTATCAAAAAAATTCTTCACCAACCTAAACCTGTTCCTAGTTCCCACTGCCAGACTCTACCACATGGGAAAATCCAGTAATGGTCCAACCAGAATCAAATCACACCTTCCCAAGATCAATTCAGACCTCCGTAACCAACATAAACACGTAATCCTAAGTTCACTCCCCCTCCCCATTTTCCACTCCCTTCACACCACTGCCCTGTGCATAAAATCCTAATAAATGAGATTCCCAGAGGCGATTCCATCTCACAGATAAAACTGGTTGAAGTTAGTTTAATTTGCAAGTACCGAGGTGCTTTTCAGTTAATAAAGTATTATTCGTTTAATGATTTATCCAATTTCAGATCTGTAAAGTACTTTACTCACTGCTCCGGTGGAATAAAAAAATAGCAGTTGTCAGCAGCAGAGGATGGACGCGACTTCCTAAACTTCCCCAGTCTCTTACGGAGCAATTCAAGTGACAGTCGCACTTCTCTCCACAACATACCTAAACTTACGTTTGATAAAAAGGAACATGAATACATGTCACTGAAACAGCAATCAAGATGAATACACAACTACAAGTCTCATTAACATATGTAGTAAATATATGGGCAAGATAATACAGCAAACAATGGAATCCATTGGGGAAACACGTTCTTAAAATAAAGGTTCTCCAGTGAGAACATACGAGATGTGATAGACATGGTGAAGAACAACTGCAATATAAACACTTTGTAGTAGGGAATTCGAAAGTGAGTTTCTTCTGAACAAGGAGATAAGAAAAAATGAAAGATACCTACAATAACTTTCTGAGATACATAATCTCAGAATGGAAAGAGTAAGCCAGAAAAAGCATAAAATGAATCAAGTACATTTCAGTACTACCAATCGTTTTCACAGAATAGTTCATTCCGCAAAGAAACTACGACTGTGTGATGAAAGATTGTGCCCTGACTACACACCACAAAGAGACTTAAAAATATTTGTTTCTGCACGCTTTGCGAAATCTCTTGTTTACAGCCGATATTCAATGACAGAAACAGTACTGCCAACGATGGTAGCTAAAAATTTATTAGCAAAATAGAGGAATTCAAAGAGCATGATTAGGTTTCTTGTAGGCAATGATCTAATTTAAATCTAACATCACTATACATTATTTACAGCAATATCATGGAAAAAGTGAAATATATAATCGATAGTTATCATGCACGTATACATGCGTGATGTGTGCACAAAGTGAGTTTGTTTTTCCTTTGTTATTTTAGATAAAGGAGTAAATGTTTCCTATGCCAATTCGGGTACTTTGTAAACACAAAAAAGACAAATAATATGCACGAGAAAACGTATCGTATAATGTGAGGAGGTTCCGTGACCAGAAAAGAAACGAAAAAGACATCTTTGGAGCATGTGTGTACTTATGTACACCAGTAATTTCTCAGATAACTGGTTCTCTTGAAAATATTCGTTAAATATATTAACTTACAATCAACATATAAATTTGTTCAATACAATTTCGTCATATGGACATGATTTTGTTTGACATGCAATATTTGTAAGTATAATTTTGTATATGAACAGAAGAGATCTCACAATTCTTTGCAGAATGTATATCCAGCAAAATCACAGTGTTTCATAGAAGACTGTGCTTCAAAAAGTTTTTTTTTAAGGAAGAGATGTGTCTTATGTAGAGAATTTCTCAAATAGCATAAAACATGGGAGCTTATCAGATGATCAAATCAATCATGAGGTATTCATCAATTTGAGAGTTTATTGTAACTTCAAAATGTTTAATATTTAGTAAAACTGATGATAAAAGTTCATGTCTCCGTTAGTTCTGAAAGTAGAAGTAGAAACATATCTCCTGTTGGATCTGAAAATGTCTTAATTAAAAAGACACCTGAAGATTTTGGAACAGAAACTTTGGAAACCTTGTTAAAAACCTGTAAAATCGTACATTAAGTTTATTTTTTATTTGTTATTAAATAAAATCATTAGAAAAGTATCTGCTGTCTAAATACTTTAAATGGAGACGAAAGTTAAATATGAACATATTCTTAAGAAACACCAAAACCAAATAGTTTGTTCGCAAAATTGATGAACCACTGATATGTTAAAAGTTGTTCTATCAGCTAATAAGTAAGCATTTGTATCAATACTTCCTCACAGATTGTGAAGGTCACTTCATTAGACAGAGTTGTGCACCATTCAATGAAATTCGAAGTGTAAAACGATATGGAGATGATACTGATCTCTTAGTCACATTTATTTATCTATTATCTGACCCAATTTCTCATTATTTTCCACTAGCAAACTTGATTGCTTACTGAAAAGAGATCACTACAAAAAGTGCATGATAAAACAACTTCTGAGATACAGAGTGCGAATGTTCCGCAAAAAGAGGAAAACAAAAAAGATATGCTTGGAGTATGGATAGAAATTTATGTAGGTAAATGTCATTTTGGATGGATATCGGTCTTGAAAAATATCACACGCGGGAAAATCTTTATGATATCCATAGGTACGTTATTAGATTTGTCTTATAATAGTATTTCAAAATATTACACTGCAAAAGTTGCGCGACACAACTACGAAAATCATACTCAGCAGAAACTAGGGATTCCATTTAAGAGAAGGAGAAAAGTCGGTTTTTCATTTTAGGGGAAACAGAGGTAATGGGATCACAGGGTAATGAGAGTTAGAAGTAAATTAACGGTTAATATTATAAACAAACCATATTGAACGGCAGCAACATATGCTTTTACCTACGATTAGTTGTGATATCTATAGCCAGTTAATCGCCGCAGTCAATGAAAGCTTACATTGACGATTATCGCGTTCGTACCGAGAAAGTGGGTGGTTGATGTTAGAAAGTTCTCAGAGAAAATAAGATCTTATTCACGTGAACTTGGAGATTTCTCGAAGAATTAAAATTTGCTGGAAGGGAATTACTTCAGCAAATTATCGGATAATAAATGGAACTAATTTTAAACATTCTATAAACGTGTATGAGAAGTTACCATAAAAATGTGATTCTGGAGTGGTCAGTGATTCTGTTTATGGCAGCGCGACTTTCTTGTTGCCAAAACATAATTCATTGATCTCAATGGGTTTAAATGACCTGCTGGTGCTATTTTCACATGTAGCAAGAAGGGCTGGACGGATCACGAGTTCATTGAATGGCTCAAACAATTTTAAAAGCATTACATGTCCAGCTGCCCAGGACCCAGTGCTGCTGATCTTGGACAACCTTTGGAGTCACATTACTTTAGACGCCTATAATGATTGTAAACAATAATAATACTATTTGAAATACTAGTGTGTGAATTTTGCTTCGTATTTCTTTAGCAACTCACATTATTTGCATGTGTCGGTAAGGTAAGGTGCAAATTTATGAAAATTCGATAAATGAGAGGGATTTAGTGAAATTTTATTTTTTTCTGATGAAAACACAAACTAATCTCTGATATAAAAGCACCTACTTGTCCATAGGAACAATTTGTAGTTAATATTGAAATGAAAGGTGACCCTGATTACCCCCTCTACCCCTATTATTTTGTAATCACACACACACACACACACACACAATTGCATAAAGTATGCAACAGGAGAGGTTTCAATTTCAGTAAGCAATATATGATTTATACAAATAGAAATTCTGAAAAGGCTTCATAAATACACGCTCATTAGGTTGACTGATTGAGTTTAAGGGCGCTTCAACGTCATTGGCATCATTGGCGTACACCATATTGCAGTGCCAAGCTAAAAAAGGAAAATTAAAATTTTTAAATGGAAAGCAAAGTAAAACTCAAAAGGAACGTATCCTATTAAAAAGGTTTGGCAGAAAACAGACAGATAATTACTTTAAAATCTAGGACTAAAAGCCAATATTTGGCTTTATCATCTTCTTTCAGATAAGGCTGTAGAAGTTACTCTCCCGTAAAAAGGTAAATAGCTTGTAGAGAGAAGGATTCGTCACTTCTAAGAATATCCGCTAGAGAGAAACTTCAGAGAAAGTATAAAAATGTCGTCATTAATTCCCAACGTCATGCCTTCGGCGGCTCTCTCTTATTTTACCACAGTGCAAGAGAACATGCTCCACGGTAAGATTGATTTTGCAGTAGTCGCATATAGGGGGTGAGTCCCCGCGGATGAGATATCCGTGGGAGAAATGGCAGTGGCCGATCCGAAGGCGTGTTAAAATATCTCCTCAAATTCCTCGAGCCTAGCATCACGAGATGAGAACGACCAAGGATTTATAGAAACCTTGATTCTCGTGAGCTTAAAATCTGAGTTCTGCCACTCTGTTTGCCATTCACTGAGGATAGACCGTTTGATAAAGAGCTTAGTGTCTTCCGAGGGGACTGTAAAGATGTCTAACTCTCTTTTCTTCGTGACGGAATAGCCTGGCCAGCTATCTCATTTCCTCTTATTCCCACGTGTCCAGGAACCCAACAAAAGACCAAAATATAGCGGCGGTACAATAGATGATGGTTTTGGTATTGGATGGTCATTCTCAGCGAGTCACAAGACGAGGAGGAGGAGATGGGTTCTAGAGAGCTTTTGGAATTACTGCAGATCACTACTTTCCTTAATGAATGACACAGATACAGCAAACCTAAGTGCCTCGGAGAGCGCATACTTCTCTTAAGTATAGACGCTGCACTGAGTCTAATCGAAAATTTCGCGTGGCACTACGGCAGTAGTAGGCACATCCGACTTTAGCGTTTTGGGAGGAACCGTCGGTGTAAATGAAGTATTGGCCAGGATACGTAGATTTTATCGCCTCAAATTCCGATAGGAATGTACTAGGGGGAGATAAGGATTTAGGAAGGTTGGACAAACTAAGATCTATCATGAGTCGGTGTAGTTTCCAAGGTGAATTGAGGTTCGGGGGGGGGTCACAGGATTGGGCAGTTTTATATTAAGCTTTAGTAAAAGCGTACGGAGACGGACTCCCAGCAGTGAGGTTAATGATGGTCTAAGTGCAATCGAAGTCAAGTGGGTTCGGGGGAGGACTGCTTGAGGTGAGGGAGTATCCACTGTGGATAATTTAGTGCCACATGAGACAGTCAAAATATCTTGCCTTTGGTTCAGAGATGGTTCTTCAGACTCGGCCAAGAGGCATTCGATGCGACTTGTGCGGTAGGCGCCTGTACTAATCCTTATACCGCTATTGTGTATAGTATTTAATGTCCAGAGGATTGATAGAGACGCTGATCCCTATACTATGCATCCGTAATCCAAGATATAGTGGATGAGAGTCTTATACAAACACAAGAGACACACATGGTCTGCGCCCCAAGAGCTACTAGTAAGAGTGCGAAGATTTTAGGGTGATATCGGCCCTGTAATTTACGGATGTGTTTTCGCCAGGTTGTGCTCTTAATTTACGGACGTGTTTTCAACAAGATTTCGGCTGAGCATGGCTATTATCAATATTTATCACTCTGAGATAAACTAATAGTTCTCGAATAATTGTTTTTCGGCATTTTTCCTAGTGGCAAGCTGGGAAGTGGGTAGCCACGCTTTGCTAGCAACCTCATCCATCATTTTATTGCTCTCCCAAACAGTTCTACTGAAGATATCTCGCAGCGTTAACAATGGCGTTCCAAGGATTTGGCGTAAAGCCATTGTTCTTCCGATCCCTAAAGAAGGAAAGGATAGAACAACCCTCTCAATTTACCACCCAATCTCGCTCACAATCTGTGTGTGCAAACTTGTAGAGCGAATGGTAAATACACGTCTGGTCTGGCTCCTGGAATAAAAACTATTTACACCTCTTCAGTGTGGCTTCAAGAAGCACAGGTCAACCGCGGACCACGTAGTCATCCTGATGGCCCCTTGTTTTGCTTCTGGACATAAATGTAACTTCATTTTCTGTGCACGTCTTCTAGAATTCAGTGGGAAATACAATTATTCAAATTATCGTTTCCATGTTGTCGCGGCAGGAAGTAATAAGAGCCAAAATTTATTGCTTATTTATTTTTGAAAATAGATTTTATTACATGGGAGTTTTTTGTTTTTTTTTCAAAATTTGTATAACAGAATTTTGAAAATTGCACACTTCACTTTTCCCCATAGCACGTCATACGCAGTTTTTAACTGTTTTTTTTACGTAAAATAAATAAAAATAAATAAATAAAGGAATGGAGCAATTCAAGTTCTCCACCTCAAAAACCAACTGCATGCACTTCCTCAGAATTCAGACCTCCGTAATAACCACGCTCATTAGGCGAATTGAACTAGTTGGAAGTATGCATACAGTCCTTAGGTTGATTACAGATTAATAGTTCCACGAATAATTTAATGTGAGTTGAAATGACACGGTTCCTATCATTTATAAATGTAGAAAGAATTAAAATCTGCACAATTTTGTCAGAGTTACGTTTTACAAAATCGCATAGAGAAGAAAATTTAAAAGAAAATAAATTGGAGAGTATAAAACTACGATTTAATATGAAATTTCCTCGAGAAAACAAGACAATCAGAGAACCAAAATGTTATGCATAGAGAATGTGTAGAAAATGTATTTACTTTGACATCTTGAATTTCATTTCGTTCTGAAATAATACGCATAAAATGAAACAGTCACAGGCATAAAAAGTTGCTTGCAACAGGTGCTGAGATGCCGGTCCCTGGATCGTGAACTCAGGTACCTCGTACCCATTCATGGCATGGCTCGCGGAAGCAAAGAGCACAGTTCTTGGAGTACAGACATCTAGGTTCCAAAGCTCACTGATCGAAAATGCCATTGGGGTGAAAGGACGACACAAACTGCACTGGGTGGCAAGGGGCGTCAAGGGTGAAGACTGTATCATGGGCAAGAGCAACTGAGGCTGTGGTTTCAGGGGGAGGGGGCAAGCACCACGTTAGGGCAAGAATCAGGAGCGAGCGTGGAGCCGAATGCAATACAGCCTGAACGCAATACTGTGGAAGGCGGTCTTCCCCTGTCCCTCCGGCTGCGACGCAGTGGGGGCGAGCCACTGCGAGCGGCAGCGACTGCGAGCGGCAGCGCCGCGCAACAGATACAAGCAGCACCCAAGGTCCCGCTAACGCCTTTCCTGGTTCCAAATGGCCTAGTGTAAGCAGGGCCTGGATCGTAGTTTGTGCGGCAACGACGTCAGATCACTTCCCATTAGTGCGTGGGACGCTAGCAACTCTCTTCACCATTGCTATAAGGGGAAGAGGCGATGGTGGCGGCGTTTACACTAAGTTCTTCTTTGTAAGAGATGGCAACTCTAGCGATCTCAAGCAGGCCACCTCGCGAGGAAATGTTTACAGCGCCGACAAACCCATTATTCCTTAGAGGAGTAATCGTAGTGATAAGCACAGGCACGTTTTGGCATTTGGTGCACATCCTATAGTACTTTGGTTTATTGGCGAATCAAACCACGCCATACAAAATAATACATCACAAGGAACAATATGCACTACATTTTTTGTCCTGTAGCATATACGTAACCATTGTATTAAAATCTTACTTTAGATAATGCGGTTTAAAGAATAACTTTCATTCTAATTTTACAGTCAGAATCATTCTTCCACAATGGGATCAATAGTGCTCAAATGTAAGTAGCATTTGCTCTCTTATATGTAAAGTTCGATTTCGGTTTAATTACATACATGGACCTGCAGACAATTTTCCCACAAGTGCAAGTTAATATTTCAACGAAAGTGCTATTTAGGAATATTGTCATTCTGCATTTATTTTGTATTCCTAAGCATATCATTATTAATTTTTGTATTAAGTGATGAAGTATGGACAATGTATTTATAATTATTACAAAATAACAATAAGAATAAATAGAAATAATTGTTTGTTTGGTGTAAATGATAATACGTTGAGAATTAGCACAACACTCTGAATCTGAAAACTTTTATTTTCTATGTGATATATGGAGGAATCGATCCAGCTAGCAATGATACTAACGTTACACCAATTTCAAAAAGTAATAAAAGAAGAATTAGATGTGTACTAATTAGCATGTGTGCTAATATGTTTCTGGTCTTTTTTAAGAAATACTATTTTGTTTTTTAATAAATGTATGTTTATTTCAAAGTTTATATAAAGAGTTTGAAAAAAATACCAATTGATAGATTACTTTGTATGAATATTATTTTTTCAAAGAAACTTTACAATTGTATTTTAACTGATTAATGCACATATAGCTACGCACAAATAACTGAAAGATGTGGTTTTGCTACTTTTTTATCACGTGTAAATAAGAAAACCAGCTGTCCCTAAGCAAAATTTTAAAATAGTAAAAATCTGATAATATTAATAATGTAATGTTAATAATTTACAATGTAAGAGAAATATAGTGTCTTAATATTAATGTATTACTCAACTTTAGGAAAGTAAATGTATGATTCATCGAAGTATTTTATTTTACAAGAATCAGAAACTAACACATAAATGCTCAAAGCAAGAGTTTAACTAAAAGAAATTATAGTACACTCGTCAATGAAAAACCTAAATAATCTTTATTGTGGACTGAAAATATAAATACAACCATTACTGTGTGTCTGAAACTTCTGTGAATTGTGTGGCAAAGGAGCAGTAACCAAGGAAGGTGCTGGTTGACACAGTGGCCCCAGGCCATGACATTTCCTTTGTGAAGCATTTTTTCCGAAATGAAATTTAAGGGACCAGTTACGTTCATAAAGCTTTGTAAAAAGACTATTAGTATATCTGATTCCCACAGCTATCCCATCTTACGAAACAGAATGTTCCTGATCGAATATCATTAGTACAGATCTCAAACGAAATGTCTTCCGTGTTCGAATTCAGGAGATTAAGGCTGCAGTTCAGACAGAAATACAACGAACATTCTCTCCAGAGGCATCATTTCAATTGACGAGACACATCATTTTACACTAATGGGCGAATAGCGCCCCACCGAGACCCACACACCACACAGCCTTATCCCGCACATGCTCTCTACTCCCACAAAAGTATGCGGTTGGCAACACTTACAAAACAAAATAGGTTTCGTAATCAAACGTCCGATGCGTGTAGTATATTTAATTGTGTGGTTCTGGGCACCATGTACTTTCCAAACGACGTAGCTTGGATATTGCTGACAGTAAATAATTAAAACGTCATCTGTGATAAATATTGTCATAAAATATATTTTGATCGTCACTGGGAAACGTGTAA
Source organism: Teleogryllus oceanicus (assembly GCA_964035755.1). Lineage (NCBI taxonomy): Eukaryota > Metazoa > Arthropoda > Insecta > Orthoptera > Gryllidae > Teleogryllus > Teleogryllus oceanicus. The sequence goes on along the minus strand of CAXIVR010000001.1, from coordinate 49,471,190 downwards.
CCATATATTTGTGGTTGAGAGTTAGATAGTCATGTTTTCAGTGCATTTTACGAAACAGAATGTTGCAAATCGAAAAGCATTAATTTACAGGACCGAAAAGTATGTCTTCCGCTTTCGAGTACTGGAAGTTAAGCCGAAGTCCAAGGAGAAACACAACGATATAAAACTTCAGAAATGAACTACTTACACAACAATGTAAACAGGAAAAGGCCAAATATTGGGGATTTGCTTCTCATTATAGAGCTAAAATTCCAAGGCAACACTACTAAAAACTGGTACTCTTAACAAAGTTAACAAATTAATGTATATTTGTCAAAGAAGTCAGACAAACTACGATGTATGAAACAATTGATTCAAACATACACTCTATAGCGCTGACAAGCATTAAATTAAGTGGTGAATAGTTATTGAAACCCAGCCGTCTTATCATAACAGAGAGTACATATCGATCGTTCATACAGGAATGTGGGCAGAGAAATAGGCAATAGCAAATCACTGGTCCGAAATATGATCAACAGAGTGTTATTTCAAAATAATGCCATCTGGCTCATCAAAGTTGTCAAACAAGATCAACCAAATCACACATCAACTAACTATAACAAGATACCTAAAAAAATCATTTATATTTCCAAACAAAACATTAAGTAAATATGAAATTAGATCTATTAATTAATTTTAAAGTAAAAGCAAAGGACAAATCAGGCAACTTAGAAGAGGTTATAAAAGAAGAAAATTTGTATTTCATATGAGGCAAGACCTTATCAAATCTTATATTCAAGAGAGACTGAAAAACAATACGGATTGTATTAAAGAGTTTGCCTCAAAAAAGGAAGCTGCGGGCTCTGCACTTCCAGAAAGTTCTTTTTCAGCCCAAGTTGGAAGATTCGCACTATACGCGAGATACAAAACAGAATAAGTAGGACAAAGTGATTCACGTGTTCGTCATGTACACGTGTAATAAACATTCTGAACCTAAAACAATAAAAGTATGCATCAATTGCCTAAAATCGAAATGATCTTTAAAGTGGTACTTTGATAAAGTGTTTTGGTCTACTAACAGAAAAATTAAATAATAATAATATTTATTATTATTATATTAAATTTGTCTTTAGTTACATATTAACTGGTCAAAGTAATCCAATTGTTCATGAGTGTTATTTCATATTTCAAAGTAATTTTGCGTAATATTCGAATGGGGTATACGAGTACCCCACTTGATATTAGAAGTTATATTTAGAACTTGGTTTGTGGAGGGATAAGAAAATTGCTATTTATTTCAATTTTAAATTCACATTTAAAAAAATTTTTACAAATTCTTATCTGCTAATTAACTGCTAATAACGTTTCAGACGTGCATTGTTTCCTCTAAATGATAAAAATTTCCTAACTAAAGACAATCTATACCGCGAAATTCAAATACATTTTTTTATAATTAGTATTTCCTTTTCAAAATGTAAATTTCCAATGCTAATTGTAGAGCACAGCGAACTAGCCTAGTCGTACTGCATATTCGTACATGTTTGTTTAACTTTTGTTAGGATTTACTACCTAGGAAGAGTATCTCTTCCTAGCTTCATGGTTGTCCTGTCTTTTGCAAGCTGTCTGGCAAATTTCATCTTTGCGTTTTTCGCTTTTTTGTAAATTAAAACAAAAAATTAAGTCCATTACCTTTTTAAGCGACAATCCGAGTTGGAAACACACAGCGTTTCAATGGCGTAGAGGTGAGGTTCCGGGCGAGTGAACTCGGAGGACTAATAATTTAATTCGTTCTTATAAATCTTGTCAAAAACGCTCGTTGCTACTTTCATTCATTTTTCAATTTAGTATGTATGGGTTTGTGCAGAGATCCCTGAATTAAAGAAACTGGACAGTTCGCACTTCTTCTGTCCCTTTAGAAGAATAGTACAGGGTAAATGTTTCTCTACTTTTTCACTATATTAAAAAACTTGATTCTTAAGTATGTGGTTCTGGATAATAAATAAAGTATAAACATGATCAGGTACATCACAAACACAACTTGAAAAACAGTCATTCTGTGACCTGATATAACATTAAATAAGTGTAACATAAAGTTTACGGTAACTCAGTTTGCAACATCAGAATATGTGTATTTCAGGGTCCGATTTATATCAAGTTATAACATTAATGTTATTGAAATAACAAAGGGAAAAATACGAACGGTACAGAATAATGTAGGAGAGCAAGTATGATAAATAACCCTGTGAGGACTGACAGATCGACAGAACACTTATGCAAGCTGCCATAAGGTGCTGGGTTCACAACCTTCATTTAATTTGATATTCCAATCATTGGTCCATTTTTGTTCACGAGTTACTGCTGATTGTAGCTTCTGGGTTGTTTCTTCATTGCTTTTTCCTAATGCTGAAATTGCAGTGTCATCGGCAGATGTTCCTTTGACACTGTTTTCTGGTTTGGGGACGTCACTGATATACATTAGGTATAGAATTGGTCTCAGCACACTTCCTTGCCATATTGGCATCGTCTTGTTGTACTCTAAAATACCTGTCAGTTAAGTAAGATTCTAGAAGATCTGCATATTGTTTGGGAAGAACAGTCTTCAACTTATAGTTGAAACCTTTGTGCCAGACTTTGTCAAAAGCCTGCGCTACGTCCAAGAATATTGCAGAACATATTTTTCTCCTCCAATGATTTTTTGATGACGCTGCATAATCTGTGCACCTGGAGTGTTTTGTTCTGAATCCGAAGTCATGTTCTGGTATTAACTATTTGTCCTCAATCTCTTTCATTCTTTTGAACAACAATTTTTAAAAACGTTTAGCCAAAATAGGAAACAGTGAGATCGGTCTTTACGATGTAGCCTCATGTGGTGGTTTTCCTCGTTTCAATATTATAATTTGTTACTTTCCAAAATCTGGGTACATATTTCAATCTAAATGCAGCATTGAGAAGATATGTCAATTTTATTATGCGCTTCCTCGGCAGTTTCCTTAAAACTTCTGCTATTATTATATCAAATCTTGCAGCTTTTTTAAGTTCCAGATTTTGTATTTCTTTTGAACGTTAGTTATTGTAACAGAGGTAATACTTCCGTTATCTTCCTGGCTACTTCGGTTTTCATGAAATATTTCTGCTTTATTTTCTTTCTCATGACGCTGGAATATTTCTTCTAGATGCTTAGCAAATCTATCAGCGTTTTCTACGTTGCTTCTAGCCTATTTGCCATCTTTTGTCCTAATTGAAGGTGTTTGAATGATAGGTCTTGTTATTTTCTTGACGTCTTACAGAGCGAATAATAGAGTTCTTATCGGGTGACAATACTTTTAGTTACATACTCATGCATTCACTTTTAAAATCTCTTATCTTTCTTCTAAGTTGTTGAGTGAGATTATTGATTTTGGTTTTCTGTTTATATTTGGTCCATAATTTCCTCTACGTAATTGTTCTCTTTAATTGTTCTTTCGAGTTCTGTACTACTTCTCCAGACTGACTGCTGAATATCTTTCGTAAAAATGTTCAGCTCGTTAACTAGTTCTTCATTAGTCTTTAATGCAACATTGAAGTTTTTTTCTTCTAGACATTGATTAAAGCTTTCCCAGTCCGTTCGATTGTTAACAAATGCTGTTATGGTTTGTTTGTGAATCAAATAGACACATGCTGTTAGATAATTGGAGAATGATCTGAACTTAAGTGGTGACACTCTTCAATTTTCAGGTATTAGATGATACATTTTTTATTAAAAAGAAGTATATTAGATCTGGAATTTTACGGATCTGTCGGGGCTGGCGGAAGGTTTACCTGTTTATAGAGCTTCGCCATCAATTACTTGTATGGAACTTAAAAATTCTTTACCTTTTGTTGTTGTTAATCTAGAACCCCAATATGTATTTTAGCATTAAAATCTCCACCTATCATTCATTTACTGATTAGTGATAAAAACTGAACCTGTACAATTTAAATTTTATAAAAAAGATTTGCCTCTCTCAGGAATTGTAATGTTTTGTCTGTTCCGAGGTCTTCCTTCAAGTTCCCTTTCGCACCACATCTGTCTCTAGTCTTGAGAGCTTTGCACAGTCTGTCAGAAGATGTTTCACTGTGAGAATTCCACCACCGCAGCCGCAGATAGGTTGCTCTTCATTTTTTAGCAGGTATGAAGAGGTTATCCTTGTATGGCATATTCGTAGTCTTGTAAGGCACACTTGTTCTCGACGAGTGTAGCTGACATACGGTGACCATTCATTGACGCTCTGTTTGATTGGGTTTAATTTTGTTTGAAGGCCACGTAGTCTTCCACGTAGTATTCCACGTAGTCTTCCATGCTCTGAGGATGCACTTTAAAGCAGCATTTCTTACATCTTGAGGGCGTACTTCTATTTCGATTCCTGATTGTTTGCGGCATTTCTTGCTGCAGAATCGGCCTCTTCATTGTCTGAGATACCTGTGTGCCCAGCGCACCAGATGAACGTAACTGACGCTTTTCGTTGTTTTAACCAGTGACATAATAGAAGAATCATCTGTAGTAGTGGGTCTACAGGTAGGCGTCTGTCTATGGCGGTGAGACAGCTGAGCGAGTCAGTGCAGATCACAAATTTTCTTGCACCGAGAGTTTCACAGTATCGCAAAGCTTATATAATTGCAAACAATTCAGCTGTGTACACAATCGCTTCTGGTTAAAGTGTCCATGTTTCTGATGTGTCTTCAGTTACAAATGCGCTTCCAATTCCATGTTTGTTTTTTGATCCATCGTTGTAGATAACTGTGTGATCTGCCATGTACTCTTCAAGAAGTGATCTAAATCTTATTTTTAATTCCGTGGGAAGGCTTTCTTTTGTCTTTACACTGGTGGTGTCGAGTCGAATTTCTGGCATTTTAAGAGTCCAAGGTGGGACTTCATATGGTTTATGTTTGAAAATCGGTGGTAGAATGATGTAGCATCTGATTATTTCTTCTGCACGGATGTTGGCTGGACGAGTAGCTGTAGGTCTTCGATTATAAATATTTGTCAGGTTGGGACTAGTTAAGGGTTTAGGTGCTTGGTAGTGACGCATTTTTGCTCGATATCTGAGTAGTGGTGTTTTTCGTCTATGGTGTAGCGACATGGTACTGGTTTCACAATAGACACTTAAGGAGGGACTAGTGCGGAACGCTCCAGATGCATAACAGAGGCCTGCGTTGTGAATAGGTTCTAATTTTCTTAAGCTTGACTTCCTGGCTGAGAAGTACACTGCACACCCATAATCGATTTTGGACATGACCATGGATTTGTAGAGACGGAGCAAGACGTCTCTATCTGCTCCCTAATTTATATGCGAAATACATCGGATCACGTTAAGAGCCGTTTTGCATCTAGACAAGATATACTCTAGATTGTGTTTCCAGGTTACATGTCTATCAAAAATCAAACCAAGGAATTTTGCCGTTTCATTGTACGCCAATTGAATACCATGTAACGTTAGATCTGGACCTCTGTATCTTTTCCGTTTTCTACAGAAGTGGACGCATTTTGTTTTAGCTGCTGCAAATGAGAATCCTATATTTTCCGCGTTCTGTACTAGTGTATTGATGGCATTTTGTATTGATCTGCTGTCCGTAGCGCGTCGAAGCGTTGGTGCCGACGTGGACGACATATCGCGGTCCTTTTCAGGGCTGTACTGCCCTGAAGAGGACCGCGATATGTCGGTCGAAACGTCGGTACCCCAGCCTTCGACGCGGCGTCACCCGGACAGCCCAGATCATAACTCTGGCCGCGGGAGCCTACGATATCGGCATTTTGTATTTTCAATTTAATCATTGCTGGCGATTTGGCTGAATAAAATAGAGAAATATCATCAACATACATGCATTTTCCAACTGATGATTCTGTGCCATCAAACATCTCATTGTTTGCTATGATAAAAAGCGTACCACTTAATGGAGAACCTTGTGGTACACCGTTCTCAAGTACGTAACTTTCTGATATAGACTGCCCAACACGAACTTGGAAGGATCTGGTACTAAGGAAGCTGGATATGAATTTTAAAAGGTTGCCTCTGATTTGCCAATTATGCAGTTGCCTCAAAATGTTGTAACGCCAGGTCTTATCAAACGCTTTTTCTAGATCGAAGAATACAGCCACCATATGTTGTCTTTTAATAAAGGTGTTCTGTATTGCGTTTTCTAGATATACTGATCGGTAGTAGAGTGATGCTGTCGGTAACCACACTGATGTTTATTTAGGAGGTTGTTTCTTTCGAGACACCATTTTAGTCGAGTGTTGACCATTTTTTCTAGGACTTTTCCTAGACAGCATGTCAGTGACACTGGCCGATAGCTTTCATGTTTCCTCGGGTCTTTGCCAGCCTCTAAAAGTGGGATTACTATCGCTTCTTTCCAGCATATGGGGTAATTGCCTTGTACCCAGATGTTGTTATATATATTTAACAAGGTGGAAAGTATTTCCTCTGGCAACCGACGTAGAATGCTGTATGGGAGGTTATCTGATCCTGCTGTAGTGTCTCCGGCTGCATTTATAGCATCTTGTAATTCTCTCCGTGTGAAAATAGAATTATACGGCATATCTGTAGTAGTTGTGAAATCTAGTTCTTGTTCTTCTTCCTGCCTTTTCTCGATAAATTCTTCAGGATAGCTGTTTGTGTTACTGGCTTTAGAGTATTGAGACGCAAAGGCATTGGCTATTTCTTCTGGATTACATACTAGTTGTCCTTCATATTCTATGCATGTAATAGGACTGAAAACATTTTTTCCAGCTATTAACCTGATTTTCTGCCATACGTCTGTGACTTTGGTCGTTCTGGTTATGGTTTTCACGTACTTCTCCCAGCTTGGTCGTTTGGCAGTTAGTACTTTCCTGCGAGCAAGTGCACGCAAACGCTTAAATGCAATTAGATTGTCTTGCGTTGGTGAACGCCTGTATGTGTTGAGGGCTCTTCTTTTCTTCCTTATTGCTTCTTTGGTCTCTGTATTCCACCACTGTGCTGGAATTCTGGATGGGTGACCAGTAGTTTGTGGAATGTATTTTCCAACAGTAGAAATTGCAGTGTTGGTGAAATCTGTTACGTCTTTCTCCGTGTTTCCACTGACATTTATTGGTGTTAAATGACTGGTGAAGTTCAACCAGTCTGCACCCTCGGTAGACCAACGTTTCTGTAAATATACGGCGTTCTTTGTTTGATGATATCAACCGAGGAAAGTGATCGCTTTGATGAAGATCGGGAAGAGGTTTCCACGTCAAGCGTGTTGCAAGATTTGGCCTGCATATTGAAAGGTCTATGGCCGAGAATGTTCCACTTCTAGCGTTGAAGTGAGTGCTTGCTCCTGTGTTCAAGAGGACGTATTCGTTGTTGAGTAACAGTTCGTCGATTCTGCGACCGGCGTCATTTGTTCTAGGGCAGCCCCATGTGGTGTTGAGAGCTCTAAAGTCGCCTAGAATACGAAATGCAGGCTGTAGTTGATCAATGAGGTCTTGTAGGTCTTCATTTTGCCATGAGGTGTCTGGTAAGTAAAGGCTACATAACGTCATCTTCAATGGCTGGTGTAATGTTACAGCTACTGCTTGTATAGGTGTATTGAGATGAACTTGACTAGCAGAATCTGTATTGCTGATTCAATATGGCAACACCGCTTCTAGCTCGCCTATCAGGTTCTACGTCATTGCGAAAGATCTTATAACCTCTTAAATTGAAACGGTCTTCTGGTTTAAAATGGGTTTTTTGTAAGCACACACACATTGGTGTGTGACTGGCCAGTAGCAATTTCAGTTCGCAATAATGTGAGATATAGCCGTTAATGTTACATTGAATAACATTTTCCATAGTTGGGATGAAGTTCTGCTGCTGTGGCATGGATGGGTCCTGCTTATTTTCTGGGTTTTCCTCTTGGCCATCCATTTTGTTTTACTTTTTGCGCGGAATTTTGCTTGAATCGATTGACTGGTAATCGTTGTTTTCTGCACTTATCATCGAGCTTGTCTCTGAGCCAGTGGTCGTGTCTTCATCATTGGTTTTTTGTTTGAGCAAGTCCTCCTTGGTGTGTTTTGAAGAACAAGGCAATCAACTTCGGTGGCCCCGTGCCGATTCACCTTTACTGGATGTGGCTGCGGCAGTGGCTACTGGATTTTTTTCTGCATCATTTGACTGGAGTGCTGAAGATTGCTTTTCAAGAACTATTTCACTTTGGGTGTTTGTGTTTAATTCTTCTGTGTTTACTTTGTTCTTGTAAATTTCATTGAAAAACGTTTCTATACAGTGAGTTATTACAGGCATTAGTTCTTTCACTACTAGTGAAGGCAAAGGTGTGCTTTTAGTAACTGCTTCAACGTATGTGATATTTCCTTTTTCAGGACAAGTTTTTTTACTTCAGGATAGCTGAGTTTTTGTCTGACTTTTATTTGTTGTATTGCTGCCTCCTGTTTATAGATTGGGCAGTCTCTTGACCTTGATGAGTGCTGCCCGCTGCAATTGATGCATTTAATAGGATGGATCACCATTATGAAATGGCTTTCCACATTGACATGCTTTGATTTTAGCACATCTAGATGCTGTGTGTCCGAAATGTAAGCACTGAAAGCACTGCATTGGTTGAGGAATGAACATTCGTACGCTCAGACGATGAATGCCAGCTTTAATCTTCTCTGACAACGTGCTGCGGTTAAACGTCCGAACATGGGATGCCGAAGGAATTATCTGCCCGTCTCGCCTCATCGTTAGCCTACGACAGGCAACGACTCTTTGATGAGAGAGTTCTTGTGCTATTTCCTATTAACTGCGGTTTAGTAAATCCCTGCAAACTACACCTTTGCAGGTATTCAGCGTACCATGGGCATTTACTTCAACTTCAATAGTACCTATTTTGCTCAACTCTAACAACTTTTGACCTTGAATGTCATTAAATGTTTCTATTAAGAGTCCAGACGGAGTTTTCTTTATCTCTCTTACGGTAGGTCCAGCACAGGTGCTAACACACTTTTATATTAGAAAGGGACTTACTTTTTCAAAGTTTCCTTCCTTTCTTTTAACTGTTAGGTACTTTGGTACCACTGATGTGTTCTTGAACAATCATCAGGGTTTACGTTTCTTCCAGTTCTCATTTTTTTTGCTCCAAAATCAGAACTTATTTCTGGACGAGAGTTTTTAGGGTATCCATCAACCCTGGGATCGCAAACTTCCATACGTGTCCCGCGAAGTTTGCTATCACTCGTAGCAATATCTGCCCCGCGTGCCGAGTGATCCGCACCCTTGCAGTTGCATTGCAGTTAAACGCATTGCAGTTGCTTGATGACGACGCCCGGTGGCCTGCTTGCTCTCCACCGACTCCCGGTACTGGGGCTCCGATCCCCTGCACCGTAATGGTTGATCCTAAACGATCCACTATACCGTTCTCTTCCTTCAGGATCGCCTTCCCCTAGCGTTTTTGAGCTACCGCCAGCTAAAAGGAAATGGAAGAGAAGAAGGGGGACAGTAAAGAATAGAGTTAGAATAGAAGAGCAGAACAGAAATGACTCCCTAGCCCTCGTTAACCTAATAGCGTCGGGGTCAGAAACACAAGGGTTGGCCGATATGAAGATTGGCCCACAGCACAGATAACAGAAGTGTGCCACAAGTGGAAGCAATGACACACGAAGTTCGTGGGAATGAGAGGATGTTTAGGGGAGTGACAGCGGACAGCTGCTCCGATTAGTCGCCTTTTATGACAGGGGGAGGTCCTGTGGTGTTATTCTCCTAACTCCCTGACACAACACGGCGTTGTTGTTATTATTATTGTTATTATTATTATTATTATTATTATTGTTATTGTATTATTATTATTGTTATTATTATTATTGTTTATATTATTATTGTTATTATTATTATTGTTGTTATTATTGTTATTGTTATTATTATTGTTATTATCAGGAAACTTAAATTTTTTGTCAAAATTGAGGCTTTGTTTACATTAGTTTGAAATATAAAATATTATTTTGCTTTAATTTTCATTTAAAATATCCTTGAAATAATTTTCATTTATTTTTTATTATAATTTAATCTGTGTTGATTTCTTTACTCAAAACGTTTTTATTTAGAATGATTGCATAACGATAGCAAACACAATGTAGTAATTTTTATTTATGAATAAAAATTGTTCTGTGGTTTCAGTTAGAAAATCAATTTGTCACATCAGTGCAAGAGAAGTTTGGGTGTTTGTGGTTCAATTTTGTAGTGGGAATTTTATTTAAATTTCTTGATCTCATACAACTTCAGGAAGAAATAAAATTACAGCTGAACTTATCATTCTGTCTGAATATGAAAATTGACTGAAATGAAGTTGTGAATGTATTTAGTGTTATTGGGCCGAACAAGTTGTTCAAAATTCGGATTATGGTGTGTGAATACTTGCTTTAAAATAAATGTACATTTTTCATATATTTTTAACATTTTAAAAAAATCACTCCAAATATTTTTAATAATAACTAACACCATATAATGTTGCAGTTCCAGAAGAACATTCATGCTGCGGCAGAATATTGTAAAATTGACTTGGTTGCACACTTAGGATGAAGGACACATTAGGAAACACTATAAAATAATTTTTGGGATGGTCTTGGCTAATATCTAACTAAGCTGATTTTAATTGCAGAGTCTATAACATAAAAGCATTCTTTTTTGGTTCTGGCGTAAAATTCGCTTTCCACAGCAACGTCAATGTTCTTCTGGAAAAGTGATAAATTAATTTAATTGATGATAGTTTATTGAATATGAATTAGAAATTATTACATTATAAGCACCCAGAAATTGACAATTTCTGGGTGCTTATATTCAGTGATAAGTTAATAAGTGACAGTATTTGGAATTGTGTGATAGTACGATATTGTAAGAGAGTGTCATTGTACGATAATATATGAGCTGTAAACCTATTCATAATAACTGTATGGTTATCTGAAAAATTAGGTTATTGGACATAAGTCAAATTCATCACCTGAACTCGGGCATTAGGCGCAGCACTAAAGGCTAAAAAACGAGTGAACCCTTCCGCTATAAAAAGAGTAAACATATTTCCATTTCAAATTCAGTGAAAAATTAGTGAGTGATAATATTTAGGATTTCAACGTGATGGGCGGTGTGCTTACTCGTAGTAGATATATGGTTATCTAAACGAAAATATTTAGTTATCGGACATTGATGAACTTCAATTTCTGATTCTGGTCTCAGAGGCAGCATTAAAAATCAAGCTATAGAAGTAATTGTCAGTTTATCAAAAACAACCGACCGATAATTTAACAGCAGTAATCACTAGACCATTGTTAAAAAAATCGCTCTAACACAGTTACAACTGCAACGGCGTCACCAATTGCACTTTTTGCGTGCCTTCAAAACAGTCAGAGTAGGAATGAATATAAATTAGAACGACTTTGGATTCGAGTTAATAGATGGCCAATAGGTCTTCCCTCTCAAAGGCATCTGAGGTGAAAGGGGGCATTTCAGAAAAGGCAAACTGTCGGAGCATTCGCAGCGAGCCGTGGAATATCGCTCCCGACCAGCCGACGGTTCTTGACTAAGCGAACGAAAGTGGTCATATGAGATGAAGCTGTCTCCGGCCGCGGACAGAGCACACGTGTTTCAGAACAGGGCCAGACACACACAAAAGACTGGTTGGCACAAAGTGAACGATCATGGTACATACATTCTTCTTACTTGCTAGCTATCATTGTCAGCGATTAGAAAGTACACGGGAGGAAGAGCTTTGCAGGGGGGCACGTTGCAAAGTGAAGGGGAGCAGCCAAAGCGGGATTCGTTTTCCGAAAAAGGATTAGGGGTAGCAAAGGAGCTCTTAAACTGTTGCAGGTAAATTGCCGAAGTTTTGTCAATAAGGAAATTCAGCTTTGGAACTTAATTGAGGCGTGTGGTGCGGACGTAGTGATCGGTACTGAGTCATGGCTAAATGAAGAAATATCAGATTCAGAAATCTATCGAAACGACTATAAAATATTTCGGCGGGACAGGGGAACTAGTGGCGAGGGGGTCTATATTTTCGTTAAATCATGTATAAACGCGAACTTGAAGTGGAAAAGCATTGAGCATGAAATGATAGGAGTAGATATAAGAATCGACAACTTGCAGACAATAGATCTTATTGCATGTTATAGGCCACCAAATGGTAATTATTTCATTCTTGAGAATATTCTCGAACTGGCGGAAAATTTGAATAGAATCAATCCGATTATTATTGGCGGGGACTTAAATCTAAGTGACATTAATTGGCAGGGTGATCTATGTGATAGAAAAATACAGCTAATAATAAATAAATTAGTTTGGGGTGCAGGAATGACGCAAGTTGTTGATAAACCAACGCGTCAACATTCTATTTTAGATATTTTTCTTATTAGACCAATGGACATATTATACTACTGCGATGTTATTCAGGGAATAAGCGATTACAAGGCCGTAATTCTTGAAATAAATGCTACTATTTGCAGGGGAAATGATAAAATCGGTAATAGAGTATGGCAATATCGTAAAGCTGACATGAATGGACAGCTGCATTTTTTAAAACTGAAATATGTGGATCTCGAAAAGTTAGGAGGGGGATTGGAAAACATATGAGAAAAATTCAAAGAAATCATTGAGGAAGCTCGGCAATGTTTCGTTCCTTTCAAGTACATAAAAAAGAATTCAGATCCAGTGTATTATAACGCGGAAATTTGCAAATTGAAAGGAAAAATGAGAAAACCGTATAGTATTAGGCATCGCAGCGAGGCACATTATGTAAATTCCAACAAATTATGAAAGAAGTAGAAAATAAAAAGAAAACTGCGCAAGAATCGTATTTTACGTTAATTTTGAATGATAACGAAAATGCTTGGGCAAAGTTTTTTAACTTTGTACGCCACCGGCGTGGTAAACAGGACACACATCCCATTAGATGGCAAAATGTAAATATCGTAGACGACGAAGAGAAAGCCAATGTATTCAATAATTTTTTCTGTTCTGTATACAAACAAAAAGCTAACCAAATTATCATAGGGCACAATGACGTGGATCATATATTCAAAATTGATCAAACGGAAGTACGTTCACATTTGAAAAAAATGAAAAACTAAGTCTTGCGGTCCGGACGGTATTACAACTGACATGTTAAAGATAGCAGGGGAAACAATAACATCATATTTGGTCAGACTTTTCAATAAATCAATCAACAACGAAAGTGTACGGGATGATTGGAAATCTGCCTTAATAGTGCCAATTTTCAAAAATGGACCAAAATTTGAAGTGCAAAATTATAGGCCAGTTAGTCTTACGTCAATAGTCTGTAAATTGTTTGAAAAATTATTATCTAATTCGATTAGAAATCATTTGGATCAATCAGAATGGTTATTTCATGGACAGCACGGCTTCAGAAATGGCTTTTCGTGCGAGAGTCAGATTATTTCCCTTACTCAAGACTTGTCGGAAGTAAGTAATTGATGTAGGGGGAAGAGTGGATGCAATAGTTATTGATTTTGCTAAAGCATTTGATGTCGTGCCGCATGACATATTGATACTGAAACTTATTGATGCTAAAATTGACAGGCGGGTAATAGCATGGATAAATTAATTTCTTCGCGATAGAAATCAAAAAGTCCGAATTGGACAGCACTTATCGGAAAAGGGTAACATTACTTTCGGGGTTCCTCAGGGCAGGGTCATAGGCCCACTGCTGTTTCTTATCTTTGTAAATGATTTATCGCGAAATATAACGTCAAACATTCGACTCTTCGCCGACGACTGTATATTATATAGGGAAACTGCAGATCAGCACGATATGATTCAACTACAGGACAATTTAAATAAAATTTACGATTGGGCAATAGCTAATGAAATGACTATAAATGGAAAGAAAAGTAAAGCGATCACATTTGGTAGGGCCAGAGCTTTTCATACAATACCTTATCAGCTAGGTAATGACGTAGTTCCGAGAGTCTCGGGCTTTAAATACCTTGGCATTCTCCTGGATTGTAAATTGGGATGGGAGAAACAAACGAACTATGTAGTGGGTAAAGCTTGGAGGTCTTTGCATTTCGTCATGAGAAATCTTAAAAAATGTAATACGAAAGCAAAGGAAATCGCGTATACCTTGTAATGGTAAATGCACCTAGGTACATAGTATGAAGTATTGCGTAAGAGAAGCAATGGATATTTCTCTCAAATATGTACGCGAGAGAAATATCGCTTTTCAAGAATTATCTAAATTAGGGTCGCGTCCGGAGCAGGCGCTCTGTTGCTTATCTTAAGAACATTTATGGAGGGCTCCCAAAACCGCTGTCAACGCTAACATGGTTTCAGATTGTAGAAGCAGGAATTTGTAGAAAATTATGAGAGAGTGACTTCAAAAGGGGAAAAGTCCTCGGACAGTAATGTCAGTTTATTGCGTCCAGGACATGTAGAGTTCTGGCGGGGGTGGCGTAATGGCCTCGTAAATTTCCCTGTTTTCTATATAAGGATCCTCTAGCGTTGATAACAGGAGACAGCCCAGAAACCTTGCTGTATTCACTTCACGCTGCTCTACAGCTCTACTTTTTTCAATTAAACTTATTTCACACTTCATCGGACTTGGTCTCTGTACTTGAACCTCGCTCACCACCACGCTCCTCCAGGGAACTTAGCTTCCCTGCGAACTCAACATTTTTGCATCCTGTACGGGAAGCATTTGTCTGTCACAATCACTACTAGTAGTACAACACCTGCAGTGAAAGGCATTACATGGTGGCAGCGGCTTGGATTGAGGAGCACAGCGAATTCAAGTACTTTCTGCTGACGGCCGGGCTGGAGAGACTTCGCGCCTGTACCGAGGTGGGCCGGAGCCTTTCTCGAGGGAACAACGCTCCAGAGGAATCCACAAGGCGCCGTGGTAACCGTTCACCGCCTGCAGAAGCCGAGTCCGTGGTTTGGAGGCCAGCATCAGCAGCCGCTGACGAGCCCGAGGGACGTCTTCGGTGATAAGCCGTTGGCAGCCTGCGCCGCGAGAGGGTCCTCTACCCTGGGGGAGCTGCGAAGCCATCACTGGAGGCCCGAACTGCGCATCTTCAAGCCACCCTACATCTTTTTCTTGGTAAGAGGTTAATCCAGCCATGGCAGATGATGATATTGGCGCTAATGAGGAAAATTATATATCAGTTATACAAGCAGTAAAATTAATATCGCGTAACTTTGATGGTAATCCACATCTAAGAGAATTTATAGAAGGAGTTGAGGCAGCAACGGAAGTAGTACACCCCAATAAACAATCATTACTTTTGAAATTCATTGAATCAAAAATTACTGGCAATGCTAAAGATAGGTTATTAGCACGAACAGAACGCGAAACTTGGGAACAGGTTAGAGCGATATTAGAGGAAAACTTCTCTGTACGGCGTACGTTAGAATATTACGCGGGCGTATTATTCACGTCGAAGCAGGGATCAAATGAAACAGTTGCACAATGGGGTTCGAGTAGATAGCATGGCTATAGATCTGAGAAGGAAGTAAAAGGCAGGTTGGAAAAATTAGAACAGAAAGATAATGCGCGTTATGTAGAAGGAGGTCTGCAGTTAATAGGAGAATTCTTAAAGGAACGTTTATTGCGGGACTGAAAGATGAAAGGATAAAATATATTGTTAAAGCTAAAGGAGAAGAGGAATCTTTAGCACAAATTGTTGAAACCGCTCTACAAGAAGAAAGTGAAGTGAAATCGCAAAGGTACAAGAATAATCAGGGGCAATGGAATTCGCGTTACGAGAATACGCGGTATGATTCTAGGAAGCAACAAGGTACGCATATTAAAAGTGAAGTTAATGTTACTGCTGTAAACACTGTAAAATGTTTTAAGTGTCAGGAACTGGGTCATATATCTAGGGTTTGCAATAATGAACTAAAATGCGCCAAATGCGGTAGGCGAAATCATGAAACTAGGAATTGCAAACAGGGAAACAGGCAGTAGAGTTGCTTGAGCAGCCGCAAGTAACTCTACCTAATGGCTGCGTAGGTGATATGGATACTGGGGGAAATCACAGCTGTGAAAGAGATTCGCGTGATATAGATACTGTAAGGATTAGCAGTTGTGATAGAGACTCACGTGATATAGTTACTGTGATGAACCTAGGATGCGACAAGGAGTCGCGGAGGTTAACTGCGTAAAACAAGGGACGCCTTTGATAAAACCAGTTACATGAAAAGTGGTTTGGGACCATACGAGGTATATGTATTGTGTCCGAAATTAAAGGAGGCTTAGAATAGCCTTAATCGATACAGGGCCCAGGTATCTTTAGTAAGGAATCCTCATTAGACAAAAATATTGCCCAAAGCGATGATGTAATTGAGATTCAAGGTATTAGTGGAAAAATATCAAGGTAAAAGGTATGGTAACTTTAACTCTGAATAATTGCAGTAACCAATAGAATATTATGTTGTAAATAAATTGCCTAGAAATATTGATGTTATATTAGGACAAGATTGGCTTTAAGGAATAATTATGTGTTTACTAAAAATATTGCAATACCACCTTTCAGTGAGTCAGTAGTTCAATTCCTGACCACAGAAAAAGGAGTGAGGTATTGTGACGTAACCGAATATTGGATTAAAAAAAATAAATACATTTATTTTTGTTATTACTGTTCAAGCGTGCGTGCCCCAACCGGGTGCGACCTAAATCACTTCGCACGGCCATCTACGCCGCTCCTTAGCGTCGCCGAGCAAGGGGGGGTGTAGTGTTTAGATAACGCCTCGAAAACCCCTCAGGGACCACCGACCAGGCTCCACGCGGGCGGGCGCGGCGACCGCTCCGTGTTTGTTTACAGGAAGTGTGCGAGAGAGAGCGTTCTGGAAAATTCCATCAAAATTACCGACAAGACGCGTAATCTGATTGGAGCAATATTATTTTCGCGTAGTAACTTTCGGCCAGTAACAACACGTCTTCCAAAATTTCTGTGAAACTTCTAGAACATTCATGGAAATTGGGGAAGAGGTTCGTGGGCGCTGAGACGCGCTGAGGCAGACAGAAGCGGGGAGGTCTTTGGACAGAGAGGCGCGGGGACGCCCAAGTCGTGCGGACACAGAGGCGGGGACGCTCATGTTGTACGGGTGTGGGACGCGGAGGTCATCCGAGTTGTGTAGGCGCTAGATAGCGCGAAGTAGCATGATTAGAGTGCGATTTGTGGTATTATCGCACCGCGTGTCATTAGATTGAGAAAAAAAAAAAAAAAGAACTTTATCTAGTAATGTTATTTGTTTCTCTGCTCGTTTACGCCCGCGCCGTGTATCGCAAGTTACGCGATTACGAAAATTACGATCTGTCGTCACCGATCTGTCGTCACCGCTACCGCCGACGTCCCAGCTGATGTCGTGGTTAACTCTACTCTCTTGAATGGGAGCAGGCTGCGAGAGGGAATCCACCCTCCACCCCTAAAGGGCGTGCCGTCCAGAAGAAAGGAGCCCAGCTGTGTTGCCTGTTTGGAGGCCGTTCACCCCAGCGCGTCCTCCTGCCGCAGCGGTGATTCTAATAATCTGTCGAGCCCGACAGACAAAACAAACATTCATTACGCCCTTCAGGCTTACCTGGACTGTTGTCAACATTCAGAAGGTGCAGGCCGCGCATTGGCCCCCTTTTTTTCTTTTTATTTGTTAGCGCATCTCTTTTTTTTTTTTTGCTTTATTTGTTTTAAGTAATTTGATCGTATTAGTTTTAAGATTGCATGAAAAAAAAACAAGGGTTTAAAAAAAAACTGAGCTCAGATAATAATGTCAATTTACCATTTTTTAATTTCTCATTAAATTTACATTTTTTTTATCTTTGATCCCCAGTAAACGCCCAAATTTAATTTGCTTAAAATATTTGTTATTTTGAATTACTGTGTATTGCTGCACGACAAATTAAATTTGAATTTTTTTTATAATATTAAGCAAGAAATGGATGGAAGGACGTTGCTACGAGGTTAATTATTTGTGGACTGTTAATGATATCAGTTGGATTTGTATTCTGTTTGTGAGTGTTACTATTTTTGTCTTGTGTTGTGGAAAATCGTGTGCGCGTTTCAAGAAAACTGTGAAATCGCATAGTTATTCAAAATGCTGGACGAATCGGGTGTAGACGTGGGAGGTGATGACAGCTCAGGGATCAGTCTGCGCATGAAATCACCTTATGATCTCATGCGAGTTCTAACGAAACAAGCAGAGAATTATGAAAATTTAAAAATCGAATTAAAGAACCAGATTTCGGAAGTATGGGGAAATGGACGAAAAATTAATTTGCGATTTTCAGAACACGAGAAAAGTGTCAGGAAAGATTTGATAGATTAGATAATCGTTTAGATAACCAATCCGCAAAACTTGTAAATTGGAAGAGAAGTTCGACCATGAAATCGGATCACTGAAAAATCAACTCGAGGGTAGGTGCGGAGAAATTGAGAACACCGTTGAGAAGCTAGGTCAAGAATTGGGGAATTCAAGGACCGAAACGAAAGAAAATTTAAAAAACCTACAGTCTGAAATTCACCAGAAATTACGAGCATGCGACAATAAAATAGAGGCGTGTTGTGAGTCAGTAAATGGAAACATTGCCGGGGTTACGGCCGAAATGAACGGCAAATTCACTCGGTTGGAAACAAAACTTCACTCTGAAGTTAGTCAAATTCACGAAAGGGTAGAGAAAATTGAAAAGATAGGTGATAGTAGTGAGGAAAGTTTCAGGGAAAGGGAAACTAAACTAAAGAAAGAAATAGATAAAAATGTGATTAATCTGGTAAAGGAAGAAGTACAAAAAGAAATGGAAAATCATCCAATTACGAACGCGCCTGCTGGTTCTGGATTAAAATTTCGTGGCTCCTCCTCAGAATCTTTGCTTTTCTGGGAAATCGGACGAAAATCCGAAAGTTTTTGGATCGTGCCGAAAATTATATGAATTTGACAAAGGCGGTACCGCCTCACTTAAAACCAAGATTTATGCAGGAACTTTTACGGGGTAACGCCGCACACTGGCTCACTGCGTTAACACCTTTTCCGCAGACTTACGAGGAATTCGAACTCGTTTTCTTTCACGTTACTGGGAGAGCAGCGACGTTACGAGTTCGAGAGAAAATTCTCGAAGTAGATGGATAAGCGAAGAAACCAATCATATTTAGATTACGCCATGGAAAAATTTCGGCTATTAAACTATGTGATCCGACGACAGATGATAAAAGATTATCTGGCTCCTAACGCACACTTTCCTACTTACGTGCAAAACCTTATTAACAGTGTACGATTTGACAATCTTGATCATTTTCAAGAATTGCTGGCGCAATTTGATAGAACGCGGTCAAACCCTTATGAAGAGAATTGGGACCGAAATCACAGGTTTTCGCCGAGGAAGATAATCGAACAGGCAGTCGGGCGCCGTGATGATCAGGGTCAGAGGAATGGGGAACAACTCCGTCCGCCACCAAACTCAAATGACCGTAATAATAACACAACTAGTAGGAATGGACATCAGGATTCCATAAGACGAGTCCGTCAAACTAGAACCGTTTGGGCTTTCTGGTATCTGGGTTCCAAACGAATTATCTCAGAGATACCAATATTCAATACTGTGTCAGTCAATTATGCCTTTTTGACCTAAACGACGACTTGAATGAACCTGTCAGAGAACGAGCGAGAAAATGTCCGGTTGTGGAGTTTCTTATTGAAAATCTTAGTGTTCAAGCTTTGATAGACACTGGCAGTGAAATCAGTGCAATTTCTAGGAAGTTCTACTCAAAACTATTAAGCGAGCGCATTCCAATACCAACTCTGCCCACTATTAAATGTTTTGTTATTGGAGTAGGAAAGAAAAAAAGTAAACCAATTACTATGCAGGCTTTGCTTTCTTTAAAAATCGGGGAAATTTTATTTGATGTGCCATGTTTGATCATATAGGATCTGAATTACTACGTAATACTTGGGGTTGATTTTTACGGAAAATAATGGAGTAGTGGATTTTCTAGGAATCTTGTGAGCTTCGGTGAGAATAGGGAAATTGTAATCAAGGACGACGGTGATGACAAATAGAAATCGGCATTTCATGCGCGTCCTGGAGTATGGGGATGACGTGAGGGGGTCATAAGCCGTGTGCCGCATAATGACTTTTCTGACACACGAAACGGTCCCAGCTGCAAAGAATGCTTCCAAAATATGTCAATGTTTTTGCTCGTCCTGTACGTCCTATTAAAGACTTTTGCTTTCGGAATTGGTCACTGATGATTCACCTTTAAAATGAAAAATTATCCCATTCCACAGTCGATGAGGGGGGAAGTAGATCAAACTGTTAAAACTATGCTTAGCGAGGGTATAATTGAAAGATCTGTAACAGCTTATTTGAACCCTATTGTAGTGGTAAAGAAAAAGACGGGGGTAAGGATTTGTTTAGATGCTCGACGGATCAACGAGGTTACTATCCCAGAAAACGAGGCACCTCAGAACACTGATGAAATTTTATGGAAATTTAATAAAACAAAGATTTTTCGGCTTTAGATTTTTCAAGCTCGTATTGGCAAATTTCAATTCACCCAGACGACAGAAAATTCACGGGATTTTTGACAACGGGTTGACGTACGTCTGGAAAAGAATGCCAGGAAGAGGAAGCCCTCGTAAAGAACCCTACCACTTTCACGTAGGTGACAAAGTACTTGTCAGGACCCCTAGAGTTAGTGATCAGCCTGCTGGATTATTCCATAAATTTTTCCTCATTTACCGGACCATTTGTTATTGAAACGATTCCGTGCCCAAATGTATGCCTCTTAAAAGACTTGGATGGCTCCAGCAGGAAGTACAATTTTATAATTTGCGACCATTTAAAGGTTAAACTATTCTGTAGATTTTATTTAAACCACTGATTGACAATCTCTGACATAATTCTTCGGTACCTTGGGCTCCCGGCACAGTTTGCGGTCTTCGTGTCGCTGAGAAAAATTGGAAGAATTTTGATTTAATTATTTTATTCTGATTAAATAGTAGTTAATAGTTCTTTTTGCTTTTATTTAAGTAAAGGTTGCGCAAATTTTTTTGAATATTGAATGTTGTTTTGATTCATTTTTTTCTTTAATTATTCACCAGTTATGAATCTAATATTCGGTAACGTTTTTTTTTGTTTTTTTTTCAACGAGATAAAACTCTTAATTTTTCAAAATTAAGATTCTTCAAAACTCCGATTTTTATCTCTATCCGAAGGGGAGGGCAAATGTGACGTAACCGAATATTGGATTAAAAAAATAAATACATTTATTTTGTTATTACTGTTCAGAAGCGTGCGTGCCCCAACCGGGTGCGACCTAAATCACTTCGCACGGCTATCTACGCCGCTCCTTAGCGTCGCCGAGCAAGGGGGTGTAGTGTTTAGATAACGCCTCGAAAACCCTCAGGGACCACCGACCAGGCTCCACGCGGGCGGGCGCGGCGACCGCTCCGTGTTTGTTTACAGGAAGTGGCGAGAGAGAGCGTTCTGGAAAATTCCATCAAAATTACCGACAAGACGCGTAATCTGATTGGAGCAATATTATTTTCGGCGTAGTAACTTTCGGCCAGTAACAACACGTCTTCCAAAATTTCTGAGAAACTTCAGAACATTCATGGAAATTGGGGGAAAGAGGTTCGTGGGCGCTGAGACGCGCTGAGGCAGACAGAAGCGGGAGGTCTTTGGACAGAGGCGCGGGGACGCCCAAGTCGTGCGGACACAGAGGCGGGGACGCTCATGTTGTACGGGTGTGGGACGCGGAGGTCATCCGAGTTGTGTAGGCGCTAGGATAGCGCGAAGTAGCATGATTAGAGTGCGATTTGTGGTATTATCGCACCGCGTGTCATTAGATTGAGAAAAAAAAAGAACTTTATCTAGTAATGTTATTTGTTTCTCTGCTCGTTTACGCCCGCGCCGTGTATCGCAAGTTACGCGATTACGAAAATTACGATCTGTCGTCACCGATCTGTCGTCACCGCTACCGCCGACGTCCCAGCTGATGTCGTGGTTAACTCTACTCTCTTGAATGGGAGCAGGCTGCGAGAGGGAATCCACCTCCACTCCTAAAGGGCGTGCCGTCCAGAAGAAAGGAGCCCAGCTGTGTTGCCTGTTTGGAGGCCGTTCACCCCAGCGTCCTCCTGCCGCAGCGGTGATTCTAATAATCTGTCGGGCTCCGACAGACAAAACAAACATTCATTACGCCCTTCAGGCTTACCTGGACTGTTGTCAACATTCAGAAGGTGCAGGCCGCGCATTGGCCCCCTTTTTTCTTTTTATTTGTTAGCGCATCTCTTTTTTTTTTTTGCTTTATTTGTTTTAAGTAATTTGATCGTATTAGTTTTAAGATTGCATGAAAAAAAAACAAGGGTTTAAAAAAACTGAGCTCAGATAATGATGTCAATTTACCATTTTTTTTAATTTCTCATTAAATTTACATTTTTTTGTCTTTAAACTTTCTTTCAATTGACCTCTGTCACGTAGCCACGTCCGTCCACAACCTAAATTTCAGGTTCACCCGTCACCTGAGCTAGCCGGCAATTACAGCACAGGTAGGTGGGGGCGTCGCAGTATGTAGAGCAACAATTATTGCAGCCAGGAATAGTCTGTGCGTCAACTTTAACGAATTGCGATGAAACGTTTCCGTGTCTTATTGTGAATGTCACGCCCGAAACGTTAGTAGTACGGAGACACCAATATTAAAGAAACCTCCGACTCAGTTAAATAATGCTAGTGATAGGACGAATGAAGACGCGTTCACAAGGCGGAGAATAGAATTATTATATGATAACTTGAGATTGCAACATATAGAGGAAGGAGCTAAAGATATTAGAGATATATGTAGTGAATTTGTAGATGTTTTAAATTACCAGGAGACAAACTGACTAGTACGACAGCGGCAAAACATTATATTCCCACACCCTCTATTCCTAAAGGTAGACCAATTACTTTAAAAAATTATAGGTTACCTCAAGCTCATCAGGAGGAAATTCAGAGGCAAGTAGAACAAATGCTAAATGACGGAATAATTACTCATAGTAAGAGTGAATGGAATTTTCCTTGTTGTAGTTCCGAAAAAGATCGATGCAACTGGCAAAAAGAAGTGGCGAATTTGCGTGGACTTTAGACGACTTAATGACGTAACAGTAGGAGATAGCTATCCTCTTCCAAATATTCAGGATATTTTGGATAAAATAGGAAGATCGCGTTACTTTTCTGCTCTCGATTGTGCCAGTGGGTATTTACAAGTGCCAATCGAACCAGAGGATCAATGCAAAACTGCATTTAGTACGGCTAGCGGCCATTATGAGTACACGCGTATGCCTTTTGGTTTAAAATCAGCTCCTGCTACGTTTCAACGAATGATGAACTCAATTTTGCACGAGTCAATTGGTGACAGGTGCTTTTGCTACATGGACGATGTGTTGATAATGGGAGAAACATTAGCCGAACATAACAAAAAGCTAAGGGAAGTACTCGGCAACTGAGAAAACATAATATCAAAATTGAACCCGACAAATGTGAATTTTTGAAGGTAGAATTAAATTACTTAGGTCATGTAGTGACAACAAAAGGAGTAAAACCTGATCCGCGAAAGGTTCAATCAGTAACAGAATTTCCGAGACCAGGAAATCCGAAGGACATAAAGTCATTTTAGGTTTAGCAGGATATTATAGGAAGTTTATCGATGGTTTAGCACAATAGCAAGACCATTGACAGAGTTATTAAAGAAGGATGTTGAATGGCAATGGACAGAAAAGGAACAGAACAGTTTTGATTCACTGAGACAAAAGTTAACTGAAGCACCTCTTTACAATATCCGACTTTACCAAGCCTTTCATATTGACGACTGACGCTAGTGGATATGCAATTGGAGCAATTCTTTCACAAGGTAAATTAGGTGAGGATAAGCCAATAGCTTACGCAAGTAGAACCTGAACAAGGCGGAAATTAATTACAGTACCGTGGAAAAGAGTGTTTGTCTATCGTCTGGGCTTTAAACACTTTCGACCTTATTTACTTGGTAGAAAATTTACGTCGTTACGGATCACAAGGACTAATATGGATCTTTAATGTGAAAGATCCGAGTTCAAGATTATTGAGATGGACATTATTGCTAGAAGAATACGATTATGAAATCAAATACAGAGCAGGGATCAAAATTGTAATGCTGATTGTTTAAGTAGATATCCTGTAGAATGCATGCAATTCAATGTAGAGCAAATAAGCAATGAGGGAAATTAGCAATTATTAAGAAGATGCATAATTGCCCGGTAGGTGGTCACCAGGGAATTCAAAGAACTTCAGAAAGGATTAAATTATATACCAGTTGGATGGGAATGGAGAAGGACGTAGCCGATTATATTAGGAATTGCAAGGTGTGTCAAATGAATAAAGACCCCCATCACAAAGTAAAGCAGCAATTAGAAGTGACTGATACTCAGGACGAACCGTTTAGTAAACTTTATCTCGATGTGGTAGGTCCCCTTCCAGTTACGGAAGACAATTTTAGATATATTTTAACTTGCCAAGACAATTTAAGTAAATATGTTATCGCTATTCCTATTAAGAATCAAACTGTGGAAGAAGTAACAGATGCGTTTGTGAACAAGGTAATATTAATATACGGTATTCCAAACTCTATAGTCACTGATCAAGGGAGTAATTTTATGTCTGATGTATTTAAAAGAATATGCAAGTTGTTTAAGATTGAAAAATAAACACTGCAGCGTATCATCCGGAGAGCAATGGAGCATTGGAACGGACTCATAAAACGCTTGTAACGTACTTACGTTGTTTTTGTGATCGAAGTCTTTTAATTGGAATACGTGGTTACCGTTTGCGTGTTTTTCTTACAATACTACTCCGCATAGTATCACTAAGTTCACACCCTATGAGATATTATACGGTAGGAGATGTAATATTCCAGGGATTTTACAAAGTACTCCGCAACCTTGTACAATTATGATGACATAATACAGAACGTTAAATTTAAAATGCAGAATTGTCATAAAATTGCTAAGGAAAGATTGATACAATTCAAGGAGAATCAAGAGAGAAACAAAAGCCAATCCTGTAAAGTTTAAGGTAAATGATTTAGTATTGTTAAGAATTGAAGCTAGGCATAAGTTAGAACCATTATGGAAAGGTCCATATGAAGTAAAGATGATGAAGGAACCTAATGCAATTATTCAAGAGGTGGGTAAACGTAAGCATCAGGAAGTACATACCAACAGACTGAAACCATACTTTTCTCCCGTTTCAGAAACGAAACGAAGCATGAGGGCTCTTAGGAATTGGGTGATATTAGTGGCGTTATTATGGTGGTGGGAACTGGCAAATGGACAAGAAGTGGAGCAGCTACAATCGCAAAGCGGGATTTATTTTGATGAAGCTGGAACTGTTTCTTTTTACCCAATGCAATGGAAAGTAGTAAGCTATATAAATTTAGAACCAATTAAGTAGCTTTGGAAGAGTACTAATGAAGATGATAGGGAGGTAGCAGAATATTGTAATAAAGTATCGGTAGCAAATTGGTATCATCTGACAGACTGTGGAGCTTTTCAGCAATATATGAGATCTAAACATATTATATTGATAATTTGAAAGATTTAGTTTGCGAATATATGGTAGATTCAAAGCATGCCGAAACTTTTAATAAAAGAGCGGTAAGAACAAAAAGAGGAGTATTAAATTTTGTGGGAGAAGTAGCAAAAGTACTTTTTGGAACGCTAACACAATCGGATGCAGAGGAATATAACAAACATATTTCAGAATTAGAAAAAGAGCAAAGTGAATTTTTACACATTTCCAAAGATCAAATGATGTATAAAATCAACATTAAGTTCTGTTAACTTAACGATTCAAAGAGTAAACCAAAATGAGAAAACTTTAAAACAAAATTTGAATAAATTAGCAAATTATACTGAAAACAAAATTAATGCATTAGAAACGGAGATAGATAACATCAGTCAGATCAATGAGCAAATAAGAATATTGCAAAGAGGTATTGATGAATGTCAGCATTCATTTGAAATTTTGTTAGATGCTTTTGTCCATGCAGAGCAGGAACGCTGCAGCCACAACTCATTATACTGATAAGATCAAAAAGGTAATGGAAAGCCAGGTACTGCCAAATGGTTTGGATTATCCTCCTTTTCCCCTTCCTGAACTTCAAAAGATAATAATTCCCCATGTGTATGCTTTAAAGCAATATTTGGTGTATGTATTAGAAATTCCTCTTCTCTCCCCCAACATCTATCATCTCTATAAGATCCTACCTTTTCCTGTGTCAAAAGGAACCAACACATATGTATTTGTAAGTTCAAGCAAAGAGTTTATTTTAGTGATTCCATGAGGCAACATTATGGTAAAATGTCGAATGATGAGTTGTCAAAATGTTTTCAAACTAGTATGTTAAACTATGTATGTAAGGAAGATGTACCAATTTATACTTATATTCCTGGAGTGGATTGAAGCATCACTTCTCCATCCATCTACTGCTATTATGCCAAAATTGTGAGACTAGAATAATTCGTTTATAAAGAACTTTTTGGATACCACTTTTTCTAAGTAACCAGTGGTTATTTGTAACTCCAAGGCAAGAAAGACTGACTGTTCTGTGTGGAGATAAATCCGAACACATTACAATACAAAAGAAGGAAAGTTAAGTTTGAAGCAGAGATGTAAAGCTTTTTCTACTTATGTAACTTTGTATGCTATATCTACTCTAGAGAGTAATTTAACTAATGATTTCTTGCCAATACACTGATCAATTATGATTGTTGCTTCGACAATGACAAGGTTAAAACTCCTGAGGTTTTAGAATTAGATATTCCTTTAGTTAATATTATGTCTTCAGTTGATGATTTAAAATTGCTAGTGTTAAAGTTGATGAGGTGGAGAAACTAATTGAGGAACAAGAAAGAAAGAATTATTCTTATTGGTATGCTCATGTAATTACAGGTAGTTCAGTTTTGGTATACTAATTGTTGTAATATTTTCATGTTGTGTATGTTTTGTTGTGTAAAAGATGCAGAAATTGCACTTACTGGTTATGGGACAGATGTTCGCCAAAGAATTGTTGGAAAGAAACAAGAGAAAGATTCTGTATTAATATTCATAATTATTCGGGAGCAGGAAGAATTGTAAGTTATCAAAACTCTGGAACTCATGATGAGCAGTCTTCCACTGCAGAAATAAATTCCACATTATCTGCTGCTCATCATCAAAATCTATCAGCATAACTGAAGTCGATGGCGAGAAAGAACATCTACCCATATCCACACGTACGAGGAGCTCAAGTAAAGTTTTCTCGTTAGAAAAGTTTTCATCTGTTGATCAAAACTTTTTCTAAGGGGGGAAGTGTAATGGTAAATGCACCTAGGTACATAGTATGAAGTATTGCGTAAGAGAAGCAATGGATATTTCTCTCAAATATGTACGCGAGAGAAATATCGCTTTTCAAGAATTATCTAAATTAGGGTCGCGTCCGGAGCAGGCGCTCTGTTGCTTATCTTAAGAACATTTATGAGAGGGCTCCCAAAACCGCTGTCAACGCTAACATGGTTTCAGATTGTAGAAGCAGGAATTTGTAGAAAATTATGAGAGAGTGACTTCAAAAGGGGAAAAGTCCTCGGACAGTAATGTCAGTTTATTGCGTCCAGGACATGTAGAGTTCTGGCGGGGGTGGCGTAATGGCCTCGTAAATTTCCCTGTTTTCTATATAAGGATCCTCTAGCGTTGATAACAGGAGACAGCCCAGAAACCTTGCTGTATTCACTTCACGCTGCTCTCCAGCTCTATTTTTTTCAATTAAACTTATTTCACACTTCATCGGACTTGGTCTCTGTACTTGAACCTCGCTCACCACCACGCTCCTCCAGGGAACTTAGCTTCCCTGCGAACTCAACATTTTTGCATCCTGTACGGGAAGCATTTGTAATTGCCTACAATCACTACTAGTAGTACAACACCTGCAGTGAAAGGCATTACAACCTCATTTGTTAGGCCGGTAATAGAATACGGAGCTAGTTGTTGGGATCTGTACACAATAGGACTTAAAAAGAGCTTAGAGAGGATACAAAACAGAACGGCAAAATAAACATTTCGGAAGAACACACCTGCGCATTGGGAATCATTAGAACGCCGGAGGAAGAGCGAAGGCTTTGCGCGCTGTATACATCTTACGTTGGTTGCTCCGCATGGCACGAAATTCGGGGAAAGCTAGATAAACCAGCTTATTTAAATAGATTTGATCACAAATATAAAATTAGAACAAGAATGCAAAGAACGGACGTATGGAAATTCTCCTTTGTAAACAGAACTATAGTAGATTGGAACGATTTGCCTGCGGCAGTTTTTGAACCCTTTCCTTGCTCAGCGCGAGGTTTTAGAAACAAAATATAGGAAATTAGTCAATAGGGTGAAAACGTATAGTGAAATGAAGTGAAGTGAAGTGAAGTGAAATGGGCGATTATGCGTACTCTACAGTAAAAAGTATTGAAGTGTTAGTGTATATGCATTTTAATGTTCAGCATAGGAATGTAAATGCCATCTGCATATATAGGAAATGACAAAGTCAATTTGTTTATATTTATTTTTTATATATTATTATTTTATTGGTAATTGTTTTTGGGTGTTCAGCATAGGAATGTAAATGCCATGTTTCTTTATTGGGCGTGCGAAAGGAGGCATTTCAGAGGAGGCAAACTGTCGGAGCATTCGCAGCAAACCGTGGAATATCGGCTCTCGACCAGCCGACGGTTCTTGACTGAGCGAACGAAAGTGGTCATATGACCACTTGGAAGCTGTCTCCGGCCACGGACGGAGCACACGTGTTTCAGAACAGGGCCAGACACACACAAAAGACTGGTTGGCACAAGAGAACGATCATAGTACATACATTCTTCTTACTTGCTAGCTATCAACACTTATAAAACATACAAACATGTACGTGTGCCTGGGATCAATGATTCATCCCATTTAAAGTCCCAAGATTTAAAAAAAGACGATTACAGGCAAATATAAGGTAGATGTAGCAAAAATTTATTTAGCATATTAATAAAATTATGCAAGTTTATGCAAAATAAGTGTTATAAATTATGTAAGAATATAAGCGTTATAAATAAATCAATTCCCAAAAAATGACTATGTTTCTAAAATTTTACTTCATTCGTGTCTCTGCACGTATCTGATGTGATTATTGCCTGGTCCTATTAACGACCGTACGGAATTTCTACAGACTGCAAAATCACCTATGTTCTAACAGAGAAAGAAAAGGATTTTCGTGAACTAAAAACAAAATGAAAATTCAGGAATATTGCCCGATTTCAGACACGTGTCCCCTAGAACAGATAATTTACATGAAACTCGGCATTCTCTCTTAATTCGTTTCACAGTTTCTTCACTCAAAAAAAAAAAAAAACAAAAAACAAAAAAAAAATAATATTCTCCACCATACGAAAGAAAACAAAATACCTTATCTGGTGTCTCTCGACAGAATCCCTCCGTCGCCAGTTGAAATAATTATTCAAATTCACACCCTGTGCGTTTGGTGATAAATGCCACATGATCTCTTAACCGATCGCCTATTGGCTCATGACCTACGCAGGGCTAATTTACAAAGAATTGACAACTGTAAAGTAAACAGTTGTGGGTTATTGCTGCGTTCGTTGTTGCAAAACTACTCACTGTACAGAAATATCGTTTCATAAATTTCCTACAACCGTGAAGAGCAAACGACAGTGGATAATAGCCGTATCCGGATAATAGCGGAAGATCAACAGCAATATCGAGTTCGAAGCGACTGGAAAGCAGTGCGACAGAAGTGCAGAGAAATAAAGAACAGAATATTTGCCCCCAAAGCCACATGAGCTGAAAAATAACATAACCAATGCCACTGCAACGCTTTGCACAAAAATGTCAAAATAGCAGAGCCTGGACTACTTGAAACGACGATAGTGCGACAAGTCAACATCACCTAAGGTGCGCCACCTACTTCTGTGCACGCTACACAGTTACCGCGACACATTTGGACTGAAATAAATTAGACCAGAAGCATAAACTGAATACATTCAAGAAGACCTAAAAATTGCAAGTTGACGGAGCAAAAGTGAGGCATAGCGAAGCCAGCACAGACTGAGGAGAATGCGACAAAACGTTCGAAGTTACAGACGCAATAAAATGCGACAATGGTTTCACAGAGAGTGTGTTGGTACTGCAAAAAGAGATTTTGACATAATAAAGAGACAAAGTGTACTCTGCTATGGATAAGCAAAATCTGCAAACACGTGTTTAAGCAAGAGGAAAGAAACAGACAGTTAAATGAAATGGCAATAAACATTCAAAACATAGTAGATTTCATAGCCAAAAAAACAGGAAATAGGAAAGCAACTTGAAAACAGAAGAAACAATGGCCACAAAAAAACAAAAATTAGTGGAACACGCCGCAGAAGGAACTCCGATTAAAAAGGAACATACTGTGGCGGCACATGATTTTCACGTATAATAAGAAAAATTATTCGTGAACAAAAGGGCTGTGTGTTGGGACACGCTGGCGCCTACCACCCCCACTAACCCCACCACCGCCTCCACTGCCGCCGCCGCAGCTGGCAGGGCCCCTCCGTAACTGCCCGTCTCCAAAGGGATTTACGACCCGCAGCCGCGCGCGGGCAGGGCCCACCCTTATGAATGCTTCACTGTCCTCGAAGCCAATATCTTTCATTAGGTGATTCCCCGGTTGGGAAGTACATTAACTCTGTTTATTGAAAAGACTGTTTATGAAAACGGCCATTGCACACGTGCACGCACTTAAAGAGAGAGTGAGAGGGAAAAGGTCGAATTGACGGAAAATTTTAGAAATTTTGTAATCTGATTGGAAGAATTAACCACGACGCCACAGGCTTAGGCCAATCAGATTACAAATGACAGGGGAAGGGGTGATTTCGAAAGAAAGTAAGCAATTTGGGGAGGGGGGAACCAAAGGGCTCGAACGCACGGAGCAAAATCCAAAAAACACTCTCGATTTGACTTTCGGCCGAGGAGTTTCACGAGAGGCTCACGCGCAGAAAGGATGGTTTCTCGGTCTTAGATCAATTGCCGAGATTGTTGGCACTGTGATTCGTGACCATTGCGCCACTGTGCATAAAACGGCCAGTCATTATTTCGCCCAGCTAGACACAGGTTAATGCTTGCCTGTACCTTCTGATGACTTTCGTCATTTTCCTGAGCCACGCCGCCAACCGATACCTGATGTGGTGCCGCCGCTAGTCGTTCCGAGAGGTGGAGACGGCCCCAGCACCCCGGGCTTCCTTCAGCTGACGCGGCCTGACGCCGCGCCCCCCAGCGCGACCGGTGCAGGAGACGCTGCCACGGCCGCCAAGGGCCCCGCTTCCCCGAGCACGCAGTCCCCAGCTGATGCTTCAGCTGACGCGGCCTGACGCCGCGCCCCCCCAGCGCGACCGGTGCAGGAGACGCTCCGCAAAATAAACCTGCGCGCAGGATTTAGCACTCTCCTAAAAACTTCATTTATGTAAGCGTTGCCGCGCATTGGCTGTTGTAATTTAAGAATAAGAACCGAATCTGTAATTTAATTTAAATTTTTTTTGTATGAGCTCATTAGGTAGGGTTATTTTTAATCGAAATTCTCAATGTAACTTCTCTGACACCTGTCAGGAATAAAGCCCACTTTTATTAACCTACAAACTTCTATCTGGTTGAAACTATTTTCATCAACTTCCTTCCACCATCCAATTCAACCGATTGAGCTACGTCCGGGCCGGCGTCAACCAATCTCAAGATAAGGGGGACAGTCGTGACAATACAAACAGCAAAAAGTGAAACAACAAATATAGGCGGAACTAAGAAAAGAGTAGAAATAATAAGCAAAGAAACACAGACAGGTGAACTACAGAGCAGAGATAGAAAGGAAAAATAATGAAACAGAATTACATCCAGCGGCATTAGCGACGATAATAAAGAAGATGAAAATCAACGCCAAATGATTGCGGAAAGCCATGAAGAAAATCAAAAAGAAACGTATGTCCGGAGTAGGGGCATTATTAACGCTACTTGTAACATAAGAGCGGGGTTTAGAATCTTCTTGTGCCAAAAGAATCATCCAAGAGTGAAAAGTGTTGCAAAAGAGGAAGTGCAAAAACGTAACAGTGTAGCAATCTATTCGAATCAAGTATTGCTTCGCAAATAAATATACTTACGATGAAACTATGATTCAGTGTTTCTACGAAGGTCAGAAACTGCCGAACAAGACTAATTCGGAGTGGCTCTCATTTCTGCGCGATGTTTGCATGGATGCTTTGAACTGAAGATATTTCCAATGATTAAGGAAAGCCAAGAAAAAATCGAAGAGGAAACTCATGTCTGAATTGTGGCGTATTATTAACCGATACTGATACATAGGCGACGGATTTGGAGACTTCTCGTGCCAAAAGAATCATTAAAGAGTGAAACTTGCCACAAAAGACATACTATAAAAGAGGTATCTGCCAGCACTGTCGCACAAGACTGCTGCGAGGAGGCCAGAAACTACCGCACTAGACTAATGCGGAGTGGCTCTCGTTTATGCGCGATGTGTGCATGGACGCTATGAACAGAAGACATTGGCAATTATTGAGATAAGCCATGAAGAAAATTCGAAGAAGAAACCAATGTTCGGAATGTGGGTAATTTTATCCGTTTCTGGGATTATAGGTGAAGGATTTGTAGACTTCTCGTGCCACAAGAATCATCCATGAGTGAATATTGCTGCAAAAGAGATACTGAAAAAGAGGTAACTGTGTCGCAAGCTATTCGGAAGCCGTATTGCAAAGAATGTATTTGCACAGAATGTATTTGCACAGTAGATATTTGCATCAGACGTAGTCCGCAAACGGACGTAGTCGGCTACGGCTCCGTCGTAGAAATTAGTGAGTTCAAAATCGGACTGCGAAAATATAAGAGGTCGTAGTGGAGGGCAACTGAGTACTTGGCCTCAATTTTCGCGAAACCGAGGAAAAGAGTTTGCAGACTTGCCTGGAAATAGAAGAGATGCTAATACTGTGAAACATATTTATGCCGACCAGTTTAATTTGCATCTAAAAGTGTCTAGATGTGGTCGTTTTAAAGAGTGTGTCTTATCAAGTCTGTATGTTGAGCACGACGTAAATATATACATATATAAACTATGTATTTATTAGTTTATTAAATAACAAATACAAATAATATGCAAATAATTAGCAATTTATTAACAAGGAAAAAATGTAGTACATACCATACTCGTACATTATTCGTTGTTTTTTTCTAGGGCTTTTATCCAGCCAACAACAGGTTACCCTTTACTTCCCGATGAGACGCATTTTCGACCATACAATAGGCCAACGCACTTGCGGGCTCGTCTGATCTGGGGTCAGCAGAACGCGAGGCCCTCCGCGACAACACATACAAATTCAAGGATAAACAACCATGCCCAAGGCGGAACTCGAACCCGCGACCCTTCGGACCGAAGCGCTGAGTCGGTACTCGCTCTTAGCCACCTCGGTAATCCAGGTCGGCTTCGTTATTCGTCTTGAGCATAAAACATGATAGAGCTGTCTGTTTAAATTTCTTTATATGTTCAGCCACAAAAATGTGTCTACATTTTTTAATCTCACCTAAAACAGTTTTACTATTCATTTTTCAATTCTTTAGCCTATTGGCTATAGGTTATTACCTATTCCTTCTAATATATAAGTACATGAGGTAATAAATGTTCAACGTGAAATCTACCACTTTCTTCGTCGATACAACCTAGGCTAACTTCCGAAATCACGTCATCCAAAACACAAACGTTACTGTCAATGAAAGAGTCGACCCGCTCATCTTTATTATCAACGTCAACATCAATTCGGCTGACTTTAGCCAACTTGTCGATGACTTCTACACTGGGGTCACGCACTGCTTCTTCAGTCAAATAAGCACTCCCAAATCTGCAGTGTATAAAACAATTTCCGATTCTTTCAGGTTTCACTTCATTCCACGCACTTTGCACCTAAACCACAGCATCCAAAACTGTAGTAGATTTTGCTAATTCATAACTGTTTTGGCCTCATCCATTCTAGCAACTAAATATTTCAACCTTTTTTCATATGCAAGATTTTGAACATGCAATTGACGTCCTGTCCTGAGATTGCAAGCAAGATGCCGTATTTGGCAAAAAGCATTTTATTTCTACATTTCAAAGTTTTTCGTTGCAATGGATCATTATTGACGATCAGTAAAATCTGCCTGTTTGAATATTGCATTTTCCTGTTTATTTTGTGAAGCCATTAACGAAAAATTTCTACGCAATCCATTCTTTTCTTTTTATTATGGCGTACCAGAATATGTTTCTCCACGTAGTGTCATCATATTTGAGGAATCATGGACGCAGTGTTATATACAATAAGTTGCTCTTTTTCCCACACGTATGGGCGTATATTGCTGTTGTCAGTCTTTAGTTTCATAATTTACCACCGTTGCATTTGACTCTTTCACTATAAGCGTTCTGTCCGGTATTGCTTTAAAAGGAAGGTCCATTTCATCCGTTGTAGATGTCTCATGGCTCATATTCTTTGTTTATACCGAAAATTTGCTATTTCCTGTGACTGGTTGTATTTTCATTGAGTTGAAAACTGTTGTGGTGAACACGAAATCAACCCAACCATCACTAACGTTAAAGTTTTCAACTCCAAAGTCTGATGCAATTCGAAGTGCTCTTTCTTGTATCATTGGCCCACTTGTACGGAGACCCTTTAAACTAGCGCGATTAAAACATTATAAAAGAACACTGTGTATGATTTTGCAAGGCTGCCAATGTCTCTTCTTAGAGTCCTTATTTATGTTTTCTTCCTAATCATTCAAGTACCGTTCCTGGTTGGCAATGTAGCGTCATAGACTTGACTCCGTGCTCCTGCGTTGCAAGGTATGGGGATGACGGAGCCAAATATAGGCTCCTGAACAAAGGCCACCACATGGGTAGGGGCTGGTTCGCAGACGACGGGCACAAATGCGGCGTCGGTGGCACTAGACGGCTTCAAGACGAGTGCGTGGGGGCAGATGACGTAGGAGGTCATGTGACTCGGGCATTATTTTGCGGCATCCGTGGATAATGCCACAATCCGCCACTAGGAGCGCTGCCAGTTCCAGGGCAGCACAGCGCTCCATACTCGGGTGACCGATCTAAAGCTCACGATTTTATTCTCAGATCCAATGCAAACCAGAATCAGTTTTAAAGCTCTTAATAAGTGGTCATGTTGAAAAATGCTGTGTATGTGAAATAGTGAGGTAGCTGCTGAACATGAGGCATTGTTTGAAAAGCTCCAGTCGCAATACCAGTTGACCGTTAAAGAAGTTGAACCACAAGGCGGCTTCTGCACACGTCGAAATCTTATGCATCAGTGGAAGGTACATTTACAGTAAAGATAGTTTATAGAAATAGAGTAGACAACCTCTCTAAACACTCAAATCATCAACATTCCGGACGCAAATATGCTTGTAGACAAAGACGAGATGGTGAAGACAATGCACACAAACATGCCTAGTGCTGGAAAGAAAAAGGAAGAAAACGGTCATTTTTTCTAATGTCAACTTCCATTGGAAGCGGTTTGATATTTTAAGAATTAATTCAATCAAAATATTTAATATTTTGGGTAAGAATAACGAGAAAGGACTTTTTCGCGTGGTTCGCGGTAAAATGCGTTAGTGTAGACTGATATCTACAATTTATATATGGACGTCACAGAAATAGAAGAAGATTATGTGACATCGAATTTTTAAAAAATAGAAATTACCACTTGGATGTGGTATTTGTTCACGTTGAGCATTTGGATTGTAAACATGGAAGTGTCGTTGGATTCACTTCATGTATTTACAAGTACAATAATTAAATGTTTGCTTGCAGTCATGTTTTTGTGCCAATAAGAACTGTCTGTATCAAACATTGTGTGAAGGGCTCTATAAACCTTCTCTTATACTGAAGGATACGGCCAGTTATGGAAATGATTATGTCTCCTGGTGAATATTCTGTGGAATAAGCGGAACCATTAGATTCCATAATCAACTTTTTATAAACTGAGGTAACTCACATTTATTGTAGAAAATGAAATGAAAAAGCAATATTCTTTGTTAAGTATAGAAAAGGTGCTGCTGAAATGCGAAATGCACTGAAGTAAAAGTGTTCTTGGTAGGGAAGAACAACTGTATGATGATATTTTAAGAGATGTTGACCTGCAATTTCGCCGCAAGAGCTCCAGACTCAAAACGACGATGGCCGAGGGCTCCTTGCAGACTTCGGCATCCACCTCAACCCCCAAAATGCCGCACTCGCGGCATCATTAACAATCATGTTCAGGAGACGGCACTCAGCGCTGTGGACGACATAAATCTCCGCCATGATGTCGGACCCTACATGTGTTTATACTAGTAAATAATGTATACAAATTTGTTTCACATATAAATTTAAAAATTAGTGGTGTGTAAAAGTGCTTTCATAATTCCATGTAGGACCATTCCATTCCAACGATGTCTCAATTCACCTGAGGCAAAAGAACACAAATTAGTATATTTAGTTTGACACAAAGTAGTCGATCTCCATTTCAAGATTTCGTCAGCGTTCGTTTAATGGAGAAACTTTAATTGCCTAAATATTGCTGCCTTTTAGAAGAGATGGCCGACAACCAAGAAATTCGATACAAACTTAAGAGGGAAACGCCAGAAAAAGCCGTTGTTGCTCTTATTTTGAAAATGATGCAGAAGGTCTAGGAATACATTTTACTAGAAGGAAAGAAATATTACGTGATCTCAATATTTTAAGGTGACTCAAAGAGCTGGGAATATTTTTCAGGAAGCATATAAGGAAAAGGCGTAATAGCGAAGGCAATAGCCGAAACTTAATTATCGACGAGTGGAACTTAGAATCAATCCTCAGAGATATTTCGTAAATTTGAGGCTACCGGGCGAAATTAAAACGTTTCAGCATGATGAATCTGATGATTGACTAGTATATGTATTTCTGGTTACCCTCTATTTCATGCAATAATAGTTTTGGAAATAAAAAAATATAAAATATAAAAGGCAGTACGACATATCTGCTCTTATGGGTATGAAGGAGAGAAGGACTGATACGTGATAGTTGAAACAGCAGTACTCAGGCGTTTTCAGTACACGGCCACTCCAATAACCGTTGCGCATTGAAAGTCAGTCACTCATTGTTAATCAGAGTGACTTTTAATGTCTAAGTTATCTAAAGCAGTTCATGAAAATTAAGAAAGATTATCAAGACGATTTTCTCTAACTCTTAAAGAAAAGAAATTATTGATTTGAATATCATTGGAACATTTTGTCCTACAGGCAGATTGTTTCTAAAAGTGATCCACTTGCACAATTATAAAAATGGACAATTTTTATTTCAAAGCAAAGAGATATTACTGGTGTAAATTATAAATGTCCCTGTTGTTAGAATTTATTTTGTAATAAAATATTTCTCTTTGCATGTGTAATAATATATTGAAACTAGGCCCTTACTCCATTTAGATCTTCCCTCGCTCCAACAGAAAGCGACGTATCCTTATATATATGTGATGGAAGGTTTTTGAGATCTTCAGCTCCTTGAGCATTTGTTTCACCGTGATCTCACCCTTCGCTTCAAGAGCTCCGAATGCTCTTGAAATTTCTTTAATGATTTTCTCTCTTCTTCTTTCTTACTTTCCCATTCGGAAATCTCCGTTGTAACAGACAAAACGCGCATTCATTCCGTTCAGCGGCATTTGAGTTGCTTCTTCAGCTTCCATCGATAACTGTACAGAATTCGATTCGTTTTTCTCCAGAGCCGGTTGTTAATTACCTCCCTTCTCCGCAAAGGAACAGTCCGTACTCTTACATTGTCTTATCTTGTGATGAAGACTGGTTGGATATAAATCGTTTTATCGCAGACGAAGTAACATAAATATCAATATTGAATTAATTCTTCTTTCACAGACTTAGCGTCTTCAATTATAATACTTTCAGGATTTTCTTCAATTGTACTTCATTCGCTTCCTGCTATGATAAACCATTCACAGCAAATGTAGCATACCAAATGATGGCTATCGATGTAATCAATATTCATATCGTATATCGCCACAGTCAATTCCATTCATCATATAGACATATTGCCAAAAAATGTCAAAAATTTCCAAAGGCGATCTGAAAAGATGCAAGTGCAAGAGCGGAGCTCTATTTTTCATTCCAAGTAAATATTGAAAACATTTTGCTTACATTGCCTATGATGTATGACAATCTAAATGCAAATGTTCTTAGAACCTTATACCACTGAAAACATAGGTTTCACATCCACGGTCTTATATTTTTTTTGTTGTTCGGGAGAGATCACAACCTACGTACATTTTCCCAGAATTCAGTATTTTTCAAACAGAGAAAAATGTTTCTTATGCTGAATTGCTAAAAATTTGGTATGTGTTACTGACCTTCTGACTAGCTTTAAAAATAAATTCTCAATCACTGTAATTCTGTAAACTATAATCTATAGAATGATTGTGTTACTTACTACTAGTAATTATCAGGTTTACAAAACTTCCTTTCAAATTCAAATAGGCACACGTTGAACATTTTATTTATAAATGAATTAAAAACCTGTTTTAAAAAAAAGGTGTATGATTTAAAACCTTACGTGATTTCTAATTTTAAAAGCTTTCTCAAACAATGAAATTGTTTTCTTTGTTCTAGGTTGGATCCGAAAGAGGAGGGACAACCTCTGCGGGATATTTCTAGTGTCATGATGACCACTTTTTGCCTTCCTCTCCCACGCCTGAGAAGGCTAGCTTCGAGAGCCACGCACCACTCTTCGGCCATTAGATTCCCGTTCCAACTGCCCTCGCACGTCTTTATCACATATGGTGCCTTCTGCAGTGAAAGGAGCAGTACAAGACCATCCTGAATAGAACTGTTAATGGTGTGTAGAATGAAGATAAGGAAAATAAAAGGACCATACAACACAAGACAAACAATTACTCCATGGGACATGGAAATATCTCAGATTATTCTCGAGTAAAGACGTTTGTCTGCATGAAGGAATTGTCGAAACCTAAAGCATTAAAACCTGTTGCTTAAATAAGCTTGAATCATGATGGCTCAAAATTCAGTGTGTGGTAGTCCAAACCAAACCCTTCACGTAAGGCTGTTCAGCAATAGCTGCACCAGCAGCTAGTTCAAAACTGCAAAAAATGCTATTCACCTCAGCAACAGCTACATCCTCTGCAACAACTGTTTCTACTAGTGCAACTGTCTGTCGTTACTGAAATTAATACATACATTTACATGTTTCCCCTCAGATGCTTAAACATTCATAGAAACCGTTGTTGAAATCTGAACTAAACAAACATTTCTTGAATATTTTTTAAAAAATGTTCAAAGCGAAAGAAGACAAGATGTACAATTGCTGAAGATTGATTAGACTATAATGCTACTTCGCGTGATTCTCAAGAAAGCTATCCAGGTCTTGTAAGTGATGGGTCAGAGAGAGGAAAACTGCAGGCGGCGGGAAATACGATAGTCTCAGACAGTGGATTGTATTGATGCTGTTATATCTAGAAGTTGATGCTGTTATAACATCAGTAAAGCGCCTATAAAAACCT
Organism: Teleogryllus oceanicus; assembly: GCA_964035755.1. Classification (NCBI taxonomy): domain Eukaryota; kingdom Metazoa; phylum Arthropoda; class Insecta; order Orthoptera; family Gryllidae; genus Teleogryllus; species Teleogryllus oceanicus. The sequence goes on along the minus strand of CAXIVR010000001.1, from coordinate 49,431,621 downwards.
GAAACGCCTTCAGAACCTCCGATTGTAGAAGATATATCGCAGATTCAGTTCTTGCTCACTCATTTAATCTACGTGATAATGCTTATACAAACAAGTACAATGAAGTGTACATCGTTGATAAGGCCCTTTTTCCTCCTGACACTGCAACCAATCCAAAAACACCAGTGTTGTCAGTTTTTATAAGAAAAGGTGAATAAGCTAGTGAGCCTAGGGAGCAACAATAAAAAAGAGAGATAAATCGAAATCAAATAAGTCAAACAACCAAACACTGCAGCAGTTTGCAACATGAATGCTACCACGCATAGAAGAGACACATCTGAAGGAATTAACAAAAAAACTGCGTTGATCTTCAAAGTTTGCCAATGTACTTAAACTTTCTTTTAGAAAGAGCAGCAGATGAATAAGCAAAAGTTTCGTATGTGGTATTTATATTTCACATTCAAAACGTTTGTTCAAAAAATTGATAAACGACTAAAATTTTACTAGCTATACTATCACCTAAGAGGAAGAATTCGTACCAACACTTCCTGGCATATTGTGAATGCTGTTTCTTAATACACTGCGCATTTTAAAGTATTCGCAGTTTAAAACGACATGGAGATAACACTGTACTGTATAGCCATTTCTTTATGTAAATATTTTATCATAAACTTATATTACGATTGCAATAACTCAAGAGAGTGTAGTGTGAAGTAGAAAGTGCTGTTTCCATCAATTCAATAAAAGACAACACTAATATCTCACTTGTTATGGCATTGCTTTGCATTTCCAAATTCGATTGCTAGTGGGAAAGAAAACTAGAAAAAATGAATGAAAACCAAACTAGTAAGATACGAAATGAGATCGTGAAGACAAAAGAAGTGAAGTAGATGTTTTAAGCATGCGTAGAAATGTATGCAGGTAAATCAATTTCTGTATATAATCTTTGATGAAATCAACTCAAAATATCATCGACATCCATCTTTGTGGGTATATTTGTTGTTTTTCAAAATACATTTTATACTTAATATAATTGTGTATATATATATATATATATATATATATATATATATATATAAAAAGAGCGTGGAACATAATATACAATATGTTGCTTAGCGAAGTATGCTCCTTTCAGCTGTGAAGTAAAATTATGTTTTCGGTATAGCTGCTCCCGCAGTTTGTACTCGATTCAGTGATATATATTAGCTCAAAGCACTAGGAGACACATACAAGAATAAAATAGGAAAATCATTAAGAATCGCGTTCCTTTGCATGACAATTTTAGGATAGTTCAATTAATGAGGAATAAAGACCGACGATATCCACACTTCGAGGTAACATGGCAACGACTGTAGAGGTAGCATGGCTTAATATGCCAGTAAGGAATTTAAAAATAAAATATTTGGGTCCATGGAACGTTGACTTACGGCACTTTGCCAGGAAAAGGAGGTCCAACACTAGTTTAGGAGATATCTCATGACTTTTGTTTAAATATATCAGCATAATATAATTGTATATTACACCTACAATTTCCTTTGACTTACAAGATTTCACAATTGAATTCTCCAGAAATTATTGGATAACAGAATATAACTGCAGTATCATATCAAGCAGAATCTCAACATTCCTTGCAACAAAAGGCAAAAATGTCATTTCAAATACATCTCTACAAAACTGCATTTAAGAAAGGCTTTAATAAGAGACAAAAACATGTTTCTTGAGCTGTTTAATTGTAAAATCGAAAAATCTGTTGTTCATAAAGAAGGATCCATTTATTTTACTTTAAAGTTATATTAGTGTAATGTAGAAGAGCAAAACTCGATCGCTGTTAAAGGACATTAGAAAAATAATCTGCGCGTTTTTCTCATTATTTTGCATTACCAGTTCAGATTGGTTGTAAAATAACAGTAAATCTCACAGAAAATGACTGAGAAGAAACGTCCAGATACTACATGAGAAGGTTCCGAAAAACGATAAGAAAAAAAGTGAAGAGAAGCAAAAATCGTATGTTTGGAGCATGTGTGTACATTGATAGAGCTCAATGACTTGTATTTCAGTTCCTCCCGTGAAACACGGTACATAAATAAATATCTGTGAAACATATTTAATTACGCAATCTATATATTTTCATTAAAGTTTATCATATTTGTATAAAATGAGGTAGTTTTGTTTTATTCAATATAGAATTTTTGAAAATTTGTTGATAATGCTTCATCAATAATGTTGTGCAGAAGAACATGACACCATAGCTTTTAAAAAAAGAAAGAAGAATAATCTCCCCTTTTTTGTCATTATTGTGCATTACCAGATTGCCTGTAGTAGTACCAATAAATCTCACAGAAAATGTATGAGAAGAAACTTCCAAGATACTAGTTAGGTCTTGTTAGGAGAAAAGAAACTGATGAGAAGGAAAATGGTGTGTTTGGAGCATGTGTGCACATTTATAGAGCTTAATGACTTGTCGTAATTCAGTTCCTCCAGCAAAACATGATTTATAAAAAAAATATCAGCGAAACATATTGAATTACACAATCAATATACGTATTTAAAGTTTAAAATATTTGTATAATATGAACATAGTTTTGTTTGGTTAAAAATACAATTTTCTTGAAATTTTGAGGATAATGCTGCATCTCAATGCGACACGGAAGAGCACTACTCCATCGCTTTTAGAAGAAGAAAGAATAATCTGCCCTTTGTATCATTATTTTGCATCACCAATTTATATATATACATAAACACTACACACATATAGCTATTACTTCACTCAATACGCAACATAGTGTTAACATTTTGGAGAAATAAATCAAAGCCAGAGGCTCTTGGCATAGTGCATTATCACTGGTTTGTTCACGCTGCTTCACTAAGTTGATAAGCGTAGCATTAAAGGCACTACGGATTATCCCTAACTTCGTGCTTTGATTTCCGTTACTAGGCGATGAAGAAAGACTTCAAGATATTCGATAGCCGCGTTCGTAGCTGCTACATAACTCCATTACTTCACTTCATACGCAACATAGTGTTAGTCGTGTTTGGAGGAATTAATCAAAGACAGAGGCTCCTGGCACAGCGCATCCTCATTGGTTTGTTCCACTAGTTGATAAGAGTAGTTGAGTAGCCTTAAAGGTGACTAGAGCTAGAGCCCTAACTCCTCCTTTGGCTTCCGTAACCGAGTAGTGAAGAAGATTTCGAGTTATCTTATAGCTTCGAGTTCGTGGCAACTAATAAACATCTATCTCTAATTTTATCCGACTCGTTACTTGTAATTTTATACGAATATCCTCAACAGGTCAAGATCATTCCTTTCAATTGATCTCGGCCATCAACAGAGCACATTGGGCTCGCGTTACTGCGCACAGAATATGGCAATTTTACGTTGAGTTCTGGATTATTTGCGTCAGGATGTCTTGCGCTGCTTCTGAGTGGTTTCAATTACGTTTTAGTGTTTTTATATTCCGCACTTCGTTTTCCCTAACGCCTCCTGGAAGGTCAAACATTTGGTATTCCTTGCCTTCTGGTTAGCATAACTAACATCTCGTCTGGTACAGGAAAACTCGGCTTATTGCATGCCTTTGTCTTATCGCTTTCTTCACTAAACATCGAACAGTTGATGGCCTGGCGATCCTCCTCGAGTGTACCTGATACACTCACTCACAGTTCAACCTCCCGGTCACTTGACACTTTCGCTGATGAGGCAGTTCACAATGAAACCCCACCTAGCCTGCCAACTTTTCATTTGCACGACCGTGGAAAGACTGATTACAGCTAAACGTGTCCTCACATTCGCTTATCCTAATGATTGCCAGTATAGGTCATTACATTTTCGTTTCCTGATATTACTCGGCCACAGACATGATACATCTCATCTTCTTTGGTCAGATTAGCAAGGTCTTTTATCTCAATGCGCACCTGGCTAGTTAGAACTCGTATCTCGGTTTTTCGTTCATTAACTTCTAAACAATCGTTGAAAAGTAACCATTTTATCATCCAGGTCTTGCTGAGAATCAGAAGTGAACAATTTTCGTCGTGCGACTAATTACGTATGAACGGATATTTTGGAGAGTGGATTTTCTCTTAAGCTCCTTGAGAATTTTTTCGTACGGCATCTTGCAGTTTGTCTTTAGAACAAGAGTATCCGGACGAGAAGTTTCTTTGGTGATTTCTCTCCATTTCTTTCCTACATTTCCTCATTTGGATGTCTCCGACGTAACTCTTGTACACAGAAAAACCTGCACTTCCGTCCTCTTCAGTGGCATCTTCAACCGCTTCCTTAGCTTTCGGAGATAAAACTTCTGATTAAGATCGTTTTTTTCTCTGGAGTCGGTTGACCCGTTCTACCCTTCTCCCCAAGAGATGTTCCATACATTTTCTAACTCCCGTCTTTTGATTCAGGCTAGTTTGGGTTACTTTTCTCTTGCCTATATCTCAAACTAGGTCCGCGAACACCATTAATGAAAAGACTCAAAGAATGCAGTACCTGAAATACAGATATCTGGTTACAAAACTGACTGTAAGGAATCGCCTCTGGAGTGAATGTACGACCCTATAGGCACTGTGCAAGTGTCACAGGGGCAAAGGAACGCTGTGGCAAGGGGTACTGAAGCAAGGGGCACTTAGGGGCAAGGGGCACTTGGGGCCAGGACCATGGGTGGAAGGGTCACTGAGGGGCAGACGACAGTAGAAGGGCAAGAGACACGGGAGCTGGGGCAGTGCAGGAAAGCAGCTCTGGGGCAAGCAGCCTGTTGGGGCAACTGCCAGGCGCGGATAAGTAGCCGATCATCGAAGCTAATTACAATCTGCAAATGGATAATTCCAGTGAATGTGCACGTTATAGCAGACACTGTTCGCAATAAATCTTAACCAGTACTCTTCATTCTGCAGAAAAACTGATTTTCAAGTAATTGTGTTTCCATAGAGTCAAGATCGGTTTCAGAATAACATTTCACCCCCATAACAATGTAAAGACGCAATCCAGGAGACTTTTGGTGCAGAAATAACGCGAGGATAGAACATGGATCCATCACTACACTCAAGAAATCGAAAAAGTAGTGGGCAAAGGCTATGTGGCACTGTAGATTGCGAACACAGATTTCTGCGGATGAAAGGTGGTCGCCATCGTTGATTTGTGATTCCCAAGATATAATCTTGATAAATTATTTGTAAAAGTTAAGAAAATAACTGCGTCCTATTACCCTTCCTTATTGGGTCGTTTAAAATAACGAAGGAAACAGCCAAGCCATGGACAATTGCGAAATATAGGCGAAGGGAGAATATTGACCAATGCTGAGGTGCAGTTCCATTAAGAAGTAATTTTAAAATTAATTATTTTTAATTTTATTTTTAACATATGTTTTTGATTTGATTTTTTAGATTAATTATCTAAACATCATCATCAGTATATACAGGATGGATTAGGCCTTTAGGGCTGTTCCGTCCCCAGGAGTTTCATTTGATCATTCCATCGCAGTCGTGACGTCCTACATTTCTTCTGCTTCGTGGTCTGTATCCAAAACTTTGAAGAGAGATGCAGAACTATTCATTCTCTGAAGATGGTCGTACTATTGGGATCTATATGAATCTAATATTTGGACTATACTGCAAACTTCAAGTTCTGACCTAATGTCTCCATTTTTCTTGTGGTCCCTCAAAAAGTATACCGTTAGTGGTCTCAGTAACCTCATTCCTGCTGCTTCCATCTTAAAACTTTGGCGATGTTAAAAAGACTAAAGAGGGCTCTTTGTAGATTTTCTTTTGAGTCTTCTAGAGAACCTGGTCATCTGCAAATAGTAATGTACACAAGGTAATTTTCCGATAAAATTTGTTTTCAATTGGCTTTCCCATCGCCTAGTCACGTCATCAAAATATATATTTAAAAAGAATGGGTGACATGGGCACCTCGTCTTACGCCTTTATTCATTATTCTGTATTCATTACTTGGTCCATCTCCTGTATTTACTCTTATAGTAGTATTACATACATACTATGAATGGCTATTGCTAGATGTTGTGGAATTCCTTTTCTTAGCAACACTTCCCATAATTTTCTTCGATTATCAGTGTCGAATGCCTTTTCTAAATCTCCAAATGCTAAGAACGTGGAACATTATACTCTCTCTGCTTTTCTATTATCTGTGAGCTATAATATGCAGTCAATACAAGACCTGCCTTTCCTAAACCCATTTTGCCCCTATAATAAGAGCACCTCTGAAATAGGTGCTAGCCTCTGATTTATAATTTTGGATACTCTCTCTGCTTTTCTATTATCTGTGAGACTATAAATATCGCAGTACAATACTTGTGTTTTGTTCAGAATTCAAAAGGCTTATCCTCTGTATTTAGAGCAGTTCTTCCTATCATTTTTATATAAGGGAACGATCACAGCAGTCCACTATACTTCTGGGATGTGACCATATACCCTCAAGTATTAAGAAAGTCTAGCAGCTCTGGAGAAAATCTTTCAGATACATATTTGAAGAGTTCATTGTTGATGTCTGACCCAGGTGCTTTTCTATTTTTAATGTGTTTAAGAACCCAGTTGATCTCGTCAATAGTTATCGGGTCAACTATTCCTTCCTTCACAGCTATTTCTCCTTCTTGCTGATCCTCACTTGTCTATAGATTTGCAAGATAATGAAGTCACTTGCCATCTGGGATCAAAGTAATTTTATATTGTCTTCTCATTCTTATTAAGTTGTTTAAATAATTTGTAGTGTTTGCCTGTCTTCCATGCAGATCATATTCCATTTCAACAAGAAATGTTTCCCAGCTCTGGCGATTCATACGCCGCACTTCTTTCTTAACTATTACTGATGATCTTTTATATTCTTGTTTATCGTGAGAAAGGATATTGTAGATAGGCATTCTTCTCTTCTTTCTTTTCCCAAAGCTTCAATGCTGCTTGCAAAATGACGTGTTTCAGATTATTCCACCTCACATTGATGTTTTGACTTCCAGGCATTTTACGTAAGTGTTGATCCATTCTTTATTGGTAAGGTATCTATACTATCTTCCTACAACAAATGCACTCTAAATACTTCTTCTCGTGTTTATGTTTGCTTACAGGAGAGTAACGCTATTTGTCGGGTAAAAGTATTTTGGATATCAATAAGAAATGATCACTATTAACATCGTAGCCTCTGTAAACCCTCAAATCCTGTACTAAAGAGCCCATTTTCTTATTAACTAGCAGCACGTAATCAATAATTGATCCGTCTTCCCCGTGCCCTCCTAGTTGTTTTGAGGATTTCATTAGGGAAAGAATGTATTAGTGATCTTCAATGAACTTAATGATGCAAATTTCTAAGTGTTTGCCCGTTTCTAGTACAGGTTTCTTCTCCATTTGTACCACTAGCCGCTATTTGAGGCATTTCAACTCTTGCATTAAAATCCCGGAAACAATCAGGTAAACATTTCTGGGGACTTTGTCAACAGTATTCTCAACCTTCTCCAGTTGAATAGCAACCAATATTAGATAGGTGACCTCTTTTCATTTTGCATCTCAATTTTATCTTTCTTCCCTTTATGAATGTATATCCATCTCTTTTATTTTTGAGTTTCTTTTTAATCATTATTCCTATTCCAGCAGATGCTCTCTTCTCACGCTCTACTTCACAGTAAATTAAAATATATTCTTTAAATTCTGTTGAACCTCGTAAATTCTTCTTCGTTTCAGATATGAATGCAATGTGTACTTGAACGCGCTGTTATTCCGTTTTTAACAAGGTTTCTTTCTACGAAACCTTCTACATTCCATACAGCTACCTTCATTAATCCCAAACTCTTGTCCTTTTTCATAGCTTTGGTTGTCTTAATCCTAGTATTCCGGCATTTTCCCTGGAGAGATTCAGTAATTTAGTAATGCAGTCTCCTAGCCGCGTTACGAGCGCCGCGCAGGTTAAGCTCGGTGGTGGGGCTGCCACCTCACAGTCTTCGGGCGTACTGGGCAATATTTCGGTTTGACCTCCTCTAGGCAGACCGCCTTCACGGGCTAAAGCTTATGAAGGAACAAAGGACGAATTACTTAGGAGGTACCAGGGCCTCGGAGCTACTCAGTCCACCCGTTGGCTCCTGGCGGCAGAAGGGTGTAGGACACGAAAGGAATAATTCGGTAAGGAGTTAGTCGCCTCTTACGAAAGGGGTAGTACCGTGGTGCTATTCTATTAAAACCCCGGACACCACACGGGGGAATTATCTAAACAAATTTGTTATTGACGCAAATAAATTCACTTTAAGCAAATTCGAATATTTGACTCAAATACTCTTTGTGTGCTTTTTCTTCTGAAAAGGGTTCTGATTCTTCTTCAGGTAGTTAGAAAAATAGATGGTTTCATACATCTGGTTTGAGAAAATCAAAACTTTCTTGTCGTGCTCATAGCAAAACAAACATTTTGAAGAAAAATGTAATTGATTGTCGGATGTTCTTTTATTTTTTAGAGCAAGGTTTGCTGATGCTATGTGCCATTTCAAAAGTTTACAATTGAATGATATGATTAGATTAAGGAAAGATAAATCAGCAATGTTCTAAATGAAGCAGATTATATTTTTTGATAAAAACAGAATACTTTCCATGCCAAACATCAGAAAACACAACCAAAATATGTAATTGTTGAGATATGAATTGTTTTCTCATCAAGGATATTTTCTGGACTCAGCCTGAATTAATTCACTTTTGATTACAAATCTGACGTTTTCTGAAAATCAGAAAATGCACTGTTGTCTTCTCCGGAAAAACAAATGAAGTCTTTTTCTTCAGAATATGTGCTTTGTACTTTATATACAATAACCTCCAAAGAATATCTTAAGGACTTGGGAGACACTAACAGAGCTTCCTCATGAATGTGGATTGTTGCAAATTTGAAATATCAGAACCCATCAGAAGCCAAGATCGGGAACTTATCTATTTCACAAACGGATCCTGCTCCTGAGGTGTGACCCAAGTAAGAATTCAGGAGCTCTGAGTTCAAGAGTTTTGCCAAATGTTGCGTGACATACACACATCCATACATTCTATCAAAAAGACATTGTAAAAACACGTTTTTGGCCATAGAGATCCCCAAAATCAATTTTACATCCAAATTCTCATTTCGAGTGTTTGGTCTGAACAGAATAGGGCTAATAATTACTTTTGACAAGTGTTTTAATGTGCATTGGAAAGGAGGTAATTTTTAATATTCTTGTTAATATATTATCTGAATTAATAAATGATGTTTAACTTTGGGTGTTGGGTTAGTTCACTAAATCAAGAATAATGAAATACAGAAAAGTATCAGTGTAACAATATGTAGGGCACTTTGGTAAACATTTTTACAGCAAAGTTTGATTAATTTAAAGAAAGTCGATACTCAAGATCATCTTCTACAATATATCCATTTCAGAAACAATATTTAATCAATTGGATTTGCAAATCAAAAACTGTAATATTTATTGGTTAAGGGGAAAATGAAATACGTTGTTGTAGTATGATCCAACTAGATGTTTTAGAACAGACAAATGTCTGTGTTACAGAATCAACATAATTGTATTACTAAAGAATACCCCCTTTGAAGAATAATGTTGTATAATTACCCCTAACCTTCACTTCATGTATTTACAAATGAAATAATTAAATATTTTCTTGCAGTCATGTCTTGTCCAATAAAAAGGTCTGTATCAAGCATTCTGTGAAGGATTCTCGTAAATCTTCCTCTATACTGCTGGATTCGGCCAGTTAAGGAATGATTACACCTCCTGGTGCATATAATTTAGAATAAGCGGTACCATTAGTTTCAATAATGAACTTTTAAAAACTGACGAAACTCACGAATTGTTTGTGAATAATGAAATTAAAAATCAATATACTTTGCTGAGTTTAGAAAAAGGTGCTGCTGCAATGCGAAATGCACTGAATTAAGTGTTCTTAATAGGGAAGAAAAACTGTATGATGATAATTGAAGCGATGTTGACGTGCAATCTTGCCGCAAGAACTCCAGGCCCAATAAGACTGTGGCCGGGGTTCCTTGCAGTCTTTACTTCCACCTTTAAGCCCCGAATATGTCACACTCGCTGCATTTTTAACAAACATGACAAAGTGATGGCACTCAACGCTGAGGACGACATAAATCTCTGCCATGATATTCGACCCCACTTGAGTACATAATAGTAAATTATGTATACAAATTGGTTTGACATATAGGATTTAAAAATTAGTGGTGTCTAATAGTGACTTCATAGAATTTATCTAGTGCCAATTTTTTTTGGCTAGTATCTCAAAGTTCCTTCCAAGAAGAAGTAGAAATATCGATTCACCAAAACTGCTCCGCTGCGCATCATGCACTTACTAATCCATGATGTGAGCGCCAGGAGACATTTTCATGAGCGCCACAAGTCTAATACTGATACGGTCGATCATGATGTATACATCCACTTTATAGAAAATTTTTATGCTAAATAATACATCATTAGATTAATATGAAGATGAAATTATAGCTCTCCATCACTTCTAAAATGGAGAGAATTACTATCTATTCCTTTCTGTTATTATTTTACTTTAAAAAATCAAACAGCCTATAGAAATACCGTACCAAAAATTCGACGACAATGCAAGGGAAAGCAACTATCAAGATTTAAATTGTGTTGGTTCCTTGAAGATTAGAGATAAAAAGTTTATATTTAGAGAATGTGTGGAAATAATTTAATAGTTAGTATTTATGCTCAGTTATATTTCTAAATTACATGCAATAATTTCAATAACATTCATCAAAGTACAAGTTCAAACTGTCTTGATGTGTGTGTGTGTGGGTGTGGGTGTGGGTGCGCGTGCGTGCGCACTATAACGCAGCATGGCGTGTGCGTGTGTACACACACACACACACAAATATACGTTTTATGCAGAGAAATGCTGAAATACCTTAATATACACAGTTAGCTCATTGATCAAAATTTTGAGGTTTTCTCCTTTTTTATAGTTAATTGAAAAATGTAAATGTTAAATCATTGGTTTAATGTGTTGTGGAAAGAGCAAGTCTACATCACTCTTAAAAGTAAAAAGGCCAAAAAATCAACCTCTTTTTGTCACTATTTTGCATTACCCACCTAGATTGTTAGTAATCTCTGATAACTACAAAGTAAATGCATGAAAAACTTCCATTATAAAAAGTGAAAAGGTCCCGTAGAGAGAACAGAAGCAAAAATTATATTTTTTGGAATACATGCATAGTTCACACAACATAGTTTAATGACTTCCATCATTTCCTCCTGAGTTCATCAGTGCTACAAGCAAATGTCATAGCTTTTCACTCTCTGCACTCCAGAGGATGCATGCAATTGTACTTCCTTCATGTACACCATAATTTGACTTGACTTACATGATTATAATTGTATATGTGATTCAATAATAATAAAAATAATAACAATAATACTAATAATTATTATTATAATAATTATAATAATATCTTCCTACATTATTATTATTATTATTATTATTATTATTATTATTATTATTATTATTTTAAAAAATATAATTCTGACAATTAGTTAAAACTGATCTTTGTTTTGGGTTGAGCTGTTAACCAAGGTCATTGAGAATAATCTAAAAGAAATTAATACTCAGTTCAATGTTTGAGAGAGATGGTATAAAATTAAATATAATTTTATATACATAAATGATGTTTAAAATTGTAAAATTCATTGAATAAATAAACATTTTCATACAAATTTTGAGTAATTTTTTAAAAAATTAAATCACTTTCCCTTATTTTTATAATTTTATATCATTTTCAAGAATTTTTAGGTCCAGATCTGACCCGTTTATTAGGAAATTATAAATGTGAGGAATTTTTTTTTCAGTGAACACAAAAATTAATTTTTTTAAACCCAAATAATAATCAGATTCAAACACTTTAAGACTAGTTCCAACTTAAAAGCACAAAAAGTATGTGATCGAATTCACTCCAAACTGCAGGCTAAATCTGGTCACAAATAATTAAAAAATTGATGTAAATTTTAAAAAATTAATTATTATAAAAATATAATAATGTAATGGCATATTTTATAAATAATTTTAAATTATTGATCGGTTTCACTCCATCCTATTGTATCTGTTAAACATTATTCTACAACAAATTTTTTCTTTGCATGTAGGGCTGGCAAAATAATGTTATCAAATTTTATGACAAAAAAGTTTCATTCTTCAACAGTGTTTTAAAATTAAATTGTGACCAATATATGTTTTAGAAATTTTAAACAAAACACTTTTCATAACTGAGTATATTACACTTCTGAATGTTTCAAAAGGTTTGTGTATTAAATGTTAGTTCATAAATAATGCCTTGCTCACGTAATTTTATTTTTAAATGATTTAAAGTAATTAAATGTTAATTACAAGTTGAATAATTGTAGTTTAATGTTAGTTTTTAATAATTATGCATAAGCCATGTTATGACAAACAAGATCCCATCTCACATTCAATATATTGACCTTATTTTTGCTTACAAGTATCTGGTTACTGTAAGTTAACAGTATAATTCATTACCGGATTGCATAAAGACAAATGATGTATTGTTACAATAATTTGCATTTGGAGAAGAATTTGAATCAAGACTATCACTTCTGCTAAAGGATTCATAGATAAAATATCTTAATTAAATATCTGAATTAAGGGGAGGAAGACACGAAAAAATTCGGGGAAAATTGATTTTTCGCAATTGTCGCCGTTTTATTTTCTCTCTCCTCCTAGACATGCATATTTTAGTTTATGCATATTTTGCTATGTTTTAGTCCCTAAAAAAATTTTTAATGGAACTGTGCAGTAGTCAAGGCATTTAAACAGTGGGCATAACCCTTGGAGGAATATTGAACGGGAAAAATATATTCTTTTTTTAATTTTTGTAAAGTTTGATGTATTGTTTGCAATTCTGCACAGTTAATTTTGTCGTTTAATTCATTTCTTTATTGAAAATAAAATGGTTATTGTTGGCAAGAAGAATAGATGTTTTGTATTACTTTTGTTGTATTGTTGTAAGTAGTAATTCAGATATATTTGTATTGAGTAAGAATAGAAGTCTTTTTGTGTAAATAAAACACCCATTGTAGTAATGAAATAATTAGGAATGTCTGTTGGAAGAAATTATCCTCCAATGTAAACAATCTAAAATCAAATGACGAAGAATCGGGAATCTAAAGAAAGGTAACAATGAGGAGATTCCAGATGACTCAGAATAAGGAAATGGAAAGCACAGAGTGATGGAGTACGTACAGAATTTAGCACCAAAACTTTGAAGTCAATTTAGTCAAATTCCTTTTATTTTTTTTTCTGCTTAAGGAACATTTATCCCTTAACAAATAGTAGTTCATGCTTAATTTTTTACAGCACTATCTACGATATTTGTAAAGTCATAATCAGCCACAAAACTTCCAAAATGATCAGCGTTTTAATGAAAGAAAGGAAAAAGAAAGAAAAAAATTTGTAACTCAACAAATTTGTCACTTTTTCATAATTTAATAAAAATTCCGGTTCAAAAATGAATAATTAAACATTAGATTTTTTAGCCTATTTATTTTAACAAAGGTTTAAATGTTTAATATTAAAGAATCAAACATGAGAGTAGAATAGTTTTTGATATATGTGTACCCAAAAATCAAAATATTAACGTGGGGAAATTAGGGTGTCATTCTCCCTTTAAGCAACATAGTGATTATTGCTAACAATTAAGTTTCTAGAATATGTTAAATTCATTTACAAGAAATTCGCCAAGAAAGTTAATTTGTATCACAAAGTGGGAATAGTTATTTTGCAAACAAAGAAAAAAGTATCATTTAATAGTGAAATGTTGTTGATTCATCTATTCTGCTGCTTAAAGTGAATTTTTACTAATAAAAGCACCCAAAAGGTTCACAAACATCAAAAAATGAATGTTTGTAAATAATGTTCTAGATAAAATATCATTAACATATTAAAAAATCTAGGATAATTTAATATTTGAAAATAAGGTTATCAGATAATCATGCCAATATTCATTTTTAAAATATGAAATAATGAAATCTCAGAATGATTCATTTCTTTAGTAAAGAAATATAGGGATGCCTTCCAATACTCAACAAGACTAACAAATCAGTACCATATAAAAAAAAAAAAAACCTTAAATGGCAATGTTCAAAAATTAACATAAGATGGCAAAATTATTGGTAATTTGGTTTTGGAATGTATTTATTATGAATATGTAAGAAATTAAATTAGGTTAAATAAAAAATGTTTCAAATTTAATTGACAGAATATGATTTTATCATAATGCAATAAACAATTTAATATTTTTATTTAAGTTGCTGTCTTAAAAATAGATTTTTGCATATTTGTCAGTACATAAAAAATATCTTTACATTCTACATGAACCACTCTTGCCACTCTACACTATATTTGTTGCACACAGGATCACTATACAAATTAAATTAAAATTAAAAATATATTCATAATCTTTCTTAACAATTTAAAGACACAATATTATTATATTTCGTATATGCTAATTTTCATAATTCAGTTAAATATGCACTCAAAACATTCAGAATCATTGCATAATTTTTTATACTAAAGTATTAATTTATTTCATGATGAAATGTATTATGTGGTTTCCAAATATATAATCAATTTGTTATTTCATTGTCAATGACCCATGGATTTTGTTACGTGCATTAAATGTTGATAGTATGAAAAAATGTCACAAAATATTGTTTCATTTTGCAACATTTTATTTATTTACCATCCTATACACTATAGTAGAACAGTTGGCTGTTCCAAAATAACATAGATATACGATCTATATCTTTATGATCGATTTAAAATGATGTCCGTCGACGAACACAGGATATCCGTGACACCACACACATAAATTTATTAAAATGTTCATGAGAAGGAGAAAGCAGAAGATAATTTTCTACACTGAAAATGTATATTAGTGCAACAATGTGGAAGTAATTATATAAATAGAGTACTTATCTATTCCTCTTGGGTTCTACGACTATCTCCGGTAAAATGAGGATATTACACTTAACAATTCTTCACACGAACACAATCCGAATACAATATCAGCAGGACATATCCTCCGCGTGCGCAAGAAAACAATGAATAGAGATGTCAGAACACGGCTAATGAAAGAAACGCTGTCGCCTCTCACTAGTGTCAGATGCAGGATACCGCAAACAATGGTAAAACCTTTAGAGAGTAATTATCTACATTGATCACCTACTGTTGGGTCTATATCTTACGCGTCAGGAATATAACTTTGACCCTTAATGACAGGTTCATTGTTACTGAATAGAATATTATTAGATACGAATCCATCGAGATGTAGAACGTTTCTTTTCTGTTTATTGTCTTTGGTGTCCATGTATATTGTCCATGTATCACAATCCGTTAGGACAATCGTTTTCAAAGAGGGTCCAGTGAAAATGGGGGTGTTTAGACGGCTTAGGAGGGCGATGGCTGATTGTGTTTTTCTTCTAATATTATAAAATTTGAATTAAAAGCAAAACCTACCTTCCAGATCAAGGGTTAACAGAAAATGAAATAAACATAATTACTATATCATAATCTAATTTTACATTTTTATGTAAGATGATAATGACTAAAAAACTACTCAACACGAATTTCACGTTTTTTTTCCATTTTACTTACAAAACTTCGAATTACGAATACATTGAATTTATTCGCTAATAAAGTATTTCACTGTACTCTATAAAAATAAATATACTAATCCCAATTTTAAAAAAATAAATACACTTGACTTTATTTCAACACTGGAATCAATGATATTGATGTACAAAAATGAGGCACGGAAGAAAAAATAAGTGTTAAGGTGGCAGTTTCTAAGAAATACTCGCTGACAATGTAGAAAAATAAAATGCCCGATAGAAACATTTGTTACCCTACATAAGTCAAAGTGAGGGCATGACATTTTTTATTAAATATCGCAATTCGAAAAATTCTGTATCAAGCGGCAGGATCATCGATAACTCTTTTGTCTTGCTCAGTACGAATTTCGTTGAATGAGATAAACGAGTTTGTGCATGTTTGTCATTTCTATCGGGCGTGCTTGATTTTAATTCCATTTAAAGCGCTAATATTCTTTATTTTTATTATCGTGTTCGCACGCAATCGTTAAAAAGTTTTTTTAATCTTCAGTATTTTATTCATATATTTGTAAAGACAAAACCACATCGAAAACAAAAAAACAAGAGACGGCAATACAGTGTGGAATATATTAAATACGGGTTTATTGCAAATTCCGAAAATCCATCTTCGGCTAGGTGCCTTCTCTGTCCAAAAAACATTTTTGTATGACGCGATGAAGCCTCCTAGACTAAAAGATAATTTAAATAAAATGCTTTTAGAAAAGAAAGATAAAAATGTGGCCTATTTTCAATAACTGGAAAAGAAATACATACCCCATACAACTACATAAAATATTTTTTCTGTGGCTTCTAAACAAGATGACGGACTTTGAGCTTTATACAATGTTTATACCTTCTCGCTACAGAGTACAAAGAAAGTTATGTAACTCTGCGCGAGAAAAACCCAGCAAATTTTCGGTAGAAAACTCATATTACAGGGTCCTGGTAACGAAAAACTGTATATATCCAGTTCGTTAATTAAAAAAATAATCTTCTATTACATGGTGTGGCTAGAATCCATGTTTTGTGGGTCTTTGATACCGAAAAATCGAATGACGGTAAAACGTCTGTCTGCCTGTCCGTCCGTGAACAACACTTGCAGCTAAACCGTTCAGCCGATTTTCTCCGAAATTGATATTCCCCAATAGATCTGGCTGATGTCGTGGCCCCTTTGAATTTGAAACCAACATTTGGGAGGTACTTTACATGAAGCCCCTCGGACACTTTTCAAAAAAATGGTTCCATTGTTTTTGATTAAATTTTGTTGTTGGATAGTGTGAAGGACGTTTATGAGAATGGTGCAGTTCTCATGTTCGTTGAAAACCCTGATTTTTTGAAAACTGCCAAAATTCACATTTTTTCGGCGTATTTCTGCAACTAAAATATTAAGATAAAATTCTTCCCGTAATGAAATCTGTTCCTTAAAGTTAGATTTTGGAATAAGGTCATGTACAATTTTTTGAAAATTTGAGTACTTTTTGTTGTTTTTTTGTGCGTAAAATTACGCATAAGAAAGTACGTGTGTGTTAGCACAACAAGTTTTGTTTATTTCTAAAACAGGTAAATTACACACTATTGGAAGAGTGCTAATGTTACCGGCAATAAAAGAATTAATAGCTACCTTTCTCCCACCTACAAATACATTCTGCAATTCTACTGCTTGCCTCGTTGGATGTTGAATGGCGTAAGTCAGAAATATTGAGTTAATATCCAGTTATTCCACGAAATTTCTTTAACACCGGAAAATCTTTTGAAAAACTGGAACACTGGAAAAGTTTTGTGATGAGAAAGAAATTCCCTTGAAGAATATTATATCAGCTGGTATGGATGGCGCTACGGCTATGACAGAGCATCACAAAGGCTACATAGCGAACTTAAACTAGTGGTGCTGCAACAGCATATAATAATTGCTGTTGTAGCATCGACTACTAATTATTATTAAATTTGCGATTACCGAAAATTCAGATGATTCAACCGAAATGAGACCCACGACATTCCTTTAAACCGCCCTTCTTCTATCATGGAAAAAATTGGAACTTTTTGAGGATTTTTCTATAAAAATTGCATTAATTTAAGTAAAATTTACGCCAAAAATAATATTTTTTAAAAAAGAATTATAACGGTCTTTTTAATCGATTGACTTTTTCGTGTTTCTGGCGCGTCAACGGTTTCGGTCATTAGTCCCGTTAGTGTAGTGCATGTTTTTCTCGGGAGATGGTGGTGATCTTCCCCCGCTGGATGGCGAGATCCGGCGCTGACCTACCTTCGACTTGTGGGGTTTCTCGCCAACCAGGACTCTCCCACAAGAAGGGAACCGCCCCTGCCCGGACACGCTCTTATCTCCCGACCGGTCTCCCAGAATATGTGGTAGCGTAGTGCATGTTTGTGTGATTGTGTATAAGGGAAGACGATAAGACAAGCAAGAGGAAGGAAAGATCGCGCCCGGTACGTGCCCGTTTGGTAGGGTACTGAATCGGCATTCGCCTGGTGTTTACCGGAGGAACCCCAGAAATCTACCGATCAGAGCAGCCGGCCGCTAGAAGTCTCCTCCAGACAGCGACTGAATCCGACTTAACTGAAAAGCTAGTGTCGAAAATCCTGCCGCCGTCAGGAATCGAACCTAGGACCTCCCTGTCAGAGACGCTGCAGTGACATCAGTTGATGCACTGAGCTACCGCTCCGATGGTCTTTC